>JAJEOU010000981.1:0-100127 GCA_021534815.1 Acrocephalus arundinaceus
GGTGTACAGCACCTCCCCCTCCTCTGGGGGGCTGGGGGACTGGGGGGTGCCCTGCAGGGATAAGAGGGTGTCTGTGGGGCTGGGGGTTTGCAGTGAGGGTAAAATGGGGGGTCAGCCTGGAGCCCCCCACTCACCTTTCCTGCTGCTTCCTGAGGCCTGCAAAGGAAAGGGGGAGGGGTGACTGTTGGGTCCTCAGAGCCCCTGAACACCCTTGAGACCCCTGACTGCCCCCAGGACCCAAGAAATCCTGAAGCCCCAAAAAGGCTTTGAACACCCCTTGAACCCTTTGAGCCCAAGAGACCCCAGATTCCCCAAAACCCCATGACAAAACCCCAGCATCCATACATGACCCTCCAGGACCCCCCCAAATCCTCCAGGACCCCCAGCCGAGGTTTCTGGGGGTTCAGCTTAAACCAAGTCAGGAGGCCTTGGTGACACCCTATGGCCCCGTAATCTGGGGGGGCTTCCTCAAACCCCGGGGACCCCATTGCCCCCCATTGTCACCCACCCCAGCAGTGCCACCGGTGCCAGCCCATGATGACAGCCACGACAAGGACCAGGAACAGGAGGGACCCGCTGACCCCTGCGGATACTGCTGGGGGCAGAGAGGGACACAACGGGGTCACCCAGAAACCTGAGAGTTGTGAACACCCCGTGTGACACTGAGTGACCTCACCTGTGACCCAGGGTGAGCCAGGGGTCACCTCCAGGGCCAGCTCTGGGCTGAGTGCCCGGAACACGTGGTGCCCGTCCTGTCCCAGCTGGTTGGTGGCCACGCACTGGTAGGTGCCCGAATGTCCCACATCGACGTCCCCAAGCTCCAGGACAGGACCCTGGGCCACCTCCTGGCCATTGTGCAGCCAGGTGAAGGTGACAGGGGCTGAGCCCACCTGCACGAGCAGCGGCAGGGTCACCTGCGTGCACCTGGTGTGCAGGGGACTGGGGGTGATGGTGGCATTGGCCACAGGAACTGTGGGGACACAGACAAGGCTGAGGCTGGGGGAGGGGCTGGCAGCTGGCATTGGGTGACTGGGACAGGGTGGATGACGGTGGGATGAGTGTGGCCATGTAGGATGTGAGGGTCACATGGGGGATGCTGTGGCTGGGGACATGGACAGACAGAGGGTCCCAAGGTGGCCGTGGTTGTGGCCATCAGTGGATGTGGGAGGAGGGGATGCCAGGGGTGCTCTGAGGATGGAGTGAGAGTGGGATGGGGCAGGTTGGGGCAGGCTGTGGCTGGAATCAGCCCAATCACGAGGGTCCCGCTGACCTGTGAGGGTGACACGCAGTGACAGTGATGGTGACCTGGTGTGGGGCATGGATGTGACAGGTGGGAGGAGGGAGCCATGGGACCTGGAGCCCGAGTGTTCCAGTCACCCAGGACTCTGATCTGCAGTGGAGGGGGCTGTGACCTGGGACAGGACAGGGATGGTGTGGGGAAGATGAGGGTTGGGTGAGGTTGGGATGGGTGGGATGGGGGTTCCAGAGGTGGGGTCAGCCCCAGCCCATGGTCCTGCTCCCCAGGATGTGACACGCAGCGGGGGCTCCCAGCCGCGCTGTCCCCATCACTGACCAGCAATGGAGTGGCTGCTGTCACTGTCCCCAATGTGGCACAGCTCCAGTTGGGGGCCAGTGCCCAGCAATGTCCCTGAGCCTCCCCAGTGGCAGGAGAAGGACAGAGCAACCGTGCAGCTCAGCAACAGGCGAACTCCCAGTGCCACCTGTCTTCTGCGGGGGCTGCACCCACAGGGACACCCCTGAGAGAGGGATCCCTGTGTGTGGACGCAGGAGAGATTTGGAACCTGGCAGGGGGTGGGGACGTGGGGGAGGGGAAGGAGGGGGCTTAGCAGGAGGATGGAGAGAACATCAGGGAGCAAGAAGGGCACCCAAGGAGGGGTGCAGGACCTCAGAGAGGGATTAGGGTGACATCAGAGATTGGGGTTTGAAGGACCCAGGTAATAAAAGAACATCAAAGGACGGAACAGGGAACGGAGAAGGGGGGTGGGATGCCAGAGAGGGATGGGGGTCCCCAGACAAGGCAGCGGAACATGAGGAATCTGTGGAGGCTCCCCGTGCCCATCCCCGCACGCGGACCTGGGCCGCTGCTCTTCCGCACAGCCCGCCCTGGGAGCGCACCTGGCAGCTGTAATTCCCCGAGTGGGAGACCTCCACGGCGGGCACCAGGAGCTGTGGGGACCCCTGCGGGCCCCCCACCAAGTGCCCGTCCTGGTAGAAGAGGTGCTGGAGGGGGACTGGGGGTTGCAGGGGGCTGGGGTGCTGAGGCAGCTGAGATTGAGGGGGATCCCTGGGTGGTCAGGAGGACCTCCCAGCACTGGCACCGTGAAGAGCTCAGGGAAGAGACACGGGAGGAGATGGTGACCAGCAGGGGAGGGGTACTGGGGTGTGGGATTATGGGGATATTCCCTCTGTACTCTCAGCAGGGGGACACGGTGATGCGCAGTGAGCTAGGAATGGCAGTGGGATATCAGAGTATTGGGGTGCCAGCTGTGGGGGTGCTCACCGTGCACTGTCACGTCACTGGTGCTGACTCCATCTGCTCAGTTCCCACCCTGCCCCTGCAGCGGTAGCGGCCATTGTGGTACAGCTGCAGGTGGGACAGGGACAGCTCGGTCCCATTGAGGGGCTGCCCCAGTTCCTTCTCCTCGTGGTAAAATCGCACCGCAGTGACCGACTTGTTCTGCCAGCCCCGGCAGCGCAGTGTCACCGTGTCCCCCTCCAGCAGGCCTGTGCTGGCATCTGCAGCAACCAGCCGGTCTGTGGGACAGGGCGTCCTGTCACACTCAGGGACTCAAGAGGGGTCTGGGGGTGACCCATTACACAGGGGACCACTCGGGGCAGTCCCCATTAACCAGAGGTCCCAGGGACACCAGAGGGAATCCTCTTACAGCCTGGACCACCACAGGCTCCCATCACCCTGGAATGCACTGGTGTGCACTGGAACAAACTGGTGTGCACAGGGTACAGTGGAATGCACTGGGATGTCCCCATGTGCAGAGATCGGGCCATCATCACAACAAGGACATGAAACCACACATGGACAGGAGCCAACCCAGAGCCCTCGTAGGGGCACCAATCCCCATCCCCCACTCACCATTTAGGACTCTCACAGGGGAGCTCAGCCCCGTGCCAAGTCTGGCACATTATAGGTGCCACTAACAGGGACAGAGAGCACGTTGGGTCCCTTTGGCCACCAACGCTGCCCATCCTTGTACCAGGTGGTGGCACCGGAGGTCCCCGAGCCCTGGCAGGTCAGTGTCACCCGGTCCCACGGCACTGCCGGCCTCCAGGGGGGCTCCACCAGGAGCTGGGTGGTCTGGGCACCTGCAGGTGACACGGGGCACCAGCCTACCAGGACTTCCACGGGGCTGGGGACAGCAGGGTGGGGACATTGAATCCCCTGAATACTCACCAGCGAGGCTGAGGGTCTGGGCTGGAAGAGAGAAAGGACAAGGCTGCGTGGAGGCGGCCCAGCAGGGACAGCAGCACCCAGGGCAAGGGGTGATGGGTCTGTCTTCAAACTGCCCCTGTGGGGGAACTAGGTGGGCCTGGATGTCTCGGGGCTGGGGACAGTGCAGCCACCGCATGCTTCGGAAGGTCATGGAGACATTATGGACACCCCAGGCATGGGAGCCCTTTGCTGGCACAGGTCACCCCCATCAGCCCCATGGCCTCTGTCCCTATGGCTCATCTGAATGGTACTCATCCCTGTCCCTGCATCCCTGTCACCTTGTCTCTTTCCCCATAACCCCAGTAACCTCATACACTGGCTCTGCTGGCCTGGGGGACCTCAGGGGACCCCACAGCCCCCCTGTGACCCCTCCCCACCGGTCTCTGCCTCACCAGGGCCCATCCCCAGGGTGTCAGGCCCATGCCCGGGGCACTCACCCCACAGGAGCAGCAGTGCCACCTTCCCGGCCATCCCCGTGTCCCCAGCCATGTGCACTGGGTGTCACACGCTGCTGTGGCCACCGCTCCCCTGGGTGGCGGCTCTTCGGATGCAGAGGAAGGAAGAAAGGTCACAGCTCGTCCCCATGTGTAGGTGGCCCTTGGTGGGGGCAGGGTGGGAGAGAGGTGGAGACACAGTAGGGGACAGGCTGGGGACATTCTGGGAGAGTCTGGGGGCTCACTGGGGGATGGTGTTCCCAGGAGTGGAGGGGCTCAGGGGTTGTGGGGAACCAAGGATGGGTGTCCATGAGAATGGGGGTTCAGGGGAATTGGGGTCTCCATGCCTGGGGGATTCAGGGATGGGGGTCCTGGGGGAACATGGTCCCCAGGGATTTTGGGTGATGGGATGTGGGTCCCAGGTTGGGGGTGCAGGGGGAAGAAAGGGGACCCTGGGGAAGAGGGGTTGTGTGGGAAGAAGCAGCCCATGGGATGGGATGAAGGCAATGGTGGTCCTGGGCAATGGGAGTGCTGGGATGGGGGTCCCAGGGAGGAGAGACCAAGGGAATGGGGGTGCCATGGTTGGGTTCCCAGGGCAATGGGGGTCCCGGGGATGGGCAGGGGCTGGGTGGGCACAGGGGTCACAGCTCCTTGCCTGGGTGCCTCAGATTTTGGGGTGACTCAGAGCCCAGCACAGCCCCCACAGTGTGCTCATGGCCAGGGGGGCACCCCAGGCTTGAGGCTCTGGCTCTGTGCCCCACACACCCCGGGGCTTTTTCCCGGCCCCCCATTTCCTGGCTCAGCCATCCCAGGGAACACCTGAGCAGGGAACAGGTGGGGGGATCCCAGGGAGGGGCCAAGGGGGGCAGGGGTTGCAGGTAGTGTTTGGGGGGCTGTGGGGGATGAAAGATTTTCACTTTCTCTTTCCTGCAGCAGAAGGAAGAGGCCGTTGATGCTGAGCCAAGGACGTGGGTTCTGTCCTGGGGGGCACATCCAGAGGGGTCCTGCCCTGAGGGAAAAGGGCTCCTCTGCTGTGGGGACACCTGGGCTTGTCCAGGGTCTTGTCCCAGGGGTTCCTCATTCTGGGGGTGCCACGTCCTTGGGGATTCCTGTCCCAGAAGTGGCACATCCTGGGCACCTCTGTCCTGGGGGGGCCCTGAGCATTCCTGCTGTGCTCAGTGGTGCCCTGTGACATCCAGGGTGCCCAAAATTAAGGGGCACCTGATCATCCTTGCCTGATGATGGTAAATGCCAGGCCAAATTTGGTTGAATTCCCTGATGCCCATTGTATGATACAAAATTATACATCGAGCAAATAAAGGAAAAATATTTTCCCCACATTTTTTTCCCCAATATGAAATAAACACAGCAAAAATCAAACTGACAATGTTTAAATGATCTGGTTGATAGAACCCTTTTATTGCTGTCCCACACAAGTGCTTAAAAAAACCACAAACAATCACAAAGAAATGAGACTTTTTGGTTCCCTCCGGACCCCATTGGTGCATCCCACAGCAGCATTTGCTGGTGGATCACACAGAGTGTGGAATCTCCCTGAGTGTCCAACAACTCCATGGGATTGTTCCCTGCCTGCTGGGCAGCACCCCAGCCCATAGGGAAGGCTTTGCTTGGGCCATATTCAGGAACTCTTCCCATTTTTCTCATTCCCACCCTGAAACTTGATTCCCTTCCCATGGCTTCTACTCCCAAAAGGGGAGAAACTCTGTCCATCCTTGGAACAGAGCACAGGAATCCGTGGAAATGCCTGAGTGTCCCTCAGGGTCTGCTTCCCTGGGAAATGCACTCCACCCTGCCCTCAATTCCCCTGCCTGGGCACTCCCTGCTCCTGCTGGGACACCCCTGTTCCCCAGATGCACCTGTGCAGCCCCTGCTCAATATTGCCACACTTTTCCCTCTCTTCTGGTGTCCACATGCAGAACCCAAACATTCTTTCTGGGAGGTTCCAAAGGGATGCAGGTTTTGTTGAAGAAGGAGGGTCCCGGTCAGGTTGTTGAGCAGATGGGTGTGGGATTTACAGCACTTGTGGGGCTCTCTCAGCCCCTTGGGCAGATAGGGACCAAATGATCAATTGCTGCATTTCCGCACTGCTTCCCTCACAGCTGCCCCTGCAGGGGGGGTTTCCAGCCAGCCCTGCTCTGAAAACCATCCAAGGCCCCCACAGAGCCACTGCTTGGGCTCCCATTGCCTCCTGTGCTTCTTGCAGGGCTGAGCAAACCACAGGCACGCCTTCTTCCCCCACACAATTCTCACCTTTGCAGCAGCTCGAAAGCTGCCAGAATCAAAGCCCAGGGGGTGGGCGGGGGAGGGGGACCTGTCTCAGGTGCTGGCTGCCAGCTGGGGCTGGCCAGAGCAGGGCTGGCCAATGCCCATCCCTGTGCCCTGGGGCTGGGCCATGGCAGGGCCCCACACTTGCATGGCCACTGGCTTCAAGGAGGAGCACTTGGGGAGCTCCTTCCTGCCTGCCTGGGGCTCCATTCTCAAGCTGCTCTTGCTGGCTCAGATCCTGCAGGGGACCAGCAAGGATGGAGAAGTCTGGACCCCTCCTGGAGCTGCCATCCCCCAGGACAGGACCCCCTTGGCCAGCATGTGTCCCCCCCTGGACAGGATCCTCCCAGGACAGGACCCCCCTGGATGTGCCCCCCAGGACAGAACCCGCCCCCCCGTGTGACACTCAGCACAAACGGCCTCTTCCTTCTGCTGCAGGAGAGAGAAAGTGAAAGTGTTGGGGGGACACAGCTGGACACCCCCATCCCCCACAACCTCTCACCCCTCCCTGCAGACCCCTCAGCCCTTCTTCCCCCACCCTGGGGTTCCCCCAACCTGTTCCCTGCTCAGGTGCTCCCCAGGATAATCAATGCATGAACTGGGGGGTTGTGAAATTGAGCGGAAAATGGAAGGAAATGGAAATGATGAGAGAAAAAATCCAAGGGGGGTGGGGGGTCACAGACTCAGAGACCCTCAGAATTTTCCCAGGGTGATCTCCAGGCCATGAGCATCTCGGGGGGCATGCTGTGCTGGTCACCCTGAAATCTGAGGCACCCAGGGAAGGAGCTGTGACCCATGGGCCCATCCAGTTACTATCCATCTATGGCTCCCCCAATTTTCCTGGGAACCCTACTGTGGGACTTCAATAGTTTATGCCACCCCTCCTTTGGACCTCATCCCGAGACTGCTATTCCCCAGGATCTGTGCTGCCCAGGACCCCCATTCCCAAGGACCCTCTCCCATTAAATTCCTCCCCTGAAATCATCCTTGCCCCAGGAACTTTATTCTCCCTTGAACCCTGTCACTGTAGGACACACACACACACTCCCAAAAAAAAAAAAAAAAAAAAATTGACTCCATTTTACCATGAGAACAACAGAAGGCTTTATTTACAATTTCCTTTGTTTCTTTTCTAGCATGCTCTGCTACAAAAGCTGACACCTCTCTCCATTGATTAAGTAACAGAAATAGCAAACAACACCCAAGAGAGCAGGAGTTATGAGAAAAAGGGCACTGTTTACCTAACATGTTATGAGAGAGAAGCAGCTATTTACAGAACTATTTTGGAAGAGAGAGAGCTACTGAAAGGATTCCCTTGAGAAACTAGCACAGCTCTCAGGCTCAGAAATATCAAGCCCACATCTCACCCCTTTTTCTGTTAAAAAAAAAAAAAAAGAAAACAACAGAAAATAAAAACGAACAAAATGTTCAGCATCTCTTTATGGAGGGACCATCCAAGTGACCACTCGCATCTTCTGCATCGGGGTCATCACTTGAAGGTTCATCACTTGATGACTTTCATCGCAGTCACGGTCAGAGGTTTGCCTGTTGGCCTGGTTCTGCATATGTGGTTGCAGGTCAGGATGAACACACCTTGCAGGTACCCAGTGTACCCCAGTATCTGTGGATACACACACATACCCATGACCCAAAGCACTAAGCTCATATGGGCCTTCCCACTGCTTGGTGGTTCAATTTAACACCCGAACCTTCGCTTGAGGCTGATGCATCTTGCCTGAAGCCTGCAACAAAAGGACTGTGCGGCGTTTCACCCTGCATTCCCCATTTTAGTTTGTTTGTCTTTTGGTTTTTTTTCAAAACCCTGCTTCAAAGCACCATGAGTACATTCAACAATGGCATGACCAGTTCCTCTTCCGGGTGGGGCCACTGGTTCTCCCAGATGGGTTTGTCCACCAGCCACCGTAAAGGAGGCATAGGACACAATGCGCCCTTTGTCACAGTGGCCCCCATTAAAAATCTGTCCCGACTCACACCCCCCAAGCCGCCAGTACATCCCAGCCCCAGAGGTCAGCAATAGCTACAGTGACATAAGGCCAAACCACAGCCAACTGTCCCTCTGAGTTTGTGATCAGCACAGGCTGCTGGGTCACAAAGCATTGCGCCGTTCCACCCAATCCTACAATGGACAACGTCACAGGATCCAGAGGCCACTGCGGAGGCCACGCAGAGAAGTAGAGAACGGTCACATCGATGCCCAAGTCAATCAGGCCCCAAAGGTGAATCTCTGACAGGGTGTGGAACCAGGGAGGCACAGAGTACACCACATCTCAGGATTTTGGTCAGTCAGGGCTGCAGTCCAGTGAACTTGAGGCAGCCCGGTAGATCTGAAGCAGCCATCCCCTTGATACCAGTTCACAGTCCTGGAGACAGAAGACTTCAAGGGCACAAGTGAGCAATGCGTGTTTTCTTGGGGATAGTGATGGGGGCTGGGGTTTGAAACCATGGCAAAAAACTGTCCCGTATAATCTACATCAATGAGTCCTAGATGCACAATGATCCCCTGAAGGGTGGCACTAGACCTCCCCATGAGGAGGGCACTTTTTCCCTCACCCAGGGATCCAAAGGCACCCAGGGGGACTTTGTGCACTTTGCAAGAGTCTAAAATGACTGTTGCTGCTGTGCAGACATCAACACCGGCTGAATCGCAGGTGCTGTCTGCAGGCCGGCTAAGTAAGCCAGCATCAGCATCGGGACTTGGGGAAATGCTTGTGTCGGCACGCGTTTCCTCTTGCACTCCACCTCCCATTTCACAAACTCGGCAAAGGCTGACCAACGGCATCAAACTTCACTGTACAAATGTTTGCAGTATGGCTTGGCTTGCCACACCGACCACACAAAAACAAGGGAGCTTTCTCTTTCTGTTTTCTCTTTCCTTATTTTTTGCTGGCCCCTGCATTCCCCTGCTGTCCCTGTCTTCCCTGCGGCATTGCCCAGACCAGCTGCACAGCAGCAGCCATGGCAGGCTGCAGAGCGGCAGCCACAGCCAGCTGCACAGCAGTAGCCACGGCAGCCAGCTTATGATCTGTGGTGCCTGCATTAGCACAAACTTTGACCATGTCCATTAGAGATTTCAAAACTTTGTCTGTCACTTCATCCCAGAGACTCTTAAGGTCCCGGGGATGGACCATGATCTGACACAGGGGAAGCGTCCACAAGGATGATGAGGAAGACCCATGGCCCCAGGGGCCACCAGCCTCCCACCAGTCATGTCACCATTTGTGCCAAAGGCAGTCAACGCGGTATCTGCACTTGCTGCAGCCCCAGAACCCTCTGGAGACAGGAACCGCTGCCACCACTTCCATTGGGGCCACTCCAGCCCCAGTGGAGCCCCCACCCACTAACAACCTAGCAGTGCCGGCAGCTGCAGCGAGGGCAGAGGGTCTCTTGGAAGGCGTTGGTCTTGGTGGGACTCACACATCCAGTGTGGCTCAGAGCGGGACCGCCGCCATACCACTCTTCCCTGGGGCAGGGGAGGAATGGGGCACTGGCAGGGGCCAAGCCAGCAGAGCCACCACTCCGCCCTGTGCCCTGGCCAGCCGTGTGGGCAGGGGAGGACGTTACACAGGTGCACACTGAAGGTGCCACTCGCATTGGGCAAAGGGGAGCAGGCTGACACCCCGCAGGGACGGAATCTGAGAAAAGGTCTACCAAGACCGAGCCTGCCGGCAGTCCCACTGACTGTGCAGGTGCTCCCATTGGCTGTGCAGGCACAGCGGGCAGTGCACATCTGGCAGTGGACCCATCCCCTCCCCGATGGCAGGGGCCAGTTGCACTGCAGACGCAGCACTGCCACCAGCAGGGGCCGTGCCCCTGGTATTGGCGGGCCCCAGCGTGTACCGTGTACACAGACCACAATGTGGACACCACGTAGTGATCCTTCTCGATTTTGCCACCAGCACAGGTGGCCCTACTGGCCCGTTCCCCTCACCACCGTGGTAAATCCATGGGGAATGGGCTGGTCCCTGCTGTCTCACAGATCCCCAAACGCCAAGGGACACGGTGCCCATGGAGCCGGGACAGGGGGAGACCCGAGGGTCCCGAGCCCACCCCCTCAGTGAGAGGGTCTCACTGACCACCCTCAACGCAGTGCAAGGAGCCCAAGCTCTTTCCCAAGGGTTAAATCCACTAGAAAAAGTGGAAACTGAACTGAACATGGTGACTTGGATGGGCGAGGGGGATCCCAACGCACGGCTAGATTCAGAGTCTGCCCCAGCTCCTGCTATGTCTTCCAGGAGTCCATCATCAGTCTCTGCATCTGATTTGAGATCACTGTGAAGGCTACCTTCATTTGCAGAAACTTCCAAACTGGCACTTGAACTGGGAGTCTCTCCATAGCTTTGAAGCACCACGATACATCTTTTCCAAGACATTATTAAATTCACGACAGATGCATTTCCAGAATACAGAGTTTCATGCAGTCTGTCCCCCAAAGACTGCCACAGGCTCTTGGAAATCACCTTCTCAGCACTAGGGAAAATGCCTCCCTCTCTGCCCCAGAGATATAGGGTTTTAAAATGCTCTCTGGAGATAATTGCCCCTCTTAGCTCCAAAATGTCTCTCCAGACCTCTGTGATGAATTCATCCTCTGGGTCTAAGGTAGAGATCATAATTTTTCCAAAAAATGGAGCTCCCTAATGAAGGGAGAACGAGCTGGCAAAAAGCTCGTGGGCTGCCTTTACCAAAAAAAACCCTCTTTTCCTTTAGCTCAGGGAGGGATATGGTTTACCTCACAGCCGACTGCACACATCGGTGTCTACTAGATGCAGTGCCACAAGGGGTCACCAGATGTTGCAGTAGGACACAAAAAGAAGACACGGACTCCAGTTTGCCAGTTTCTGAGAACATCAAGTGGCTTTATTACAATTTTCTTGGTTCCTTATATAGCATGCTTTGCTAAAAAGGTATTCATTGGTCAGTAGGACTGATGCCTCTTCCCACTAGTAAACAACAGCTGAGGAAGATTGTTTTGAGAAAAACCGCTGCCCACTTAGAAATATTTGGGAAAACAGGGAAGGATATTTTGGGAAAGAAAACTGTTGAAAGTTTTCCCTTGGGAAAGGAGCTTGCAAGTTTGCAGGCTGCGAATTCACTCAGGCCCAGAAATACCGAGCCCACACACAGTGACCCCGAATCTTCTGGGAGGGGCTGTGGAGGTTCAGAGTTGTCAGGTGCCACCTCTGGCAGTGCTCACCATGCACTGTCACTGGCATCGACTCCCACCACAGTGGCAGTGCGTGCTCACCCCTCTTCCGCAGTGGTAGCGGCCGCTGCGGTGCAGCTGCAGCGGGGTCAGGGACGGCTCTGTTCCCCAGAAGAACACACTCAGATTTTTCTTCTCATGATAAAATCACACCCCAGTGACCAGCTTGTCAAGCCAGCCCTGGCCACACAGTGTCACCACGTCCCCCTCCAGCAGAGTCCATGGTAGCACCTGCAGCACCAGCCGGTCTGTGGGACAGAGGGGTCCCATCACAGGAGGGTTCTGTGGCGTCCTGTTGGCACCAAGAGACACCAGGGGCTCCTCATTGCACTAAGGGTGTCCAAAAACGCTGGGATGCACTGGGATGTCCCTGCGTGCAGGGGACAGGCTCTGTCACACCAGACCATGAGACCATGCAGAACCCTGGGGAGGGCACCCATCCCTATTCCCGCCCTCACCATTTGAAATGCTCACAGCAGGACTGAGCCCAGTCCCGGGTCTGTCACACCTGTAGGTTCCACTGGCAGTGACAATGAAGTTGTCAGGTTCCTCCTGCCCCTAGAGCTTCCCATCCTTGTGCCAGGTGGTGGCACTGGGGTCCCCGAGCCCTGGCAGATCAGTGTCACCTGGTCCCACAGCACCACCGGCATGCAAGAGGCCTCCACGAGGTGCAGCTCTTTGGAATGCCCCAGAAAGAATATTTGGGTTCTGGCTGCAGCTGCCAGATGAGAGGAAAAAGTGTGGAAAGATCAAACAGGGGATCAGCCTAGGGCCCTGCTGGGGCTGGGGGTGGTAACCCTCCTAGATGGCAACAGGGTCCTCGGACACGCTGTCACAGCCACTTGGGACACATGGCCACCGTCGGTGCCCGCAGCCTGGGACAGCACGATGGCAGCCGTGCCCTCGAAAGTGACCCCAAGCAAGAACTCGGCTCCCGCAGTGCCGGGGGCTCCTCCCCGGGCTCCCCGGTCCCCTCCGCCCTCCCAGCACCTCCCTTGGGGTGTCCCCTGCCCGCCCCAGGGCCGGCTCAGCAGACGCTCCGCAGCAGCTCCGGGGCTCAGAAGCTGCTCGAGGAGTGCCGAGTGCGGGGCTTTGGGCACCGGGGACACCGGGCAGGGCTGGAGCTGAGGCGGGCTTTGGGGTGGGATTTGGGGACATCCCTGCCCAACCCCAGCTCCATCCCGGGGCTCCAGCTCGGCCCAAGGGGCTCGGCAGCTGCGGGATTGGTGCCCGTGGCCACAGGGTGGCACCACCACAGGTCCCGAGCCCTTGGCTGGTGTCACGAGAGGGGACAAACAGGGAGCAGCAGCACCTTCCCTTGTGTGGGGAAGCTGAAAGGGAGCCAGACCAGAAATGCCCCAATTGATCATTTTGTTCCTGTGCCCAAGGGACTGAGAGAGCCCCAAAAATCCCACACCCATCAGCTCAACAACCTGACTGGGACTCTCCTCCATCTGAGCTGACCAGACAGAGCTGAACAAACAAAAACCATTTCTCCCAGTTTCATCCAAAAGCTGCATTTTGGGTGCAATGGGAGGGACAAGGGTCCTGTGCCCCCTGGCACTGGGGGAGGGAATGGGGAGCCCCTGGGGGTACTGGGAGCACTGGGAGCACTGGAATGGGGAGCTCAGGGAAGCTTCACTTGGCACCTCCCACTCGTGGCCAACCCCAGGCACGGTGGCACCCACGGGAGCTGAGAGGGGACACACACAGAGGGTGTCCTTGGGCAGACCCCAGTGCCTCCAGTGTCACAGCACTTCCTCGTAGATGTCACTGGGGTCTGCTGTCGCCCGTGGTGTCCCGGCAGCTCCACGTAGGTCACGTGGGGTGATGTGGCACGGGGGGGCCCTGCGAGAGACCGGTTGTGGGGATGTGGGTGGGGGGTGACACCCATGGGTGATATGTCCCTGTGTCCCCTCCTGTACTCACCCCCTACTGCTCAGTGCCCATGACTTGGAGGTCCAGCACCTCCTCCTCCTCCATGGGGGTCCTGTGGGGATGAGGGGGGGTCTGAGGGGTGTCTGGGGAGGAGAAAGGGGAGTCCCGGCTGGAGCCCCCACTCACCTGTCCTGGGGCTTCCGGGTGGCTGCAAAGGAAAGGGGAGGAGGTGACTGTGGGTACCTAAGGACCCCTGAACATTTATGGTTCTCAAATACAGAATCTCAAAACACCACAGGACCCCTAAATTCCCACTGGAGGTCTGATTCCCCCCTAGACACTCCAAGCACCCCTGAATCCCCCAGAACTTCTGCATCACCATAGTGCCCCCAACCCCCCCAGCGTCCCCAACCCTCTGAGTCCAGAACACCAAGCCCAGAAGGGAGGGGAAACACCAAACGACCCCAGGACCCCAGAAAGATCCTCCAACATCCCTGCACCGCCTCCAAGAGCTCCCCAAACCCCTGAGGAGCTCCAGTACCACCCCAGTGTTGCTCAAGGCCCCCCCAGAAATACCCTGGAACCAAACCAAGACCCTCCAAATTCCCCCCAAATCCCCCAGGACTCCCAGCCGAGGTCACAGTGGGCTCAGTTTCCCCCAGCTCAGGGATCCTGGGTGCTGCCCCGTCTCTGCCCCCACTCTGGGGGCTTCCCGGCACTCCAGGACCCCCATCCCCCATCATTGTCACCCACCCCGGTGGTGCCAGCAGTGACAGCCCCCAATGACAGCCAGGAGCAGGAGCAGGAACAGGAGGGTCCTGCCGACATTCACAGCCACTTCTGGGGACAGAGAGGGACATAGCGGGTCACCCAGAACTCTGATGGTCCTGAACACCCTGGTGACCCTCTGTGACCCCACCTCTGTTCCAGTGTCCCGGGGTCACCTCCAGGGCCAGCTCGGGCTGAGTGCCCGGAACATGCGGTGCCCGTCCTGTCCCAGCTGGTTGGTGGCCACGCACTGGTAGGTGCCCGAATGTCCCACATCGACGTCCCCAAGCTCCAGGACAGGACCCTGGGCCACCTCCTGGCCATTGTGCAGCCAGGTGAAGGTGACAGGGGCTGAGCCCACCTGCACTGAGCAGCGCAGGGTCACGGGGTCACCTGCATGCACCTGGTGGTGCCGGGGGACTGGGGGTGATGGTGGCATTGGCCATGGGCACTGTGGGGACACAGACAGGGCTGGCACCTGGCAAGGTGACGTGGGTATACCATGGGTGGGGTCACTCCCAGCCTGTTGGTTCTGCTCACCCAGGACAGTGACATTCAGGGGGACACTCTCGGACACGCTGTCCCCATCGCTGACCCGGCAGTGATAATGGCCACTGTCATTGTCCCCAACGTGGCGCAACTCCAGGTGGGGGCCGGTGCTCAGCGGTGCCTCTGAGCACCCCCAGTGCCAGGTGAAGGACAGGGGACCTGTCCCATTGGCCACCGCACAGCTCAGCACCAGGCGGTCCCCCAGTGCCACCTGTCCCCCGGGGGCTGTGCCCGCAAGGACACCCTGAGAGCGGGATCCCTGCAGGTGGGTAGTGAGGAAAGGGGAAAGTGAGGGACCCGGGGGGAGTCTGAGGTCAGGAAGACCCCAGTGAGGAATAGGGGGTGCAGAGCTGGGTGGGACCTAGAAAAGAACCTCAGAAAAGATGGGCGAGTTCAGGAAGAGGACATGTGGAGAGGGGTGAGGGGGACACCAGGGAGGGTGTGGGGTGGGGACTCAGAGAGAGGATTGTGGGACCTGAGGACCATGGGGAGAGATCAGAAAATGATGAGCAGACCTAGGGAGGGAGTGAAGTGAGTCAGTGAGGGATGGAGGGGACAAGAACAGGGACCCAAGCAGTGATGGGGGGACATGGAAAAAGTTTTCAAGAAAGATGGGGGTACCCATGTAGAGCTAGGGGACTCAGTGAGGGAACTGGGAAAGGATGGAGAACTGACCACAGGGGTGGGGTCTCATGCAGGAATGGGGCTCCCCAGGCAGGGCAGAGGGACCCAGGGAGGGAAGTGGGTGCTTCCCGTGCCCATCCCCGCACTTACTGCGCACCGTGACATGGAGCCGGGTGCTGCTCTTCCGCACGGTCCCGCCCTGGGAGCGCACCTGGCAGCTGTAATTCCCCGAGTGGGAGACCCCCACGGCGGGCACCAGGAACTGCAGGGACCCCTGCGGTCCCCCCACCAAGTGCCCATCCCAGTAGAAGAGGTGCAGGAGGGGGGCTGGGGGCCTTAGGGGGCTGGGGGTGATGAGGCAGCTGAGATTGAGGGGGGACCCCTCGGTGAGCTCAAGGGGACCTTGCAGCAACGGCACCGTGAAGAGCTCTGGGAAGGAGAGAGAAGGTGAGCACTGTGACTCTGAGTCCACTGGGAAAGGGACTTTGGGGGTGTCAGGATATTGGAGTTCCAGCTGTGGAGGTGCTCACCGTGCACTGTCACTCTCACTGGTGCTGACAGTGACAGCCCGAAGCCCACTGAGCCCTCACAGCGGTAGCGGCCGCTGTGGTGCAGCTGCAGGGGGGACAGGGACAGCTCGGTCCCATTGAGGGACTCTCCCAGATTCTCATCATCCTGGTAAAATTGTAACCTGGTGACCAACATGTCCTGCATGGCCCGGCAGCGCAGTGTCACCATGTCCCCCTCCAGCAGCATCTCTACCGGCACCTGGAGCACCAGCCGATCTGTGGGAAAGGAGGGTCCCATGGCACTGAGGGGTTCTAGACAGGTCCAAAGTGAGTGCCCATGGAACCAGGGACATCTGCATGGATTCTCCATTGTGTGGGAGGATGCCAGGGGCATCAGGAGCAATTCTGTGGCCATGGGGGTCCCATCCCACTGGGATGCACTGGGATCTCCCTGTGTGCAGGGCACAGGCTTTTGCCCCATGAGGGGTATGAGGCCACATACAGAGTGCAGCCCAGCCAGACATATCAGGGAGCCACCCTGATCATTTAAGATCCCTTCTCACCATTTAAGACTCTCATGATGGGGCTGAGCCCACTGCGAAGTTTTTCACATTTGTAGGTGCCACTCTCGGTGACAGTGAATTTGTTGGGTCCCTTTGGCCCCATTCGCCGCCCATCCTTGTACCAGGTGGTGGCATTGGTGGTCCCCGAGCCCTGGCAGGTCAGTGTCACCCGGTCCCACAGCACCGCCGGCCTCCAGGGGGGCTCCACCAGGAGCTGGGTGGTCTTGGCACCTGCAGGTGACAGGGGACACCAGCCTGCCAGGGCCACCATGGGGCTGGGGACAGCAGGGCAAGGACATGGCATCTTCTGAGGACTCACCAGCGAGGCCGAGGGTCTGGGCTGGAAGGGAGAAGAGACAGGGCTGTGTGGGGGTGGCCCTACAGGGACAGCAGTGCCTTGGGATGAGGTGTGGTTTTTGTCCCCAGATTGTCCCTAATGGAACACTGGGCATGGAGGTCTTGAGGACAGGGATATCTCAAGGGTCACCCTGGGCTGGGGCAGGACATGGGGAATCTGTGGACACTCCATGTTTTCACAGGTCACCTCCACCATCCTCACAGCACCTGTCCCCAGAGCCACATCCCCATGACCCCGAGCCTGTGATGCCATTCCAATGGCACCCGTCCACACAGCCAATCCGCATGGTACATGGCTCTTGTTCTTGTCCCTGCATCCCAGTTCCCCTGTCCCTGTCCCCACAGCTGCCCCAGCCCCAAGGTTCCTTTGGCCACATCCTTGTCCCCACATCTCTATTCCCCTGTTCCTGTCCCCACATCCCAGTCCCCTGTTTCTGTCTCAATGTTCCTTTCCTCACAGCCATGCCATGGCCACGGGTCACCTCATGCACTGGCTCTGCTGGAACTGGGGACCTCAGGGGACCCCACAGCCCCCCTGTGACCCCTCCCCACTGGTCTCTGCCTCACCAGGGCCCATCCCCGGGGTGTCAGGCCCATGTCCTGGGCACTCACCCCACAGGAGCAGCGCCACCTTCCTGGCCATCCCCGTGTCCCCGGCCATCCAGGCTGGCTGTCACTCACTGCCAGGGCCGGCTGTCCCTTTGGTTGTGGCTCTTCGGCCAGGGTGGAAGGAAGCGAGGTCAGGTCTCATCTTCATGCGTAGGTGGCACCTGGTGGGGGCAGGGTGGCCACAAGCTGGGGACAGGCTGGGTGTGGGGTGGGGACAGGCTGGGGAAAAGGCTGGGTGGCACACAGTGGGACATGATGTTCTCAGGAGTGGGGGGCTCAGAGGGTTTGGGGAGCCAGGGATGGGTTTCCAGGGGAATGGAGGGTCCCAGGTCTGGGGTCCCTGGGGAATGGGGGTCCTGAGGAGGTAGAGTCACTGGGGATGGGGGTGCAAAGGGAATTGGGGTCTCCAGGGCTTGGGATACTGAGGGCTGGGAGTCCCAGGGGTATGTGGGCTCCAGGGATCTGGGGTCATGGGATGGGTGTGCCAAGGGTGGGGTGCCTGGGGAATGGGGGGTCCCGAGGGATTGGGGTTTTTGGGAAAATCAAGGTCCTGGGTGAAGGGGGATTTCAGGGGATGGAATGAGTCGGAGAGAGTTCCTTGGGAATGGGGGTCCTGGGCCATGGAGATCCTGGGAATGGCATTCCCGGGATGGGGGTGCCAGGAATGGAAGGACAGAAGGAATGGGGGTCCCAGGGAAGGGGTCCCTTGGGAAACAGGGTCCCAGGGACAGGAAGGGGCTGGGTGGGCCTGTGGGTCATAGCTCCTTCCCTGGGTACCTCAGATTTTTGGCTGACCCAGAGCCCAGTGTTTCACCCTAAGGTTCTAATGGTTTGGGAGAGTCATCCCAGGCAGAATCCTGGGTGCTCTGGGTCTGTGTCCCACCACCCACCTTTAACATTTTCCTCTCTTCCTTTTCATTTTCTTCCTTTTATTCCTCAGTTTCACAAACCTCCAGTTCGTGCCTTGATGATCCTGGGGAGCACCTGAGCAGGGAACGGGTTGGGGGAACCCCAGGGTGGGGGAAGCAGGGGTGAGGGGTCTGCAGGGAGGGGTGGGAGGCTGTGGGGGATGGGGGTGTCTGGCTGTGCCCCCCAACACTTTCACTTTCTCTCTCCTGCAGCAGAAGGAAGAGGCTGTTTGTGCTGAGTGTCACACGGGGGGGGCAGGTTCTGTCCTGGGGGGGCACATCCAGGGGAGTCCTGTCCTGGGGGGATCCTGTCCCGGGGGGGGACACATGGTGGCCAAGGGGGTCCTGTATTGGGGGATGGCAGCTCCGGGAGGGGTCCAGACTTCTCCATCCTTGCTGGTCCCCTGCAGGATCTGAGCCAGCAAGAGCAGCTTGGGAATGGAGCCCCAGGCAGGCAGGAAGGAGCTCCCCAAGTGCTCCTCCTTGAAGCCAGTGGCCATGCAAGGGTGGGGCCCAGCCATGGCCCAGCCCCAGGGCACAGGGATGGGCATTGGCCAGCCCTGCTCTGGCCAGCCCCAGCTGGCAACCAGCACCTGAGCCAGGTCCCCCTCCCCTGCCCACCCCATGGGCTTTGATTCTGGCAGCTTTGGAGCTGCTGCAAAGGTGAGAATTGTGTGGGGGAAGAAGGCGTGCCTGTGGTTTGCTCAGCCCTGCAAGAAGCACAGAAGGCAATGGGAGCCCAAGCAGTGGCTCTGTGGGGGCCTTGGATGGTTTTCAGAGCAGGGCTGGCTGGAAACCCCCCCTGCAGGGGCAGCTGTGAGGGAAGCAGTGTGGAAATGCAGCAATTGATCATTTGGTCCCTGTCTGCCCAAGCGGCTGAGAGAGCCCCACAAATGCTGCAAATCCCACACCCATCTGCTCAACAACCTGACCGGGACCTTCCTTCTTCAACAAAACCTGCAGCCCTTTGGAACCTCCCAGAAAGAATGTTTGGGTTCTGCATGTGGACAGCAGAAGAGAGGGAAAAGTGTGGCAATATTGAGCAGGGGCTGCCCAGGTGGATCTGGGGAACAGGGGTGTACCAGCAGGAGCAGGGAGTGCCCAGGCAGGGGAGTTGAGGGCAGGGTGGAGAGCGTTTCCCAGGGAAGCAGACCCTGAGGGACACATGGGCATTTCCACAGATTCCTGTGCTCTGTTCCAAAGATGGACAGAGTTTCTCCCATTTTGGGAGCAGGAGCCATGGGAAGGGAATCAAGTTTCAGGGTGGGAAGGAGAACAATGGGAAGAGTTCCTGAATATGGCCCAAGCAAAGCCTTCCCTATGGGCTGGGGTGCTGCCCAGCAGGCAGGGAACAATCCCATGGAGCTGTTGGACACTCAGGGAGATTCCACACTCTGTGTGATCCACCAGCAAACGCTGCTGTCGGATGCACCAATGGGCTCCTAAAGGGAACCAAAAAGTCTCATTTCTCTGTGATTTGTTTGTGTTTTGTTGGGGGTTAGACTTGTTTATCCTTTTCACCTATAGAATTTTTTCCCAAGGGTTGCAAGGCAACTGATTGCCGGGTACTTATGAGTGCTCAGGTGAAAACAAAGCCTAGAAGCTAGCACTTGACTACACCCTTGTCTCCAGGAGTTTTCCCCGAGGGGGGGGGGGAGAGAAAGACGGGGGCTGGGGGGGGGGGGGGACAGCTTCACTTTTGGTCTGGTCTGTGTCGGGGGCGGACGCGGCTGCCGTGGCTGTGTGGGTTTCTCACTGGCACCGCCGGGATCTGATCCTGGAGAGAGAGCTGCCGTCGTCTGCGCGTGTGCCCAGATCCGGATTCCTCTTTTTTTGCTGCCCTGCTGGAGCTGCCTCGGCTGGGCATCCTGTCCCACTGCCTCGGCGTTGTTTTGGAGCTGCTGCACCGCGGGCCCGCGCTGGCCTTCTTTGCCAGACGTCTCTGCCCTCCAGTGACCACCGACTGAGCTCCGAACTTCATCCGATCCACCAGCCCGGGATTCCCCACCGTTCCAGCTTGGTACTTTTCTTTGAAGTCCCCCAGAGACCAGACTGCCCCGGGTTTTTGTGGGACCAAGCTCCGTCAAGGTCCCTGGTTCTTTTTTCGCTATTAATTGTTGTAGTTGTTGTTTGTTTGCCTTGTTATACCTATTAGTAAAGAACTGTTATTCCTATTCCCATATCTCTGCCTGAGAGCCGTTTTAATTTTCTAAATTATAATAATTTGAGGGAAGGGGATTTGAATTATCCATTCCAAGAGAGGCCCTGCCTCTCTGTAGCAGATACCTGTCTTCTTTCAAAACCAAGACAGATTTTGGTGCCCAGACGTGGGGCTTGAGGGCATTGAGAGAAAAAGGGAATAACAGTTCTTAAGTGACCTAATTTCTTGTTCATTCTTGTTCACTGGATATAGAAACCTTGATAGGTAACGCCATGTGGTCTAACTTATCCTGGTTCGGGTGGCATGTGGTTGTGGCTTTATTTTGCCCATTTGCAGGCCTTTTCCTAAACATGGGCCCTATAACAAAAGCTACTGTGGCTGTTATCCAGTTTGTTTTATGGGCTGATAAGGTGAGGAATTCACTGATTTTTAACTTGCTTTGGACAGCAGGCACATGGATACGTGGCTATCACATACTAAGTGGGTGTATTTGGGGTTACTTTAAGAATGGTACTTTCTGTGAGGAAATGACAGTGAGAGAAGTTTTCCAGACCTTTAGCCAGTTCCTTATGCCTACTCTACCAGCTTTTGAAGAGTTCAAATTTCCTCTAGAAACTAACCAAATGTTGCTGATGATCCTAGCTTATTTAGCTTTCAAAGATAAGGTGAGGTCAATTTGGAGCACGGCACAGACTAGAGATATTGCTGTGGGGCCTGACACTGCCCCAGAGGCTAGAGATACTGCTGTAGGGCCTGATACTGCCCCAGAGACTAGAGATACTGCTGTAGGGCCTGATACTGTCCCAGAGGCTGGGAATGCTGCCATAGAGCCTGATACTGCCCCAGAGACTGGGGATGCTGGCCCACTGCCTGACCCTGCCCCGCAGCCCACCCCAGAAATGAACCACCCCAGTTGGGTGGGGGTTCTAGTGAAAGAGATACGTGAGATGGGCCAGGAGCTGAAAGAATACACTTCCCCAGCTGGTGAGAAGCCCTCCCCTTGCCCTGAAAAGGGAGAATCCGATAGTGCAGCAGTGGAACCCACAGAGGTTACAACCATCCAGGTTCCAGCTGAACCACAGGACCAGTCACAACCAGCTGCAGTTGCCCCTGTGGAAACAAAGAAGTATAAGATGAAATCAGAGCACCCAGGTAATAAGGATAAGAAAGGAGGGCCCTCACAGCCCACAGGGGAACCAGAGGTTGAGATTACCATCGAGTCCCTGACTTATGAAAGCCTACGTAATCTGCAAAAAGATATTGCACGACGGGGACGTGAGGCTTATACAACTTGGTTACTTCGGGTTTGGGACCTTATAGGCACAAGCGTGCAACTGGATGGTGGTGAGGCAAGGAACTTGGGACCCTTGACCCAGGACTCAGGGGTGAATCAAGTATTTGTAAGGGAGCAAGGGCCCCTTCCCCTCTGGGAGCGACTTCTAATGAGTGTAAGGGAGAGGTTTGTCCACAGAGACAGAATGCAGGAGCACCATCATAGAAGTCAGTGGAAGACCCTTGAGGAAGGGATCCAACAGCTGAGGGAAGTGGCCATATTAGAGGTACTCTTTGGGAGGGGTGGACAGCATGACAATGACCCTGACAAGGTCAGGTGCACAGGGCAGATGTTGTGGAACCTGGCAAGTAAAGGGCCATCTCAATACACCACCTTCATTGCAATGATCAATCCTGATAGCAACCGAGAGACAGTGGGTTCTGTCGCCAACAGGCTCAGAAATTATGAGAGCATGATCAGTGGCCCAGTGCAGGCTCAGGTCTCTGCAGTAGTTAAGGAACTCAAAGAGGAGATAAGGGAGGTGAGGGAGGAGATGAGGAGGAACAGTTCCCATGCGGCAACGGTGCGAGTCACAGGCCCCAGAGCCAGAGCCCAACGCCCTCCAGCTAGAGAGAGAGGGTACACCCCAAGGGCTGACCTGTGGTTTTTCTTGCGTGACCATGGGGAAGACATGGGAAGGTGGGATGGAAAACCCACTTCTGCCCTGGCAGCACGGGTGCGTGAGCTCAAGGAGAGAAACACTAACCGAGGGGGTCCCACTAAAATGAAAGTAGCCTCAACCTCCCAGGACCGAGCCACCAGGTATTACAGAAGTGAAGATGATATGTCAGATCCCCTTGAAGGAGCCTCTACAATGTATGCCCAGGAAGGGAATAATAACCAGTGCTAGAGGGGCCCTGCCTCTAGCCAGGAAGAGGCACGGGAAAACCGAGTCTTTTGGACTGTGTGGATTCGATGGCCTGGCACATCAGAGCCACAGAAATATGAAGCTTTGGTAGATACTGGTGCGCAGTGTACCCTGATGCCATCGGGACATGTAGGGGCAGAACCCATTTCCATTGCTGGAGTGACAGGGGGATCACAGCAACTGACTCTGGTGGAAGCCGAGGTGAGCCTGACCAGGAAGGAGTGGCAGAAACATCTGATTGCAACCGGCCCAAAGGCCCCGTGTATCCTGGGCATTGACTTCCTCCGGAATGGGTATTACAAAGACCCTAAGGGACTCAGATGGGCTTTTGGAATAGCTGCTGTGGAGGCAGAGGGCATCAAGAAATTGAACACCTTGCCTGGACTGTCAGAGAACCCATCTGCAGTAGGACACCTAAAGGTAGAAGAACAACGAGTACCAGTTGCCACCTCGACGGTGCACCGCCGGCAGTATCGGACCAATCGAGATGCCGTGATCCCCATCCACAAGATGATCCGGGAGCTGGAGAGCCAAGGGGTGGTCAGCAAAACCCACTCACCCTTCAACAGCCCCATCTGGCCTGTGCGCAAGTCTGATGGAGAATGGAGACTGACTGTGGACTATCGTGCATTGAATGAAGTGACACCACCGCTGAGCGCTGCTGTGCCGGACATGCTGGAACTCCAGTACGAGCTGGAGTCCAAGGCAGCGAAGTGGTACGCCACTATTGACATTGCTAATGCATTTTTCTCCATTCCTCTGGCTGCAGAGTGCAGGCCTCAGTTTGCGTTCACATGGAGGGGCGTGCAGTACACCTGGAACCGACTGCCCCAGGGGTGGAAGCACAGTCCCACCATCTGCCATGGACTGATCCAGGCTGCACTGGAAAAGGGAGAGGCTCCAGAACATCTGCAGTATATTGATGACATCATTGTGTGGGGGAACACGGCAATGGAAGTGTTTGAGAAAGGGGAGAAGATCATCCAGATTCTCCTGGAAGCCGGCTTTGCCATCAAGAAGAGCAAGGTCAAGGGACCTGCCCAAGAGATCCAGTTCTTAGGGGTAAAGTGGCAAGATGGTCGTCGCCAGATACCCACAGAGGTAATCAACAAGATCACCGCGATGTCTCCACCAACCAGCAAGAAGGAAACACAAGCTTTCCTAGGTGCCATAGGCTTTTGGAGAATGCACATTCCCGAGTACAGCCAGATTGTGAGCCCTCTCTACCTGGTTACCCGCAAGAAGAATGATTTCCACTGGGGCCCTGAACAGCAGCAAGCCTTTGCCCAGATCAAGCAGGAGATCGCTCATGCGGTAGCCCTTGGCCCAGTGAGGACAGGACCAGATGTGAAGAATGTGCTCTACTCAGCAGCCGGGAACAATGGCCTGTCCTGGAGCCTATGGCAGAAGGTGCCGGGTGAGACTCGAGGCCGACCACCGGGATTCTGGAGCCGAAGCTACAGAGGGTCTGAAGCCAACTACACTCCCACGGAGAAGGAAATCTTGGCCGCCTATGAAGGAGTTCAAGGTGCCTCAGAGGTGATTGGCACGGAAGCACAACTCCTCCTGGCACCCCGACTGCCTGTGCTGGGGTGGATGTTTAAAGGAAAGGTTCCCTCTACCCACCATGCCACCGACGCCACATGGAGCAAATGGATTGCCCTCATCACACAGCGCGCCCGTATTGGAAACCCAAACCGCCCTGGGATTTTGGAAGTTATTACCAACTGGCCGGAAGGTGAAAGCTTTGGTCTCATGGATGAAGAGGAGCAGGAACAAGTGACACGGGCTGAAGAAGCACCACCGTACAACCAACTGCCAGTGGAAGAGACACAGTACGCTCTTTTCACTGATGGTTCCTGTCGCATTGTAGGCATGAACCGGAAATGGAAGGCAGCTGTATGGAGCCCCACACGACAGGTTGCACAAGCCACTGAAGGAGAAGGTGGATCGAGTCAACTTGCTGAACTCAAAGCCATTCAGTTAGCCCTGGACATTGCTGAAAGAGAGAAGTGGCCAAAGCTCTACCTCTACACTGATTCGTGGATGGTGGCCAATGCTCTGTGGGGTTGGCTGGAAAGGTGGAAAAAGGCCAACTGGCAGCGTCGGGGAAAACCAATCTGGGCTGCTGATGAGTGGAAGGACATTGCCACTCGAGTAGAGAAGCTACCTGTGAAAGTCCGCCATGTAGATGCCCATGTCCCCAAGAGCAGAGCTAATGAGGAGCACCGAAACAACGAGCAAGTAGATCAGGCTGCCAAGATAGAAGTATCAAAGATAGACTTAGACTGGCAGCACAAGGGAGAGCTGTTCCTAGCTCGATGGGCCCATGATGCTTCAGGACATCAAGGCAGAGATGCCACCTATAAGTGGGCACGAGACCGAGGGGTGGATCTAACCATGGACAGTATCTCCCAGGTTATCCATGACTGTGAGACATGTGCTGCCATCAAACAGGCCAAGCGGGTAAAGCCCCTATGGTATGGGGGACGGTGGTCTAAATATAAGTATGGGGAAGCCTGGCAGATTGACTACATCACCCTTCCCCAGACCCGCCAAGGCAAGCGCTACGTGCTGACCATGGTAGAAGCCACCACTGGATGGCTGGAGACCTACCCTGTGCCCCATGCTACTGCCCGGAATACCATCCTGGGCCTTGAAAAACAAGTCCTTTGGAGACATGGCACCCCTGAGAGAATTGAGTCGGACAATGGGACCCATTTCAAGAACAGCCTTGTAAACACCTGGGCTAGAGAACATGGCATCGAATGGATATATCACATCCCTTATCATGCACCAGCTGCCGGGAAAGTTGAACGATGCAATGGCCTGCTTAAAACCACCTTGAAGGCACTGGGTGGGGGGTCCTTCAAGAACTGGGAGATTAATTTAGCAAAGGCCACATGGTTAGTGAACACCAGAGGTTCCAGCAACCGAGCAGGCCCAGCCCAGTCTGAGCCCCTGAGAACAATGGATGGGGATAAGGTTCCAGTGGTACACATGAGAGGTATGCTGGGAAAAACTGTTTGGGTTAATCCTGCCTCCAGCAAAGACAATCCCATCCGTGGGGTTGTCTTCGCTCAGGGACCAGGTTGCACTTGGTGGGTAATGCAAAAAGATGGACAGACCCGATGCATACCTCAAGGAGACCTTGTTTTAGGGTGAACTACCCATGCCACTGTATTCGTACCCACATCTGCATGTATATATGTATATAATTAAGGTAGTGCATGTATGTATATAGTTTAGCAGTTTAAATTCAAATGTAATATGTTAGTATGGGAAAAAATTCGGGGTGGATTAATGTTGGGGGTTAGACTTGTTTATCCTTTTCACCTATAGAATTTTTTCCCAAGGGTTGCAAGGCAACTGATTGCCGGGTACTTATGAGTGCTCAGGTGAAAACAAAGCATAGAAGCTGGCACTTGACTACACCCTTGTCTCCAGGAGTTTTCCCCGAGGGGGGGGGGGAGAGAAAGACGGGGGCTGGGGGGGGGGGGACAGCTGCACTTTGTGTCTGTTCTGTGTCGGGGGCGGACGCGGCTGCCGTGGCTGTGTGGGTTTCTCACTGGCACCGCCGGGATCTGATCCTGGAGAGAGAGCTGCCGTCGTCTGCGCGTGTGCCCAGATCCGGATTCCTCTTTTTTTGCTGCCCTGCTGGAGCTGCCTCGGCTGGGCATCCTGTCCCACTGCCTCGGCGTTGTTTTGGAGCTGCTGCACCGCGGGCCCGCGCTGGCCTTCTTTGCCAGACGTCTCTGCCCTCCAGTGACCACCGACTGAGCTCCGAACTTCATCCGATCCACCAGCCCGGGATTCCCCACCGTTCCAGCTTGGTACTTTTCTTTGAAGTCCCCCAGAGACCAGACTGCCCCGGGTTTTTGTGGGACCAAGCTCCGTCAAGGTCCCTGGTTCTTTTTTCGCTATTAATTGTTGTAGTTGTTGTTTGTTTGCCTTGTTATACCTATTAGTAAAGAACTGTTATTCCTATTCCCATATCTCTGCCTGAGAGCCGTTTTAATTTTCTAAATTATAATAATTTGAGGGAAGGGGATTTGAATTATCCATTCCAAGAGAGGCCCTGCCTCTCTGTAGCAGATACCTGTCTTCTTTCAAAACCAAGACAGTTTATATTGTGAGAGACTTCATGGAAGAGGAATGATAAAAAGGATTCTACCAACCAGACCATTTTCCACATGGTCAGTTTGATTTTTCCTGAGTTTATATTTTATTGGGGAAAAAATGATGTGCGAAAAGGTTTTCGCCTTTATTTCATGGATGTATAATTTTGTCTCAAGTAAATGGGCAACTGGGAATGCAATCAAATTAAGCTTGGCGTTTGCCATCATCAGGGAAAGGATTGATCAGGTGCCTATTTAGGTTGTGTACCCAAGATGTCATAGGGCCCCACTGGGGAAAGCAGGATTGCTCAGGGCTCCCCAGGACAGAGGTGCCCAGGATGTGCCACCTCTGGGACAGGAATCCCCAAGGACGTGGCACCCCTAGAACGAGGAACCCCCTGGGACAAGACCCTGGGACATGTCCCAGGTGTCCCCACAGCAGAGGAGCCCTTTTCCCTCAGGGCAGGACCCCTCTGGATGTGCCCCCCCCAGGACAGAACCCACGTCCTTGGCTCAGCATCAACGGCCTCTTCCTTCTGCTGCAGGAAAGAGAAAGTGAAAATCTTTCATCCCCCACAGCCCCCCAAACACTGCCTGCACCCCCCACCCCCCTTGGCCCCTTCCTGGGATCCCCCCACCTGTTCCCTGCTCAGGTGTTCCTGGGATGGCTGAGCCAGGAAATGGGGGGCCGGGAAAAAGCCCTGGGGTGTGTGGGGCACAGAGCCAGAGCCTCAAGCCTGGGGTGCCCCCCTGGCCATGAGCACACTGTGGGGGCTGTGCTGGGCTCTGAGTCACCTCAAAATCTGAGGCACCCAGGCAAGGAGCTGTGACCCCTGTGCCCACCCAGCCCCTGCCCATCCCTGGGACCCCCATTGCCCTGGGAAACCAACCATGGCCCCCCATTCCCTAAGTCTCTCCTCCCTGGGACCCCCATCCCAGCACTCCCATTGCCCAGGACCACCATTGCCTTCATCCCATCCCATGGGCTGCTTCTTCCCACACAACCCCTCTTCCCCAGGGTCCCCTTTCTTCCCCCTGCACCCCCAACCCTGGGACCCACATCCCATCACCCAAAATCTCTGGGGACCATGTTCCCCCAGGACCCCATCCCTGAATCCCCGCAGGCATGGAGACCCCAATTCCCCTGCACCTCCATTCTCCTGGACACCCATCCTTGGTTCCCCACAGCCCCTGAGCCCCCCAACTCCTGGGAACACCATCCCCCAATGAGCCCCCAGACTCTTCCAGAATGTCCCCAGCCTGTCCCCTACTGTGTCTCCACCCATCCCCCACCCTGCCCCCACCAAGGGCCACCTACACATGGGGACGAGCTGTGACCTTTCTTCCTTCCTCTGCATCCGAAGAGCCGCCACCCAGGGGAGCGGTGGCCACAGCAGCGAGTGACAGCCAGTGCACATGGCTGGCGACACGGGGATGGCCGGGAAGGTGGCACTGCTGCTCCTATGTGGTGAGTGCCCCAGGCATGGGCCTGACACCCTGGGAATGGGCCCTGGTGAGGCAAAGACCAGTGGGGAAGGGGCACAGGGGGGCTGTGGTGTCCCCTGAGGTCTCCAAGGCCAGCAGAGCCAGATCATGGGCATGGAGCCCAATGTGACCAGAGTCCTGGGGTGGCTGTGGGGACAGGAACAGGGGGACAGGAACAGTGAACTGGGATATGGGTACAGGAACAGAGGGATAGAGATGTGGGGACAAGGATGTGGCCAAATTAAACTTGGGGCTGCGGCTGCAGTGGTGACACGGACAGGGGAACAGGGATGCAGGGACAGGGACAATGGCCATGTACCATGCAGATGGGGCATGATGACAGGTGCCATTGGAATGGGATCACAGGTATGGGACCATGGAGATGTGGCTATTGGGCCAGGTGCTGTGAGGAATGTGGAGGTGACCTGTGCAAACATGGGGTGTCAACAGTGTCCCCATGTCCTGCCACAACCCAGTGTGATTGAGGTGTTCCTGTCCTCAAGACCTCCATGCTACGCTAGTATTCCCATGGGGACAGTCTGGGGACAGACAGCACACCTCATCCCCAGGTGCTACTGTCCCTGCAGTGCCACCCCCACACAGCCCTGTCCCTTTTTCCTTCCAGCCCAGACCCTCGGCCTCACTGGTGAGTCCTCGGGGGATGCCATGTCCCTGCCCTGCTGTCCCCAGCCCCATGGTGGCCCTGGCATTCTGGTGTCCCCTGTCGCCCACAGGTGCCCAGTCCACCCAGCTCCTGGTGCAGCCCCCCTGGAGGCCAGCGGTGCTGTGGGACCAGGTGACACTGACCTGCCAGGGCTCGGGGACTGCTGGTGCCACAACCTGGTACAAGAATGGGCGACAATGGTGGTGGAAGGGACCTGACCACTTCACTGTCAGCGAGAGTGGCACCTACATGTGTGATAGACCCAGCACTGGCCTCAGCCCCACCGTGAGAGTCTTAAACGGTGAGCGGGGATCTCTAAATGCTCACAATTGGCCCCTGCTAATTCTGGGTGGGCTGCACTCCATGTGTAGCCTAAAACTCCTCGTGTGGCAAGAGCCTGTCCCCTACACACGGAGACATCCCAGTGCATCCCGGTGTGATGGGATGTTGCTCCTGGTGTCCCTGGGATCGTCCTGTGCAGTGGAGATCCCACCAAGATGTCCCTGGTTCTGTGGGCACCCGCCTTGGACTTCTCTCGAGCCCTCAGTGCCATGGGATCCTCCTGTCCCACAGACCGGCTGGTGCTGCAGGTGCCAGCACAGACGCTGCTGGAGGGGGACATGGTGACACTGCGCTGCCGGGCCATGCAGAACATGTCGGTCAGCAGGGTGCGATTTTACCAGGACAAGAAGGATCTGGGGGCATTCCTCAAGGGGACCGAGCTGTCCCTGTCCCCCCTGCAGCTGAACCACAGTGGCCGCTACCACTGCCAGGCCTCGGTGGGCTTCGGGCTGTTCCAGTCAGCACCAGTGACAGTGACAGTGCACGGTGAGCACCCCCACAGTGGAACTCCAATATCCTGACACCCCCAAAGCCACTTCCCAGTGGACTCAGAGTCACAGACCTCATCTCCCCTCTCCTTCCCAGAGCTCTTCACGGTGCCGGTGCTGGAGGGTCCCCCTGAGCTCACCCAGGGATCCCCCCTCAATCTCAGCTGCCTCAGCACCCCAAGCCCCCTGCGGCCCCCAGCCCCCCTCCTGCACCTCTTCTACCGGGACGGGCACTTAATGGGGGGCCTGCAGGGGTCCCCACAGCTCCTGGTGTCCGCCGTGGGGGTCTCTAACTCGGGGAATTACCACTGCCAGGTCTGCTCCAAGAGTAGGGTGGTGTGCAAGAGCAGTGCCCGGCTCCACGTCACGGTGCGCAGTGAGTGTGGGGATGGGCACGGGGAGCCCCCACAGCCTCCTCAGTTCCCCCATTTTTTCCTGGGAGTCCCCATTACTTCCCGGGTCCCCCAATCTTTTTCGTGAGTCTTCCATCCATTCCTGGGTCCCTCACTGTGTCTCCCAGCCCTATGTGGGTACCCCCATCATTCCTGTAAATTTTTTCCACATCCCTCCATCACTGCTTGAGTTTCCCACTGTGTCCCCCCCATACCTCACTGGGTCCCTTTACCCATCTCTGGGTCCACTCCACCCCTCTCTGATCTTTTCCCAAGGTCCCCAGGTCCCCCCCATACCTTCCCTGGTGTCCCCCCCCATCTCTCTCCAGGTGTCCCTTCCCTGAACCCCCCCCTGTTCCTTTAGGGTTTCTTTCCAGGCACCCCCACACCCCCAGCTCTGTGCCCCCTCTTTCTCACTGGGGTCACCTTGCCCCTCCCCATTCTCCTCCCCAGTGTCCCTCACTGTCCCCTGGTGTCCCCATTCCTGCAGGAGTCCCGCTCTCAGGAGTCTCCGTGTGGGCGCAGCCCCCTGGGGGACAGGTGGCACTGGGGGACCACCTGGTGCTGAGCTGTGCAGTGGCCACAGGGACAGGTCCCCTGTCCTTCACCTGGCACCGGGGGGGCTCAGGGGCACTGCTGAGCACCGGCCCCCACCTGGAGCTGCGCCACGTTGGGGACAATGACAGCGGCCACTATCACTGCCGGGTCAGCGATGGGGACAGCGTGGCCAAGAGTGTCCCTCTGAATGTCACTGTCCTGGGTGAGCTGTACCCACCAGCTGAGGTGACCCCACCCACATCATCCCCATCCCTCCTCGCTCCGTGCCAGCCCTGTCTGTTTCCCCACAGTGCCTGTGGCCAATGCCACCATCACCCCCAGTCCCCCGGCACACCAGGTGCACACAGGTGACCCCGTGACCCTGCGCTGCTCGGTGCAGGTGGGCTCAGCCCCTGTCACCTTCACCTGGCTGCACAATGGGCAGGAGGTGGCCCAGGGTCCTGTCCTGGAGCTTGGGGACGTCGATGTGGGACATTCGGGCACCTACCAGTGCGTGGCCACCAACCAGCTGGGACAGGACGGGCACCGCATGTTCCGGGCACTCAGCCCAGAGCTGGCCCTGGAGGTGACACCGCAGGGACACTGGAACAGAGGTGGGGTCACAGAGGGTCACACAGGGTGTTCAGGACCATCAGAGTTCTGGGTGACTTCGCTATGTCCCTCTCTGTCCCCAGCAGTGGCTGCAGGGATCAGTGGGTCCCTCCTGTTCCTGGTCACGCTCGGGGCTGTCATCGTGGGCTGGCACCGGTGGCACCACCTGGGTGGGTGACAAGGATGGGAAATGGGGTTCCCCGGGGTTGGGGTGAAGCCCCCCCAGAGTACGGGCACAAATGGTGGCACCAACAGCTTTTGATTTGGGTGAAGCTAAGTCCCCAGAGACCTTGGCTGGGGGTCCTGGCGGATTTGGGGAGCTCCTAGCGGGTCGTGCAGGGTTTTGGGAGGGTGCTGTCTGGGGTTCAGGAGGGACTTTGGAGGCTCTAGTTGTGCAGGGGGTTCAGGTGGTTATTCACTGCTTTTTGGGAGGGCTTCAGGGATGCTCGAGAGTCATGGGGGCAGTCAGGGGTCCCGAGGGTTTTCAGGGCCCTGAGGACCCCACAGTCACCCTTCCCCTCTTCCCTTTGCAGGCCTCAGGAAGCAGCAGGAAAGGTGAGTGGGGGGCTCCAGGTCTGACAAGCCATTTTACCCTCACTGCAAACCCCCCACCACCACAGACACCCCCTTATCCCCGCAGAGCCCCCCCGGATCCCCCGGCCCCCCCAGAGGAGGGGGAGGTGCTGTACACCCACGTCGTGAGCACGGAGCGGGCAGGGGGTGAGTACAGGCAGGGGACAAAGGGACATGTCACCCACGGGTGTCACCCCCACTCAGGTCCCCACAACCGCTGTCTCTTGCAGGGCCCCCCCGTGCCACATCCCCCCAGGTGACCTACGCAGAGCTGCCGGGACCTCACAGGTGACAGCAGGACCCTGGTGACATCTATGACAACGTGCTGTGACACTGGGGGCACTGGAGGTCCCTGCTCGAGGGCACCCCCAGTGTGTGTCCCCCCCCCATCTCCCATGGGTGCCATCGGGCCCAGGTGGTGGCCACGTGTTGGGGGTCCCATGTGGGACTGCCCAGAGCTCCCCGTTCCAGTGCTCCCAGTGCTCCCAGTACCCCCAGGGGCTCCCCATTCCCTCCCCCAGTGCCAGGGGGCACAGGACCCTTGTCCCTCCCATTGCGCCCAAAATGCAGATTTTTGATTAAACCGGGAGAAATGGTTTTTGTTTGTTCAGCTCTGTCTGGTCAGCTCAGATGGAGGAGGGTCCCGGTCAGGTTGTTGAGCAGATGGGTGTGGGATCTGCAGGATTTTTGGGGCTCTCTCAGTCACTTGGGGGCAGGGACAAATTGATCAATTGGGGCATTTCCGGACTGGTTCCCTCACAGCTGCCCCGCACATGGGAAGGAGCTGCCGCTCCCTGTTTGTCCCCTCTCGGTGACACCGGCCAAGGGCTCGAGGAACTGTAGCAGTGCCCCCCCGTGGCCACGGGCGCCGATCCCACAGCTGCCTCGCTCCTCGGGCCGAGTTGGAGTCCCGTGTCGGGAAGGGCAAATCCAAGGGATGGCAGAGATGGAATTGCGGCAGCCGAGAGGAGCCCGAGGCTGTGAGAGGAACAGCCCTGCAGGGAGGGGGGAGGGGGACCAGGGACTCCGGAGACTCCCTGGCTTCCCGTGGGGGTCCCCGGGGAGCAGAGACCCCCCTGCAGCCCTGCAGAAGCCCCCGGCCGAGCAGGGGATGCCCGAAGTGGGCTTGTGAGCCCCTGGGAAGCCCCCGCTGGAGCAATTCCCGAGAGGGGAAGGTGTTTTTCAGACGTGTTTCACTTCTCCTTTTTCAGCTCTGAACTGAGGAATGATAAATTCAATTCATTTCCCCATGTCGAGTCCGTTTTGGGCGTGACAGCGCTCACGGACTGAGCCCTCCCTGCCCTTCTCCCAGGACAGGGCGCCACCGGATGGGATGTGCCACCCCCAAGATGTGTCACCCCCAGAACAGGGACGCCCCTGAACAGGGACAGGACCCCCTGGATGTGTCCCCAAGGACAGAACCCACTCCCCTGTGTGACACTCAGCACAAACGGCCTCTTCCTTCTGCTGCAGGAGAGAGAAAGTGAAAGTGTTGGGGGGCACGGCCAGACACCCCCAGCTCCCAACCCCCCCCCCCACCTCCCCTACAGCCCCTACACCCTTTTTTCTGCCTTACCCAAGGTCCCCTCAACCCTTTACCTGTTCAGGAGGTCCTCAGGATCTCTGAGTAAGAAATTGAGGGGGTGGGAATGTGACAGAAAAAAGGAAGGAAATGGAAATGAAGAGAGAAAAAAGCCCCTGGGGTTTGGGAGTGCACAGACACAGAGCCCCTTGGAATCCACCTGGGGTGACTCCCAGCAAACCATGAGTACCTTTGGGGACCAGCACTTGGCCCTGGGTCACCCCAAAATCAGAGGCACCCAGGGAAGGAGCTGCAACCCATGGGCCCACCCAGCCACTGCCCATTCCTGGAACCCCCACTCCCTTGGGAACCCAGCCATGGGACCCCCATTCTTTCTGGCCCCTTTCTCTGGTGTTAGAAATAAAAAGAGCAGGAGATCGTTTTTACTCCTTTGTGTGCCCTTATTAAAATGGGGGAGCTCGGGTGGGGTCGCGCACGCCGCCTCCGTTGCTCCCTGAGGACACCGCTGACACTGCCGAGGAGGAGGTCCGCGTCGTTCCTGCTGCTGGGATGCTGCAGGGCCGGGAGTTCGCCCTCACGGGGGTTCCCAGGAACTCGAAGAAGCTGGCTCAGTCTGGGGGTGCTTCTCGGGCTGACTACTCTCCAGGTCACGGGGACTCTTTTGCGGAGTTGAGCATCATGGGGGGCCTAGTTCATTGGTCTAGTCCATTTGCATACTGGGTTGTGTCTTGGGATATGACGAGCAGGCCGGCAGGGAGCAACAGAGGCTTGACCCGGAAAGGGAAGGGAGAAACTTGGGAACTGGGGAGAAGGAGGGCATATAACTTGGATGTTGGTGGCAAACAAGACATGGGGGAACATGGGGGGGGTACAGCAAGAGCACAGACAACAAGGTGAGTGTCAACACAGATTTAAACATTACAACAATAACATAGCAACTTAATTCAACATATGACAGTGTGTAACTTCTTGCTTTATCTTTCTCAATCCCCCCTTTATTTCTTTGATCGGGCTTTCTGCCCGCATCAATTAACTAATTCTGGGTCTTGGGAGCATAGTTTCTTTAAATCTTGGTATTGATTATAAATTTGTTTTGCTGTGTCTAATTCTTCTTCATGGGGGCTTAACTTCATTATGTTTACGGGTCTTTGAGGGCTCATTTCGGGGGTCTGGAGGCTGGCTTGTACTGTGGATGTTATGGTCCGAATCAGGCAGGGAAGCAGGCAAGGGAGAAGTAGGAGGCTGGCAAAAGCACTTATTGCTTCCCCAGAAGGGGTTTATCCCTTGGTCTGCACATTCATATATTTCTCTAATCATGATAAATGCACCCTGCCTTTTTCTTTCCAATGGACCAGTATGTTTTAGATACCTTTTGCAAGCCATTGCCCCTACAAATACTTTATACCTTTTCCCTGTCCTCCTTATGCATTCTTCTCCAATTACTTTAGATTTCAAATCCCATTGTTCTTTTCTCCTCTCTCTTTCATCTGGGGTTCTTGTTTCATTAGCTTCCATCTCAAAATGTCGAGGGGTGCTAAACTTGTCCCCTCCCAGGGCCATCCATCTGCCATCTGAGTGCTCCCACATACCCAACAATTGGTGATGTTTAGTTCGTGGCTAATCTTCTCAATCAAGTCAATAAATAGATTTTTACTCAGGGGCTCTTCTATCTCACTTTTTCTCACTGTCAGTGGTTTTTCTTTTATCAGGTCTGCGACTCCCTCTATATTGTTCAATTCCTCCATACAAAACCGGTCTCTGATAGGGCATTCTCCTGTCAGGCGCTGCTTAAAATTTGCAGCATTTCTAGCGAGCCAATATTGTTTGCCATCTTCCTGGCAAGTAGTTAATTGTGCAATATCAAAGCAAGTGGGGTTCACATTCGTGTGGACTCTGATCAATGCTTGTAGGTTCTCCCCGTCATAGATGGGGGAATAGCACTTTGAGCAAGCTCCTTCTGTTTGCCTGATCATCATCAGGACTATCATCAGCTTCCTCAGGAGTCCAGTATGAACCATCTCCATTGGTCTCACCTGGCCTTGCCGCCTGGGTTTCGGAGCTTTCAAGTTTGACTTACAGAGTCTTTTTCTTTATGTGTCCCCGCTCAATGGTTTTGGTTTGCCTTTCTGGAGGGTGCCCTATGAGAGACTCCTTTGACTCTTTGTGGCCTTAATAACTTCACAACTTTCAACAGCTTTTACTACTACAATTTTTAATTCTTGTCACAATAACATACCAATTTTCTCATGCAGACTTACAGTGAACAATTCACTTGAACCTTTTAACTTTTGTTACAATAACATAACAATTTTCCCATGCAGATTCACAATGAACAATTCATTTAACCTTCTACCAATGATACTTGAATATCACTGAGTCAGTATGGTCTTTTACTTGGCCTTGGGGCTTCTTCTGAGGATGACTTTTAAAGGGTCTGAATGTTGAGTAACAGTCCACTGGGAATCCTGGTCTATAGAGCTTGGGCCTGAAGTATCACTTGGTGGTGGCACTGGTCCTTTCACCCGCGTAATGTGAGTCCAGCCTTTCTCCCTGGTTCGGACAGCAGTGTGAGTAGTCAGGAGCACCTGGAAGGGACCTTCGAATCTTGGAGTCAGTGGGGTGTTACTCCAAGACTTAATTAGCACCCAGTCCCCAGGATCGATTTGATGGGTTTTAGATTCAAGGGGAGAAGTCTGAGGGATATACCCTCTCTTTCGGAGATCTTCTAAGATCTTCCCGATTGTTCTTAGATACCGTTGGGCTGCAGTTTCTCCTTCTTGATAACTTCCAGTACTGAAGGGGGTTAATAGGAATGGGAGCCCAAACATCATCTCATAGGGGGAAACCCCTAGGTCAGATCGAGGCCTAGTTCTTACTCTCAAAAGGGCAAGAGGTAGACATTTGAGCCAATTTAATTGAGTTTCCTCAATTAATTTGGTTAATACATTTTTTAGTGTTCTGTTCATTCTCTCTACCCTTCCTGAACTTTGGGGGTGCCGGGGGTGTGAAGCCTCCACTTTATCCCAAGGGCTTCAATTGTTTTCTGTAAGATCTTAGCTGTGAAGTGGGGACCTCTATCTGAGTCTATGTTGTTAATCAGCCCATAGCGGGGGATTATATGTTCAAGGATGATCTTTATTACTACCTCTGCTGTCTCCTTCCTTGTGGGAAACGCCTCTACCCAATGGGTGAGGTGGTCTACTATTACCAGAAGATGTTTGTAATTTTGCACCGGGGGCATCTCGGTGAAATCTATTTGAACATTCTGGAATGGTCTTAAAGCTAATTCTCTTCCCCCAGGTGTGGTTTCCCTCATGACTTTTTGGTTTACTTTCTGACAAATAGTGCATCCCTGAGTCGCAGCCTTTGCTAGACTGTATACCCCTAAACATAAATGATCTCTTAGAAAATGGTCACATATTCCTTGGACCCCCCAATGTGTTAATCCATGTATTTCACATTTGTATTTAACATTTTTCTCGCTAGGAGCTTGTTCAGGAACTTTCTCCCGTCAGAGGTTATCCACTCCCCCTGTTTTCCTTTCTGCATTTTTAGTTCTTCTATCATTTTCTGTTCTTTTTCACTATATATTGGCTCTGTTTCTCCCCTCTCCTCTCTCGGGACTTCGCTTAATGCTAGTATTTTGACTGGTCTGTCTGAACTTAGAGCTGCCCTTTTTGCCTCTTGGTCTGCCAATTGGTTTCCTCTCTTTTCTAGGGTATCCCCTTTTTGATGACCTCTCATGTGAACCACTGCTATTTCCTTGGGCTTCAGCAGAGATTCTAGTATTAACTTTATCATCTCCCTGTGCACCAGGTCCTTTCCCTTTGAGTTCAGGTACCCCCGTTCTTCCCAAATTTTCCCAAATGTGTGGACTATTCCAAAAGCATACTTGGAGTCTGTGTATATTGTTCCTCTGTCCTGTTCTAACGTATCAAGTCCTCTCTTTAAGGCATAAACCTCACAACATTGGGCGGACCAATTTGAGGGTAGTTTCCCTTTCTCTAGGACTTTCAAGCTCTCTTCCCCTATGCTCTCAATTACAGCATAGCCCGATGCTCTTTTCCCCTCCAACACTCTAGAGGACCCATCAATAAACAATATTCTCCCGTACTGCAGGGGTACATCCTCAAGGTCCTCCCTTACTTTTGTCTGCCGATCTATGACCTCTATACAGTTGTGCTCTAGTGTAGGAGTAGGTTCTCCTGAGAGAAATTGTGCGGGGTTTAAGCTTGTGGATATGGTAAGCTCTAAGTCATTGGCATTTGTCAGGATCACCTCATATCTCAAGATCCTGGAATCGGTTAGCCATTGCTGGGCCCTCTGGCTCAATACTGCTCTAAGGTCATGAGGTGTATGGGCAGTAATTTTCTCTTGTAGTGTTAGTTTCTGCGCTTCCTCTACGAGGACTGCTGCAGCTGCCACAACCTGAAGGCAAGTTGGCCACCCCCTTGCAACTGGATCAAGGAGTTTCGAGAGGTAAGCTACGGGCTTCCTGTGTCCTCCCCATTCTTGGGTTAACACTCCATAAGCCACTCCCATTTCCGCATTTATAAATAAATCAAATCTCTTTTTAAGGTCAGGGAGACTTAACACTGGAGCTGAAGACAATTTAATTTTCAGTTCTTCCAACTGTTTCTCATCTTCAGCTGTCCATTTTATAGGTTCAGATTGGACTAATTTCTCATATAGGAATTTAACATTTTGTGAGTAATTTTCTATCCATAGCTTACAGTACCCGAATAGGCCTAATAGTTTTCTCACATCTCTTTTCGTGGTTGGAGCTGGGATGGACATTATACCTGAGATTCTCTCAGGGCTTATTTTCTTATACCCTTCTCCAATAATGTGCCCAAGATAGGTAACCTGTGGCTCTACAAACTGTAATTTGTTTTTAGACACTTTTAAGCCTTTTTCTCCCAAAAAATTTAGAAGTTCGGTACTGGTTGCTCTTACTTTATCTTGTTCTCTCCCTGATATTAGGATGTCATCTACATACTGCAGAATCTGCACATCGTCTCTGGGGGTATATTGTTCTAATAATTTTTCTAAGGCTTGCCCGAATAAATTTGGAGATTCTGTAAACCCTTGGGGAAGACGCATCCACCTCAACTGCTGTTTCCTTTGACTTTTAGGACACTCCCATTCGAAAGCGAACCAGTCCCTGCTTTCTTCGGCTAAAGGACAAGCCCAGAAAGCATCTTTCAAATCTATCACTGTGAACCAGGCATTGTCTTGGGGTATCTTGCTTAGGAGTGTGTATGGGTTTGATACCACTGGGTGTTTGGTTATTGTTCTCTTGTTCACTTCCCTCAAGTCCTGTACTAACCTGTATTTGTTTTCTGCTTTCTTTACTGCCAGAATGGGCGTGTTGTGGGGGGACATGCAGGGTTCTAGCACTCCTTCTGTCAGTAACTGTGCTTTAATTGGTGCTAGACCACTCTTGCCTTCCATAGAGATAGGATATTGTTTGACCCTTATGGGGGACATCCCTGCTTGCATTTCTATTTTTATGGGTGGTATATCTAAACACCCATATTTTCCCTCCTCAGCCCATACTTCTGACTTGACCTCATTTAGGTCTTCAATGGTCATTCTCATCATTTGGACTATCATTTTTCCTCCCCTAGGGAGGATTCTCACTCCCAGTTGGACTTGCAAGTCCCTCCCAAGTAGATTGCTGTCCAGTCTAGGTAGATATATAAGGTCAGCCATGCACTTTCTTGAGCTCCCTTTTATTTCTATGTTCTCTATAATCGAGGCTTTGAAGGGTTTCCCCTCAGCCCCTAGGATCTCACATACTTGATCTCCAATTGATGTCCCAATTGGAAGTTGCTTTATACTGGATCTGTCTGCTCCAGTGTCTACTAAAAATTCAAATTCTTCATGGTGGGGACCCACCTCGAATTTTACTATGGGCTCCTCGTGATGTTTCATCGGGTCCCCTAGCGCATAGAGCCCATGACACCCCTAATCCTCATCACCTTCTCCTCTCAACCATTTTTCTAGGGTCTCTTGCTCCCTAGCAATTGCCTCATCAAATGTAATTTCTGGCAATGCCTCCTTAGGTGTCCTACTTCCCCGCAATAGAAACACTTTCGAGTCTCCCCTTGCCTTTGGGGGGTACTCCAGGGTGGTAAAACTTTCCCTTTTCCCATCGGGGGTTTAACATTCCCTCCACCTTGGGGCTCCTTGCGGTCCCGAACACTCTCCCTAGCCACGGCTACCATGATTTTCGCCTTCGCTCTCATTTTCTCTTCTTCTCTCCTCAAATAGACCCTCAAAGCTTCTCTCAGCAGCTCATTCATCCCTCTTTCTTGCCAATCTTCTATTTTCTCCAATTTCCTCCTTATATCCGGCCAGGATTTAGTAACGAACTGCAACTTTAAGAACACCTGACCTTCTGGACTATCTGGGTCTAGGTTCGAATACTGTTGGAAATTCTTTCTTAACCTATTCAACCAAGCTGCTGGGGTCTCATCTTTTTCTTGTGCCCCATCAAAGGTGAGTTTAGTGTTATTACTCCGGGGCACTGACTCTTTAATACCTCTTATCATTAGTGTCCTGTAATCTTCCATATTTCTCCTGTCCTCTTCCCTGTTCGGGTTCCACCCCGGGTCAGCTATAGGCAATTTCTGGTCGGCCAGGGGACCTACCCAGTTCTCCCTCTCCCAAATTCGCATTCCCGCTGTCCTCACTAGCCGGACTTCCTCAGGATTGAAGAGGATGTTTAGGATAGAGTTCATTTCTCCCCAGGTGTAAATATTCGGGCCTAAGAACTGGTCTATCTGATTGGCGATCCCCATGGGATCCTCAACTAGGTTCCCTAGTTCCTTTTTAAAATTCCTGACTTCGGACGCAGTTAGAGGGGCGTTCACAAATCCCACTGCTCCCCCCATCGGGACTTCCCTTAGAGGGAAGAGTTTTGTTTTTGACCGCGTATGGTTGTAGGGCCCATCTGGGGTCTCAATCGTTTGAGGAGAGTCCATGCTAGGGGTCGACATGCCTAGTTCCCAGGTGGAAGGGGGCGCAGGAACTGCTGAGGGCAAGGGGGAGGTACTTGCACTTGTGTTCGGGGAGAAGGAGGACAGAGCGGGAGAGCAGAAGGGATTAGCTTTTGAGAGGGTTAGGTTTGGCTGAGGTGACAGAGGGGATGTAGTTATTACAGACGATCCTATTGTAGGACCAGCTAAGGAAGAGACAGAGGTCGTAGCCTGGGGAAATGGTATTTGACTTGCAGGGAAAGCGGGAGGGTTTTCAGGGATAGCTTGGGGTATTTCGGGGTAGACTGGAGGGGGAGGAGGTAAATGATCAAGAGGGTCCCAGGCACGACTATCCTCCTTTTTCCCTTGTTTCTCGTTCTCCTGTTTCTGCTCTTTAAGCTTGCAGATTTTTGCCTTCCCTTCCTCACTGATGTATCTCCTCCAGCAAGTAGCATATAGCACTTGTTCTGCACTAAAGTCTCTCTGGGCCTTCAGGTATTGGCTTAACTGGGAGCACATCCACTGGTCTGTGGTCCCGCACCATGGCCACCTCTCGGGTAAGTCTAAGGCGGGCCAGACCTCTACACAGTAGTGGATCATTTTAAGTTTGTTTAACTCCCTTGTGGCCTCCTTGTCTTCCCACGACTCGAGCATCTTCCCGAGTGGGCTGTCTGGTGGTATACTCTTAAGCTCCTTTCTACCTTCTCTCTTCGATGGTCTATTTTCACTCATACACGCCCCCATTCTTACTGGGTCTTAAACTAAAAATCTTACAGTGCCCTTACCCGAAAGGAAATGTAAGACAGGGCAACACAAATCGAAAATACTTGACCCTTGCAAAAAGGAAACTTCTGTTAAGGTGCCCCTACTCGAACAGAAAATTACTGACGGGCAACTTAAACTCTAACTCCTCATTCACTCAGGTACTCTGAGGGTAACCCTCTGTTACCCCAGCCAGTTACCTCAAACAGGCGAGTGCCCCGTAGGTAGCTCCTGACCCCAGCCGGCACTCGCTGGTACCCCATAAGCAGCCCCTCAGCTACTTCGGCCAGTACCCTCAGTCACTCGCCGCGTGCTACGGGCCCCCGAAAGTGGGCCGGACAACCAACGGCCGCGCACTGAGGGCCGTTGTCCCCACCGCAGCCAGCACCCAAGCACACGGTGCACAACTCTCCCACTCGCCTACTTCGGACCTCTTGTGCTTGGGGTCCCCTGACACTCACTCCCTGCACCCTGGTCAACTACGCCGGTGATAGTTACAGCCAGTGCAGCCTTATCACTCCTGTACCCTGTCAGCTACCCCAGCCAGCGCCTGGGCACTCTTAAGTAATTCCTCAGCTACTTTGCCTCAGACACCCCGGGCTATAGCTCCAGCCGGTACCTCTATCACCCCCCACACCCCGGCGGCTATCCTAGCCAGTGCTCGTTGTCCCTGCTTGACCCTGGCTAGCCCTTCCTAGCTGGTCTTGCTCAGCAGGCACCCTAGGCTTTAGCCTCGGCCAGCGCGGTGTGCGCCTTCCAATCTCCTGGTCCCCCCGCGCACTCGGACTGGCCCAGGTGGCCCACCTCCCTGGGGCTCCTCTCACCTATCACCCTAGGACGTGCCACTCACACACTAGGTCTTCCTCCGCACGTCTGGAGGGGGGCCCCTCTATCCCCCTGGAGACGCCTCACTCTCCAGATACCACTCGCTTCCCCCTGTTCCCGGCCGGCCCCTCGCGGGAGTCCGGAACCGCGGTACTGAGGGGTCCACACTCGCTTTGGGGATCTGCGCTACCAGTCCCCGTCACACTCACTCCTCTCAATCGTTCGCCTCCACCCCCGCCACCAGTCTCTCACCAGTTATCCCCGGCGATGTCCCACGGCGTCCTTTGGTCCGGGGTGGCCAGCTCTCCTGGAGGTCCAGGGCCGGGTGGCGCCTTCCCGTCCGAGGTCCTCTTCAGGCGTGCCACGATCCCGGACGAGCCCCCAGATTGTTAGAAATAAAAAGGGCAGGAGATCGTTTTTACTCCTTTGTGTGCCTTTATTAAAATGGGGGAGCTCGGGTGGGGTCGCTCACGCCGCCTCCGTTGCTCCCTGAGGACACCGCTGACACTGCCGAGGAGGAGGTCCGCGTCGTTCCTGCTGCTGGGATGCTGCAGGGCCGGGAGTTCGCCCTCACGGGGGTTCCCAGGAACTCGAAGAAGCTGGCTCGGTCTGGGGGTGCTTCTCGGGCTGACTACTCTCCAGGTCACGGGGACTCTTTTGCGGAGCTGAGCATCATGGGGGGCCTAGTTCATTGGTCTAGTCCATTTGCATACTGGGTGGTGTCTTGGGATATGACGAGCAGGCCGGCAGGGAGCAACAGAGGCTTGACCCGGAAAGGGAAGGGAGAAACTTGGGAACTGGGGAGAAGGAGGGCATATAACTTGGATGTTGGTGGCAAACAAGACATGGGGGAACATGGGGGGGGTACAGCAAGAGCACAGACAACAAGGTGAGTGTCAACACAGATTTAAACATTACAACATTAACATAGCAACTTAATTCAACATATGACAGTGTGTAACTTCTTGCTTTATCTTTCTCATCTGGTATCCTCATATTGGGACTGCCGTACCCCATGAACTCTTTACCCAAGGACCGCATCCTGATAATTCCAGGTCCTGGGATCTCCTTTTCCCCAGGAACTTGATTATCCTAGGACCCTGATTGCTAATGACATTGAGCCTTGGCTCCCTACAATCCCCAGGCTTCAATTTCTGGCAGCACCGTGTCCCCACTGGATCCCCACCCTGCCCCCACCAAGGGCCACCTACACGTGGGGACGAGCTGTGACCTTTCTTCCTTCCTCTGCATCCGAAGAGCCGCCACCCAGGGGAGCGGTGGCCACAGCAGCGAGTGACAGCCAGTCCACATGGCTGGGGACACGGGGATGGCCGGGAAGGTGGCACTGCTCCTATGGGGTGAGTGCCCAGGACACGGGCCTGACACCCCGGGGATGGGCCCTGGTGAGGCAGAGACCGGTGGGGAGGGGCACAAGGGGGCTGTGGGGTCCCCTGAAGTCCCCAAGGCCAGCAGAGCCAGTGCATGGGCATGGAGCCCAGTGTGACCAGAGTCGTGGGTGGCTGTGGGGACAGGAACAGGGGACTGGGATTTGGGGGCAGGAACTAGGGCCATGTACCATGCTGATAGATGTTGTGGACAGGTGCCATTGGAATGGGATCTGGGCACGGGGCCATGGGGATGTGGCTGTGGGGTCAGGTGCTGTGGGGCTGCTGGAGGTGACCTGTTCAAACATGGGGTGGCTTCCTCAGCCCAGAGTGACTGAAGTGTCTCTGTCCTCAAGACTTCCATGCCAAACCAGTGTCCCCATGGGGACAGTTCGGATTCAGCCCTGACATCCTGTCCCATAGATGCTGCTGTTGCTGCCTTGCCAACCCCACCCAATCCCTGTCCCTTCTCCCTTCCAGCCCAGACCCTCGGCCTCGCTGGTGAGTCCTCAGGGGAGGCCATGTCCTTGCCCCGCTGTCCCCAGCCCCATGCCGGCCCTGGCAGGCTGGTGTCCCCTGTCACCAACAGGTGCCCAGACCACCCAGCTGCTGGTGGAGCCCCCCTGGAGGCCGGCAGTGCTGTGGGACCAGGTGACACTGACCTGCCAGGGCTCGGAGACCGCTGGTGCCACCACCTGGTACAAGGATGGGCAGCGCTGGGGGCAGAATAGATGCAATGCTTTAACTGTCACCAAGAGTGGCACCTACATGTGTGACAGACCCAGAAGTGGAGCGAGCTCCCCTGTGAGAGTCACAAATGGTGAGTGGGGGATGGCGATTGGTGCCCCTACGAGGGCTCTGGGTGGGCTCCTGTCCATGTGTGGCTTCAGGTCCCTGTTGTGATGATGGCCCAATCCCCTGCACATGGCGATATCCCAGTGCACCCCACTGTACCCCTGTGCACACCAGTTTGTTCCAGTGCACATGAGTGCATCCCGGGGTGATGGTCCCTGTGGTGGTTTGGACAGTGATGGGTTCCCCACTGGTATCCCCGCAGCCTCTGGTGTAATGAGGACTCCCCTGAGTTGTCCCCACTGTAATGGGGATGCCCCTGGACCACTCTTGAGTCCCTCAGTGTGACAGGACACCCCTGTCCCTAAGACTGGTTGGTGCTGCAGGTGCCAGCTTTGCCGCTACTGGAGGGGGACACGGTGACACTGTGCTGCCGGCGTTGGCAGAACATGTCGGTCATCAGGGTGCAATTTTACCACGAGGAGAAGGATCTGGGCCAGCCCCTCAATGGGACTGAGCTGTCACTGTCCACCCTGCAGCTCCACCACAGCGGCTGCTACCGCTGCAGGGGCTGGGTGGGAACTGAGCAGTTGGAGTCAGCACCAGTGACAGTGACAGTGCACGGTGAGCACCCCCAAAGCTGGCACCCCAATACTCTGATACCCCACTGCCATCCCCAGCATGCTGCACATCACCGTGTCCCCCTGCTGACAGTGCTCAGAGAACATCCCCATAATCCCACACCCCAGTACCCCGTCCCCTGCTGACTCAGGGTCACCATCTCCTCCCGTGTCTCCTTCCCAGAGCTCTTCACGGTACCAGTGCTGGAAGGTCCCCCTGATCTCACAGAGGGGTCCCCCCTCAATCTCAGCTGCCTCAGCATCCCCAGCCCCCTGCGGCCCCCAGCCCCCCTCCTGCACCTCTTCTACCAGGACGGGCACTTGGTGGGGGGCCTGCAGGGGTCCCCACAGCTCTTGGTGCCCGCCGTGGAGGTCTCCCACTCAGGGAATTACAGCTGCCAGGTGCACTCCCAGGGCGGGGCTATGCGGAAGAGCAGCGCCCGGCTCCGCGTCACGGTGTGCAGTGAGTGCGGGGATGGGCACGGGGAGCCCCCACAGCCTCCTTGGGTTCCCCTGCCCTGCCTTGGGACCCCCATCCCTCCCTGGCATACCACATCCCTTCTCAGTTCCCTGTTCCCTCCCTTGCTGTTCTTTTGTTACTTCACTCCTTCAAACCCCACTCTCCCATGTAACGCTTATCCCTCTCTGAGTTCCCTGCTCCCCTCCTGGGGTGCCCTTCTTGCTCCCTGAGGTTCTATCCATCCTCCTGTTAAGCCCCCTCCTTTCCCTCTCCATGTCCCCCACCCCTCCATGGTTCTGAATCCCTCCTGCGTTCACACACAGGGATCCCTCTCTCAGGGGTTTCCCTGTGGGTGCAGCCCCCCCAGAGGACAGGTGGCACTGAGGGACCACCTGGTGCTGAGCTGCACGGTTGCTCTGTCCTTCTCCTAGCACTGGGGACGCTCAGGGACATTGCTGGGCACTGGTCCATACCTGGAGCTGTGCCACACTGGGGACAGTGACAGCAGCCACTCCCATTGCCGGGTCAGCGACGGGGACTGTAGTTGCATAGGGACAGGCGCTCGGAAGATGTCGGTTGTAACGGAAAGACCACAGGACTCTCCAACCCCCCAAGATAAGCTATCACCCTCGGAATGTAACCCCCACTAACAACATGCGAGTACTTTTCCATTCTCCCTACTAACTCAGGAAGTGTGGCAATACCCCTCTGACGTAGTGAAGAACCCCAGAGTATATAAACTGCATGTTTGAGATAATAAATGCTTGTAACCGTCCACCACACTGGTCTAAGCGTTTGTTACAATGCCCGAGCGACACGCAAGCACGTGGTCGCCGTGCTGGCAGTCCTAGACCAGGCCACCGCCGTTGCAGAAAGAAACAGCAACAGGGGACAGCACGGCTGGGAGCCCCCATTGCACGTCACCATCCTGGGGAGCAGGACCATTGGGCTGGGGCTGACCCCACCTCTGGAAATCCCCATCCCTCCCATCCCAACCTCACCCAACCCTCATCTTCCCCACACCATCCTTGTCCTGTCCCACGTCACAGCCCCCACCACTGCAGATCAGGGTCCTGGGTGACTGGAACCCTCAGACTCCAGGTCCCCCACCCAGGACATCCCACCCATGGCTCCCTCCTCCCACCTGTCACATCCATCCCCCACACCAGGTCACTGTCACTGCCACTGCGTGTCACCCTCACAGGTCAGCGGGACCCTTGTGATTGGGGTGATTCCAGCCACAGCCTGCCCCAGCCTGCCCCATCCCACTCTCACTCCATCCTCAGTGCACCCCTGGAATCCCCTCCTCCCACATCCACTGATGGCCAGGGGGAACCCATGACAGCCATCAGCACCACAGGGTTCCCATCACCCTGGGTGCACTGGTGTGCACTGGAACAAAGTGGTGTTCTCAGGGGCACAGTGGGATGCACTGGGATGTCCCCATGTTCAGGGATTGGGCAATCATCACAACAAGGACATGAAGCCACACACGGACAAGAGCTCACCCAGAGCCCTCGTATGGGCACCAATCCCCATCCCCCACTCACCGTTTAGGACTCTCACAGGGCAGCTCAGCCTGGTGCCAGGTCTGTCACACGTATAGGTGCCACTCTCGGTGACAGTGAAATAGTCACGTCCCTCCTGCCCCCAGCACTGCCCATCCTTGTACCAGGTGGTTGCACCAGCAGTCCCAAAACCCTGGCAGGTCAGTGTCACCTGGTCCCACAGCACCGCTGGCCTCCAGGGGGGCTCCATCAGGAGCTGGGTGGTCTGGGCACCTGTGGGTGACAGGCGACACCAGCCTGCCAGGGCCACCATAGGGCTGGGGACAGCAGCGTGGGGACATGGCATCCCCTGGGGACTCACCAGCAAGGCCAAGGGTCTGGGCTGGAAAGGAGAAGGGACAGGGCTGGGTGGGGGTGGCACTGTGGGGACAGTGGCACCCGGGGGCACAGAGTGTGGGGGCTATCCACAAACCGTCCTTGTGCGGCACGGACCCATTGGGGGCAGGGACACCATGGGCACCCTTTGCTCCGTCAGGACACAGGGACAACGTGGACACCCCAGAATGGTGCCAGGCCCCATACTGCCATCACCCTCCACCCAGCCTCTGTCCCCATGCCCATCCCATGTCTGTCCCTCCATGTCCCACCCATCAGCTGTCCCACAGCTGCACCAGCCCATAATTCCTCTCCCCACATTCCTGTCCCTCCAGTCCTGTCTCCACTCTCCTGTCCCCACAGCCACCCCACAACCCCACGTCACCTCATGCACTGGTTCTGCTGGCGTTGGGGACCTCAGGGGACCCCACAGCCCCCCTGTGCCCCTTCCCCACCGGTCTCTGCCTCACCAGGGCCCATCCCTGGGGTGTCAGGCCTTTGCCCGGGGCACTCACCCCAGAGGAGCAGCACCACCCCGTGTCCCCGGCCATCCAGGCTGGCTGTCACTCACTGCCAGGGGTGGCTGTCCCCTGGGTGGTGCCTTTTCAGCCAGTGTGGAAGGAAGCGAGATCAGCTCTCATCATCATGTGTGGGTGCCCCTTCATGGGGGCAGGGTGACCACAAGCTGGGGACAGGCTGTGGGCAGGGTGGGGACAGGCTGGGGACAAGGCTGGGTGGCACACGGTGGGACATGTTGTTCTCAGGAGGGGGGGCCTCAGGGGGTTTGGGGAGCCAGGGATGGGTGTCCAGGGGAATGAGGGGTCCAAGGGCTGGGGTCCCTGGGGAATGGGGGTCCTGAGGAGGGGGAGTCACCTGGGATGGGGGTGCAGTGGGAATTGGGGTCCCATGTCTGGGGGATTCAGGGATGGGAGTCCCACAGGAACGTGAGCTCCAGGGATCTGGGGTGATGGGATGGGTGTGCCAGAGGAATAGAGGTTCCTGTGGGACTGGGGGTCCTGGGGAAATAAAGGTCCTGGGTGATGCGGGATTTCAGGGGATGGAATGAGTGGGAGAGTGTTCCTTGGGAATGGCGTCCTGGGCCATGGAGATCCTGGGGAGTGGCAGTATGGGAACCCAGGGAAGGGGGAACATAGAGAACTTTGGTCCCAAGGTTCAGGTCACAGGGGAATGGGAATCTGAGAAATGGGCAATGGCTGGTTGGGCCCATGGGTCACAGCTCCTTCCCTGGATGCCTCAGATTTTGGGGCCAAGCACAGCCCTCCAAGGTGCTCATGTCCTGATGATCACCCCAGAAAGATTATGAGGGGCTCTGGGTCTGTGTCCCCCCAATCCCCTGGGGCTTTTTCCTCTCTTCCTTCCAATTTCTTTCAATTTTCCCCTCAATTTCACAACCCCCACTTTGTGCCTTGATGACCCTAGGGAGCACCTGAGCAGGGAACGGGTTGGGGGAACCCCAGGGTGGGGAAGCAGGGTGAGGGGTCTGCAGGGAGGGGTGGGAGGCTGTGGGGGATGGGGGTGTCCGGCTGTGCCCCCCCAGCACTTTCACTTTCTCTCTCCTGCAGCAGAAGGAAGAGGCCGTTTGTGCTGAGTGTCACACGGGGGGGCGGGTTCTGTCCTGGGGGGCACATCCAGGAGGGTCCTGTCCTGGGGGGATCCTGTCCTGGAGGGGGACACATGCTGGCCAAGGGGGTCCTGTCCTGGGGGATGGCAGCTCGGGAGGGGTCCAGACTTCTCCATCCTTGCTGGTCCCCTGCAGGATCTGAGGCGGCAAGAGCAGCTTGGGAATGGAGCCCCAGGCAGGCAGGAAGGAGCTCCCCAAGTGCTCCTCCTTGAAGCCAGTGGCCATGCAAGTGTGGGGCCCAGCCATGGCCCAGCCCCAGGGCACAGGGATGGGCATTGGCCAGCCCTGCTCTGGCCAGCCCCAGCTGGCAGCCAGCACCTCAGCCAGGTCCCCCTCCCCGCCCACCCCCTGGGCTTTGATTCTGGCAGCTTTCGAGCTGCTGCAAAGGTGAGAATTGTGTGGGGGAAGAAGGCGTGCCTGTGGTTTGCTCAGCCCTGCAAGAAGCACAGAAGGCAATGGGAGCCCAAGCAGTGGCTCTGTGGGGGCCTTGGATGGTTTTCAGAGCAGGGCTGGCTGGAAACCCCCCCTGCAGGGGCAGCTGTGAGGGAAGCAGTGCGGAAATGCAGCAATTGATCATTTGGTCCCTGTCTGCCCAAGGGGCTGAGAGAGCCCCACAAGTGCTGCAAATCCCACACCCATCTGCTCAACAACCTGACCGGGACCTTCCTTCTTCAACAAAACCTGCAGCCCTTTGGAACCTCCCAGAAAGAATGTTTGGGTTCTGCATGTGGACAGCAGAAGAGAGGGAAAAGTGTGGCAATATTGAGCAAGGGGCTGCCCAGGTGGATCTGGGGAACAGGGGTGTCCCAGCAGGAGCAGGGAGTGCCCAGGCAGGGGAATTGAGGGCAGGGTGGAGTGCATTTCCCAGGGAAGCAGACCCTGAGGGACACACGGGCATTTCCATGGATTCCTGTGCGCTGTTCCAAAGATGGACAGAGTTTCTCCCCTTTTGGGAGCAGGAGCCATAGGAACTAAAAAAAAATTCAGGATGGGAAGGACAAAAATGGGAAGAGTTCCTGAATATGGCCAAGCCAAAGCCTTCCCTATGGGCTGGGGTGCTGCCCAGCAGGCAGGGAACAATCCCATGGAGCTGTTGGACACTCAGGGAGATTCCACACTCTGTGTGATCCACCAGCAAACACTGCTGTGGGATTCACCAATGAGCTCCTCAAGGGAACCAAAAAGTCTCATTTATTTGTGATATGTTTGTGGTTTTATTGTGAGTGATGTGTTGGGAGAGCAACAAATTCAGGGATTCTATCAACCAGATCATTTTACACATTTTCAGTTTGAATTTTGCTGAGCTTTCCTTTTATTGGAAAAAAAATATTTTGGGAAAATATTGTTGCCTTTATTTCCTGGATGTTTAATTTTGTCTCAACCAATTGGGCATCAGGGTATTCAACCCAATTTAGCCTGGCATTTACCAAAATCAAAGCAAGGTTGTATCAGGTGCCCCCTTAAGTTTGGCCACCCCAGAAGTCACAGGGCCCCACTAGGGACAGCGGGAATGCTCAGGGCCCCCCCAGGACAGAGGTGCCCAGGATGTGCCACCTCTGAGACAGGAATCTCCAAGGATGTGGCACCCCCAGAACGAGGAACCTCCTGGGACAAGACCCTGGACAAGACCCAGGTGTCCCCACAGCAGAGGAGCCCTTTTCCCTCAGGGCAGGACCCCTCTGGATGTGCCCCCCCAGGACAGAACCCACGTCCTTGGCTCAGCATCAACGGCCTCTTCCTTCTGCTGCAGGAAAGAGAAAGTGAAAATCTTTCATCCCCCACAGCCCCCCAACCACTGCCTGCACCCCCACCCCCCTTGGCCCCTTCCTGGGATCCCCCCACCTGTTCCCTGCTCAGGGGTTCCCTGGGATGGCTGAGCCAGGAAATGGGGGGGCCGGAAAAAGCCCTGGGGTGTGTGGGGCACAGAGCCAGAGCCTCAAGCCTGGGGTGCCCCCCTGGCCATGAGCACACTGTGGGGGCTGTGCTGGGCTCTGAGTCACCCCAAAATCTGAGGCACCCAGGCAAGGAGCTGTGACCCCTGTGCCCACCCAGCCCCTGCCCATCCCTGGGACCCCCATTGCCCTGGGAACCCAACCATGGCACCCCCATTCCCTTGGTCTCTCCTCCCTGGGACCCCCATCCCAGCACTCCCATTGCCCAGGACCACCATTGCCTTCATCCCATCCCATGGGCTGCTTCTTCCCACACAACCCCTCTTCCCCAGGGTCCCCTTTCTTCCCCCGGCACCCCCAGCCCTGGGACCCACATCCCATCACCAAAATCCCTGGGGACCATGTTCCCTCAGGACCCCCATCCCTGAATCCCCCAGGCATGGAGACCCCAATTCCCCTGCACCCCCATTCTCCTGGACACCCATCCTTGGTTCCCCACAGCCCCTGAGCCCCCCACTCCTGGGAACACCATCCCCCACTGAGCCCCCAGACTGTCCCAGAATGTCCCCAGCCTGTCCCCTACTGTGTCTCCACCTCTTTCCCACCCTGCCCCCACCAAGGGCCACCTACACGTGGGGACGAGTTGACCTTTCTTCCTTCCTCTGCATCCGAAGAGCCGCCACCCAGGGGAGCGGTGGCCACAGCAGCGAGTGACAGCCAGTGCACATGGCTGGGGACACGGGGATGGCCGGGAAGGTGGCACTGCTGCTCCTGTGGGGTGAGTGCCCCGGGCACGGGCCTGACACCCTGGGGATGGGCCCTGTTGAGGCAGAGACTGGTCAGGAGGGGGCACAGGGGGTCTGTGGGGTCCCGTGAGGTCTCCAAGGCATGGACAGGGGAACACGGATGCACTGACAGGGACAAGGGCCACGTACTATGTAGATGGGCCATGGGGACAGGTATGGGGTCACAGCATCAGGGCCATGGGGTGTGGCTGTAAGGACAGGTGCCGTATGGCTTTTGGAAGTGACCTGTTCAAACATGGGGTGGCTGCCTCAGCCCAGATTTGCTGAGGAGTCTCTGTCCTCAAGACTTCCATGCCAAACCAGTGTTCAGATGGGGACAGTTCAGCATCAGCCCCCTCCATCCTGTCCCCCAGGTGCTGCTGTTGCTGCCCTTCCACCCTCACCCAGCCCCGTCTCTTCTCCCTTCCAGCCCAGACCCTCGGCCTCGCTGGTGAGTCCTCAGGAGATGTCATGTCCTCACCCCACTGTCCCCAGCCCTATGGTGGCCCTGGCAGGCTGGTGTCCCCTGTCACCCGCAGGTGCCCAGACCACCCAGCTCCTGGTGGAGCCCCCCTGGAGGCCAGCGGTGCTGTGGGACCGGGTGACACTGACCTGCCAGGGCTCAGGGACCGCCGGTGCCACCACCTGGTACAAGGATGGGCAGCGCTGGGGGCAGGAGGGACGCAATCACTTCATTGTCACTGAGAGTGGCACCTATATATGTGACAGACCTGGCACTGGGCGCAGCCCCCCCATGAAAGTTTTAGATGGTGAGTTTGGCTTTAGGTATCCCTAACCTGGAATCTCCTGGACCCTGAGGGTTCTGGGTGGGCTCCACTCCATGTGTCACCCCCTCTGGTGTGACCAGAGCCTGTCCCCTGCACACGGGGACATCCGAGAGAATCCCATTACGGAGGTACATTTTACGTGGTATTGGAGATCCCGGGTTCTCTGGGTGTGACCCAATGGGGGGTCCCTGTTGAATCGGGACCCTCCAGTGTGACAGGACCCCCTTGCTCCACAGACCCCTTAGTGCTGCAGGTGTGGGCACATCCGCTGCTGGAGGGGGACACGGTGACACTGCGCTGCCGGCGCTGGCGGGACACAGCGGTCACTGAGGTGCAATTCTACCGTGGGGACAAGGTGGTGAGGATGTCCCTCAATGGGACGAGCTGTCCCTGTCCCCTCTGCAGCTGCACCACAGCGGCCGCTACCGCTGCAGGGGCTGGGTGAAAACTGGCATATCACGGGGCTGGCAGGAGTCGGCACCAGTGACAGTGACAGTGCATGGTGAGCACCCTCACAGCTGCCACCTGGACACCTCCACAGCCCCTCCCCAGGGACTCGGGGTCACAAATCCCTCTCCCCTCTCCTTCCCAGAGCTCTTCACGGTGCCGGTGCTGGAGGGTCCCCCTGAGCTCACCGAAGGGTCCCCCCTCAATCTCAGCTGCCTCAGCACCCCCAGCCCCCTAAGGCCCCCAGCCCCCCTTCTGCACCTCTTCTACCGTGATGGGCACTTGGTGGGGGGCCCACAGGGGTCCCCGCAGCTCCTGGTGCCCGCCGTGGGGGTCTCCCACTCGGGGAATTACAGCTGCCAGGTGCACTCCCAGGGCAGGGCCGTGCAGAAGAGCAGTGCCCGGCTCCACGTCACGGTGCGCAGTGAGTGCGGGGATGGGCACGGGGAGCCCCCACATCCCTCCCAGCTCTCCCATCCTTGCTAAACCCTCTGCCTGCCGCCCTGCCTTCCCAGGTCTCTCCCTGGCTCCTCCCACCACCTTCTCTGCTGCCTGCATCCCTCACCAGGTCCCCTTAACCCTCCCTAGCTGCACCTCTCCCTCTCTGAAGTCCCTCCATTGTCCACAGGTCCCACCATCCCTGTCTGGGTCCACAACACCTTCCCTGTGCTTCCCTTTAACCCTCTCCCTGTGTCCCCTTCCTGAATCTCCCACCCTTCCTTGGGGTCCCTTCCACCCCTTTCCAAGCCTCTCCTACATTTTTGGGCCCCCTTTTTCCTCTCTGGGATGCCTTACCGCTCTCTGATCCTCCCCCTCCCAGAATCCTTCACTGCTCCCTGGTTTCCCCCACTCCTCCCATGGTCCCAGTCCCTCCTGTGTGTGCCCAGAGAGGCCTTGCTTTTGGGGGTGTCCCTGTAGGCAAAGCCCCCCGGGGGACAGGTAAAACTTGGAGACCGCCTTTTCTGAGCTGCGCTGTGGCCACAGGCAAAGGTCCCCTGTCCTTCACCTGGCACTGAGAGGGCTCAGGAACACCACTAGGCAACGGCCCACCTGGAGCTGTGGCACACTGGCAACAATGACAGTGGCTGCTCTCATTGCTGGGACAGCGTGGCTGAGAGCCCTGCATGGAATGTCACTGTCCTGGGCAAGCAGCACCCTTGGGCTGAGGGTGATCCCACCCACAGCATCCCCAATTCCACACATTCCCATCCACCTTAAAATCCCTAGCCAACCCTAGGTCACAGCCCCCACCACTGGGTGTCACAGCCCAGGGTCACTGGCACCCTCTGGCTCCAGGTATCCCCACCCAGGACATCCAGGCCATGCATCCCTAATGCCAGCTGTCACATGCCCCACTCCCCATCAGGTCCATTCACCCTCCTGAGCGTGACCCTCCCAGGGCAGTGAGACCCTTGGGACTGGGGTGATGCCCGCGTTGATTTGCCCCATCAGACCAATCACATCCCACCCACGCCATTCCACGCCCCCTACGAGGTGACAGCCATCATCACCCTTGGACACAGCAGCCCTCATCCCACCCTCACCTCACCCTCATCCCATCCTAATCCCTCACCCCTCATTCATCCCATGCCCTCATCCCACAGCACATGATGGCCAAACCACCATGAGGTCACTGTCCTAGGTGAAGGAGACCCTCTGTCTCCAGGTGCCACCACACAGACTCCCTCATTCCCCCATGCCTGGTGCCAGCCCCTCCCCCAGCCTCAGCCCTGTCTCTGTCCCCACAGTGCCCGTGGCCAATGCCACCATCACCCCCAGTCCCCCGGCACACCAGGTGCACGCAGGTGACCCCGTGACCCTGCGCTGCTCGGTGCAGGTGGGCTCAGCCCCTGTCACCTTCACCTGGCTGCACAATGGCCAGGAGGTGGCTCAAGGTCCCGTCCTGGAGCTTGGGGACGTTGATGTGGGACATTCAGGCACCTACCAGTGCGTGGCCACCAACCAGCTGGGACAGGACGGGCACCGCGTGTTCCGGGCACTCAGCCCTGAGCTGGCCCTGGAGGTGACACCACAGAGACACTGGAACAGAGGTGAGGTCACACAGGGTCGATGGGATGGCCGGACTCCCACAGTTACAGCTGACCCTGACATGTCCTTTCTGTCCCCAGCAGTGGCCACAGGGATTGGCGGGTCCTTCCCGTTCCTGGTCCTTCTCGTGGGTGTAGCTGTGGGCTGGCACTGGTGGAACAACACGGGTGGGTGACAATGGGGTCAACGTGGGCCTAGGGAGGTGGGAGGACACCTGGAATGTGGGGGTGATGGGCAGCACCCACAGCCCCTAAATTTGGAAGTGCTGAGAGCTCAGGACCTTTGCTCAGGGGCCACAAGGATTTTGGGGTGGTGCTGGAGGGTCTTGCAGAAATGTTGGGGCTTCTTTCAGTAATCCTGGGGGAAATTGAACCTGACAGGTTTGGGCTTCTGGGCGCTCAAGGGTCCAGAGCACTGTAGTTTTTCAAGGGTTTTGGGGCGGATCAGGGATGCTGAGGGGTCCTGGGAGAAACTGAGGGTCCAGTGGGGTTTCAGGAGTCCTGAGGAGACCTTGAGGACCCCACAGTTACCCCTCCCCTCTTTCCTTTGCAGCTGCCAGAAAGCACCAGGAAAGGTCAGTGGGGAGCTCAAACCACACTGTCCCCTTTGACCCAACCCCCAAGACCTCCCATTCCCCCCCACACATCCCCTTTATCCCCGCAGGGGGCCCCCAGATCCCCCGGCCCCCCCAGTGGAGGAGGAGGTGCTGTACAGCCACGTCGTGAGCACCAAGCAGATGGGGGGTGAGTACAGGCTGGGACACACACAGAGGGACACATCACCCATGAGTGTCACCCCCACCCAGATCCCACAGCCAGTGTCTCTCGCAGCGTCCCCCTGTGCCACCACACTCCAGGATCCCCAGGTGACCTACGCGGAGCTGCGGGGACCCCATGGGCGACTGCGGGAACTCAGTGACATCTACGGGAATGTGCTGTGACACTCAGGGCACATGTGGGCACTGGGGGGCTCTGGGAGAGCTGGAGGGCAGTGGGGTACTGCACCCAATGGCAGCCACACGTGTGTGTCCCCTCCAATGCCCCCATGGGTGTCCAACATTCACGGGTAGGTGGGCACAAGTGGGGGTCACATGTGAAACTGCACAGGGCACCCAGAGCTCCCCAGGCCCCCAGAACCCCCAAGGGCTTCCCCACACCCCCTTCCACTACCACCAGTGCCTCCCCATTCCACATCCAGGTGCTCCCAGCACCCTCAGAGACTTCCCCATTCCCTGCCCACAGTGCTCCCAGTACCCCAGGGCCTCCCTATTTCCCCTCCCAGTGCCTCTCCATTGCTCCCAGTAGATCCAGGTGTTTCCCATTCTGTCTCCCAGTACCCCTGTGCTCCCAGTGGCTCTGCAATCCCCCTCTCAGCACTCCCAGTACACCCACGGCTCCTCATCTCTCCTCCCAGTTCCAGGGGAACACAGGACTCCTTTCCCTGTTATTGGTGTCAAAATACAGCTTTTTGGTTAAACTGGCAGAAATGGCATTTCTTTGTTCAGCTTTGTTGGGCTTTAGGAATGGGATTCTCCAAATCTAGTCTTCCACTAAAAACCAGGGGCTTCTGCCCCTCTCCCTGCCGGTGGAGCCACAGAAGGCAAAGGTCCTAAATGGCTGAGAGAAGAACAATTTCCTGCAAAGAACAAGGAGAGAACAAAACCAACAGCAGCAGCATCAAGGTTCAGAATCCAAAGGGTCACAAAAGCAACAATTTCCAGGGAAAGCCCCCAAAAAGGAACAAACCCTGGACCCTTCCACAGCACGTTTCTTCCACCAGGAGAAACCTGGCAGGGCCCTGGACCTTCATTGCTTTGATAGCTAAGTTGCCTTCAGGAGCCTCTGGAATATCTTATCCCCTGTCTCAAACCACTCCCCTGCCATGTACCTCACATGATTTTGTCATCAAGGTCCTTTGGGCATTCTTAAGCCTTCCACTTTTTCAGGGCAGCCAGGATCCGGACATGGCACAAGGTGGGGCTGAGTTTCCAGTCAGTTCCAGGAACTCTGGACACTCATCCAGGTCAAGGCAAACTGTGCCCTGCAAACTCTGCTGCCAAAGGGATGGTATCCTGCTTTAAAGGTGTCTGACAGGGAAGGCTGGAACTTCCTCTGGAAAGGAAAATACGACCACCATCCCTCCAAAATATTATAATTTTGAAATTCCAGAGCTTTCAGGCAGAGATATGGGAACAGGAATAACAGTTCCTTACTATAATATATATAACAAGGGAAACAAACAACAGCACCGCAGGCAACAACCAACAAAACCACAAACCCAGTCCCAGCCCTCTCTGGGCTTCAGGCCCTTCCCCTCCGGTGCAGTTCTGGGCACATCCGGCAGGGGCGCTGGTGGCTCCGGGCTGGGCAGGGCGGGTGCGATGATTCCCCCGCGGCTGCAGGGGGCGCTGTGGCGCCAGCTCGGCTGTCTCTCTCCATGGTTAATGGAGACTCAGCTGGTGGGAGAGAGAGAGAAGCTTCCTTCCCTCACTGCCGGGGCTGGGGGACAGCCGGGAATGGTGCCACTGCAGATGGCAAAATGGGCTGCAGCAGGATTCCTCACAGTGGCAGCTGGAATGGCGGAGGGAAGCACACACCAGGGAAGGGTAAATGAAGTGTAGCAAAAACTCGGAAGCTGTAGCACGAGCTCAGGTGGGAGACGGGGTGATGGTTTAAAGTGTAGCAAAAAGCCCGAAGCAGCAGCAGAAAATGGCAGAGCTGGGCAGCGACAGGCGGGCTCCCGCGAACAGCTGCCGCATACAGCCAGGAGACGCCCTCTGGGAAGGAGGAGGGGCTTTGGGTTCCGGATTCTCCCCTGAGGCACCTGAGTACATGGTGAGGGTCCTTTCCAGTGAGATCGGCTGTTGAAAACGTCCCAGTTCAAGGGCTGCTCTCATGAACAAAGCCTCCGTCATGGTAGGAGAAGCAGTGAAGGGTGGAACTTGGCAGTGGCAGCCAATTGTCCCCAGAGCAACAGCAGCACTGTCCCACCTCTGGTGCCAGGAGCAAGAGAGAGAGAGGAGCCCAGCCCAGCCCCTCAGCCCCCACCCAAATCTCACGGTGTGTCTGCCCTTCCCAAGAGGAGTTGTTCTTGCACCCTGAGCAGCCCCAGAGCAGAAGGGTCCTAGGAGAGCCCAGGGCAGGGACTGAGCTGTGGAATTGCCTCTGTCTCCACAGCAGCTCTGCCAAAGCTCTTTGGGCTCCCTGAAATCCTTTTTCCTGAGAGAATTTGTGCCAAGGATTCGCGGGGCAGATTGATATCATAGAAGGGAAATGTGTGACCTCACAGAGTGAGAATTTGACATCACAGAGTGGACTTTTACATGACAGAGCAGGGGGGGACATCACAGAGTTGGTTGTGACATCACAGCACGGGTTATGGCATTACAGAGCGTGCTATGTCACCACCCAGCAGACTGTGACAATTCAAAGTGGTCTGTGATATCACAGGGCAGCTGTGTATGACATCACAAAGCAGTCATGATGTCACAGAGCAAGCAGTGACATAATGCACTGGTTGAATAATATTGTAGAGTGGGCTGTGACATCCCATGAGGGCTTTGAGGTCACTTCATTGGTCACTCTGCCCCGCTCCCCTCTCAAAGCTCCCCCCCAAGAACTCCCCCTGTGCTGCTCGTGTGGAGCAGTGTCCCCTGTCCCCCTGGGTCCCCTCCTGTCCCCAGCACCACAGCCTCCCTCAGAGGATGTTCCACAAGATCAACCCCCACAGCCTGACATGGGGACGGGGGCTGGGGACCCTCCAGCAGCATTCCCGTCTCACCCCCGGGGGGAGCCTGGGCCAGGGCTCCTTCCCCCAGATCTACAAAGGCACCAGACAGGACCAGGAGGAGGGAGAAAAACCCCACCAGCCCCCAGTGGTGCTCGAGGTCATGGACAGCAGCCACCACAAGGGCCTGCAGGGGAGGGGCTGTCACAGCACTCCCCCACCCAGCTATCCTGTATCCCTGTCCACTGACTCTCAGGCATCCACATTCCACATCTCCCACATCTCCATGTCCCACAGCCCCCACACACCCACAGCCCATGGATCCCCTGCATCCACACCCCACACCTCCCAATGCATCCACCTCCCTCAGCTCCCACGGATTCCTGGTGGTGCCCCCGGCTGGCACCAGCCCAGACCAGTGTGTGGAGCCACACTCAGGGTCCTCATCCCTCTTTCCCCCAGCCAGAAGAAGGAGAAAATCACCCACAGGAATGTCTCTGCTAAGAAGGGGCTGCTGGCAGTGCTGAGATCGGCCACTGCCTGCCTGAGCTTGCAGAAGGAACAACCCCTCCCTTCCTTCCTTCCTTCCTTCCTTCCTTCCTTCCTTCCTTCCTTCCTTCCTTCCTTCCTTCCTTCCTTCCTTCCTTCCTTCCTTCCTTCCTTCCTCCCTTCCTCCCTTCCTCCCTTCCTCCCTTCCTTCCCTCCTCCCTTCCTTCCTCCCTTCCTCCCTTCCCTCCTTCCTTCTTTCCTTCCTTCTTTCCCTCCCTCCTCCCTTCCTTCCTCCATCCCTTTCTCCCTCCCTCCCTCCCATGGATGGGGTTTCTCAGCCATAATTGTCCTGTGGAATGGCAGTCCTTGGATGGGGGTCCCTGGAAGGGGAAAAAAAAAGGAATGGGGGTCCCATGATTGGTATCCCAGGGGAAACGGGGTGCCAGGGATGGGCAGTGGCTGAGTGGGCCTGTGGGTCTCAGTTCCTCCCTGGGAGCCCTGGATTTTGGGGTGACCCAGGGTCCATCAAGGCGCTCATGGTTTGCTGGGAGTCACCCCAGGTGGATTCTGAGGGGCTCTGGGTCTGTTTCCCCAAAATCCCCAGCGACTTTTTCCTCTCTTCATTTCCATATCCTTCCTTTTTTCTGTCACATTCACACCTCCCCAGTTCAGTTCACTGCTCAGCGATCCTGTGGAGCTCCTGAGCAGGTACCGGGTTTGAGGGGACCTCAGGGATGGGAAAAGGGGGTGCTGGGGCTGTAGGGAGGTGGGGGGTTTGGGGCTGGGGGTGTCCAGCTGTGCCCCCCCACACTTTCACTTTCTCTCTCCTGCAGCAGAAGGAAGAGGCCGTTTGTGCTGAGTGTCACACAGGGGGGTGGGCTCTGTCCTTGGGGGGCACATCCAGGAGGGTCCTGTCCCTGTTCAGGGGTGTCGCTGTTCTGGGGTGACACATCCTGGGGGTGGCACATCCCAGATGGTGATCTCCTGTCCTCAGAGAAGGGCAGGCAGGGTTCAGTCTGTTAGTGCCATCACAGCCAACACAGACTTGACTTGGGGAAATTAATTTATCATTCCCCAGCTCAGAGCTGAAAAAGTAGAAGTGAAACACGTCTGAAAAAAGCCTTCCCCTCTCGGGAACGGCTCCAGCAGATGCTTCCCATGTGCTCACAGCCCCCTTTGGGGATGCCCTGCTCAGCTGGGGGCTCCTGCAGGGCTGCAGGGGGGTCTCTGCTCCCCGAGGACCCCCGCGGGCTGCCAGGGAATCTCCAGAGCCCCTGGTGCCCCCCTGTCCTGCAGGGCTGTTCCTCTTGCCTGTTGCCTCTCAGCTGCCGCAATTCCATCTCTGCCTGTTGCAGTTTGTAATTTATGTTTAATTCCCTGTGGTTCATTTCTTTACCACCCCGGATGGTGGTTTAGCCTGGGTTATTGTTTTCCCTGATACCTACCCCTATTCCTGAATGTTTCCTGCCAATCCTTCCTGGTGCCAGCCGTGTCCTGGACTGCCTCTTGAGGAATCTCCAATTTCTCAAGGCTCTATTGGTCTGTTCATACAAATCTCATCACAGTCGCTTTCTCACTGGTTTTATGTTTTGTACACTTCACTTTGTGTCCCTCCTCAGTCTTCTCCCTTTTGGCCTCATGACCCTGAACTCCACCCTGATTCTGTCCCTTAAAACCCACAGTTCTGGCATTGTTCCCGTCTTCACCTCTGTTAACATCCCTCGAGTTAATAAAGAGATCTTGGACTGCAAGGGAAGCCCACTTTGTTCCTTATACCCTGACCCAGTGACAATTGCTAGGAACTCTAGGACACCCGGGGTTTAGTCGTGCCTCTGCCAAGTGCCTTGTGACAGGCACAGATGACATCTGCCATCCCTTGGATTTGCCCTTCCCAACACGGGGCTACAGCTCAGTCCAAGGGGCTCAGTAAATGCAGGATCGGTGCTCGTGGTCATGGGGCGGCACTGCCGCAGGTCCCCGAGCCCTTGGCCGGTGTCACCGAGAGGGGACAAACAGGGAGCGACAGCTCCTTCCCCTGTGCGGGGCAGCTGCCAGGGAACCAGTCTGGAAATGCCCCAATTGATCATTTTGTCCCTGTCCCCAAGGGAATGAGAGAGCCCCAAAAATCCTGCAGATCCCACACCCCTCTGCTCAACAACCTCACCGAGACCCTCCTCTGTCCAAGCTGACCAGACAGAGCTGAACAAACAAAAACCATTTCTCCTGGTTTAATCAAAAATCTGCATTTTGGGTGCAATGGGAGGGACAAGGGTCTTGTGCCCCCTGGCACTGGGGGAGGGAATGGGGGATCCCTGGGGGTACTGGGAGCACTGGGAGCACTGGAATGGGGAGCTCTGGGCATCCCCACATGGGAACCCCCATCATGGCAACCCCTGGGGACGGTGCCACCCATGGGAGCTGGGGGGGGACACACACAGGGGGTGCCCTGGGGCAGGGACCTCCAGTGTTCCCAGTGCCCCCAGTGTCACAGCACACTCCCATAGATGTCACTGGGGTCCTGCTGTCACCTGTGGGGTCCCGGCAGCTCCGCGTAGGTCACCTGGGGGGATGTGGCACGGGGGAGCCCTGCGAGAGACAGCGGTTGTGGGGATCTGGGTGGGGGTGACACCGTGGGTGACGTGTCCCTGTGTCCCCCCCTGTACTCACCCCCTGCCCGCTCGGTGCTCACGACGTGGGTGTACAGCACCTCCCCCCGCTCTGGGGGAGCTGGGGGATCCGGGGGGGCCCTGCGGGGATAAGGGGGTGTCTGTTAGGGGTGGGGGGTTTGCAGTGAGGGTAAAATGAGGGGATCAGACCTGTAGCCCCCCACTCACCTTTCCTGATGCTTTCTGAGGCCTGCAAAAGAAAGCAAGGTGTGGTGACTGTGGGGTGCTCAGGGCTCTTGAACACCCTTGGGACCCTTGAGCACCCCTGAAGCCCCCAAAAACCTTGAACCACCCCTTGAGCCCCCTATGCAGCCAAGGCACCCAAACACCCCGCAAACCCCTGACAGAATCACAAAACTCCCTGCAAAACCCTCCAGGACCTCCCCAAATCCCCCAGGATCCTCAGCTGATATCTCTGGGGACTCAGCTCCACCCAGGTCAGGAGCTGTTAGTGACACCCTATGGCCCCTGTACTCTGGGGGGGCTTCACCCCAACCCCTGGGACCCCCATTCCCCCCCATTGTCACCCACCCTGGCAGTGCCACCGGTGCCAGCCCACAATGACAGCCCCAAGCACGACCAGGAACAGGATGGACCCGCTGACCCCTGCGGCCACTGCTGGGGGTAGAGAGGGAGACAGTGGGGTCACCAAAAACTCTGAGGGTCCTGAACATCATGTGTGACCAAGTGTGATCCCACCTGTGTCTCCATGTCCCTGCGGTGTCACCTCCAGGGCAAGCTCTGGGCTGAGTGCCCAGAACACGCGGTGCCCGTCCTGTCCCAGCTGGTTGGTGGCCACGCACTGGTAGGTGCCCGAATGTCCCACATCGACATCCCAAAGCTCCAGGACAGGACCCCGGGCCACCTCCTGCCCATTGTGCAGCCAGGTGAAGGTGACAGGGGCTGAGCCCACCTGCACCGAGCAGCGCAGGGTCACGGGGTTACCTGTGTGCACCTGGTGTGCCGGGGGACTGGAGGTGATGGTGGCATTGGCCACAGGCACTGTGGGGACACAGACAGGGCTGGCACCTGCAAGGTGGGATGGGGATGCTGTGGGTGGGGTCACTCCCAGCCAGTGGGTCCAGCTCACCCAGGACGGTGACATTCATGGGGACACTCTCAGCCACGCTGTCCCCATTGCTGACCCGGCAGTGATAGTGGCCGCTGTCATTGTCCCCAACGTGGCGCAGCTCCAGGTGGGGGCCGGTGCCCAACAGTGCCCCTGAGCTGACCCGGTGCCAGGTGAAGGACAGGAGACCTGTCCCTGCGGATACCTCACATCTCAGAACCAGGCGGTCCCCCAGTGCCACCTGTCCCCCGGGGGGCTGTGACCACACGGAGACTCCTGAGAGTGGGACCCCTGCAGGAATGGGGACACCAGGGGACAGTGAGGGACACTGGGGAGGAGAATGGGGAGGGGCAAGGGAACCCCAGTTGGAAAGAGGGTGCACAGAGCAAGGGATGGAGGGGTGACTGGAAAGAAACCCCAAGGAAAAGTGGGGGGTTCAGGGAGGGGACACCTGGAGAGAGATGGTGGGGACACCAGGGAAGGTATTGGGGTGACCTGGGGACCTTGGGATAAAATCAGAGAGGGGTGGGGTGGACCCAGAGATGGGTAAAGGGACCCAGTGAGTTATGGGGGGACTCGAGAAGTGCTTACAGGAATGATGGGGATACACACATAGGGCTGGGGGACACAGTGAGGGACCCGAGAAAGGATGTGGGACTTGCAAAAGAGATTGGGGGCCCCGGGCTGTAATGGGGATCACCAGGAAAAACAGGAGGACTTTGGGAGGCTGTGGGGGCTCCCCGTGCCCATCCCCGCACTCACTGTGCACTGTGACGCTGATCTGGGCGCTGCTCTTGCACACCGCCCTACTGTTGGAGCAAACCTGGCAGCTGTAATTCCCCGAGTGGGAGACCCCCACGGCAGGCACCAGGAACTGTGGGGACCCCTGCGCACCCCCCACCAAGTGCCCGTCCCGGTAGAAGAGGTGCAGGAGGGGGGCTGTGGGCCTCAAGGGGCTGGGGGTGCTGAGGCAGCTGAGATTGAGGGGGGACCCCTCTGTGAGATCAGGGGGACCTTCCAACACCGGCACCGTGAAGAGCTCTGGGAAGGAGAGGGGAGGTGAGGACTGTGACTCTGAGGCCAATAAGAAGTGACTTTGGGGGTGTCAGGGTATCGGAGTGGCAAATGAGGGGGTGCTCACCGTGCACTGTCACTGTCACTGGTGATGACAGGTATGGCCTGAAGCGCAATGAGGCCTTGCAGTTGTAGCGGCCACTGTGGTGCAGCTGCAGGGGCGACAGGAACAGCTCGGGCCCCCTGAGGGACTCCCCCAGATCTTTCTCATCCTGGTAAAATTGCACCCTGCTGACTGACATGTCCGGCATGGCCCGTCAGCGCAGTGTCACTGTGTCCCCCTCCAGCAGCGGCCACCCCGGCACCTGGAGCACCAGGTGGTCTGTGGGACAGGAGAATCCCATGGCACTGACTCAAGCAGGTCTAAGGTGGATGCCCATGGCACCGGGGACACCTGGGTGGAGTCTCCATTGGGCAGGAGGGTCTCAGGGACACCAGCAGCAACCCCATGGCACAGGTGTCACTGTGGGGGTCCCATCCTACTGGGATGCACTGGGATGTCCCTGAATGCAGTGGACAGGCTCTAAACAGACGAGAGGTGTGAGGTCACCCATGGAGTGGTGTCCACCCAGACCGAGCAGGGAGCCACCCCAATCATTTAAGATCCCCCCTCTCACCATTTAAGACTGTCACGGGTGCACTGAACCCTCTGCTGTGTCTGTCACACATATAGGTGCCACTCTCAGTGACAGTGAAGTGGTCCCTTCTGTTCTTCTCCCAGCGCTGCCCATCCTTGTACCAGGTGGTGGCACCAGCCCTCCCTGAGCCCTGGCAGGTCAGTGTCACCCGGTCCCACAGCACCGCCGGCATCCAGGGGGCCTCCACCAGGAGCTGGGTGGTCTGGGCACCTGTGGGTGACAGGGGACACCAGCCTGCCAGGGTCACCACGGGGCTGGGGACAGCGAGACAGGGACATGGCATCCCCCGAGGACTCACCAGCGAGGCCGAGGGTCTGGGCTGGAAGGGAGAAAGGACAGGGGGAGGATGGGGGTGGCCCTGAAGGGACAGCAGCACCCTTGGATGAAGTTCCCAAACTGTCCCCAAAGGAGCACTGGTGTAGAACAGAGGTCTTAAAGTGCAGGGACACCTCAAGGGTCACTCTGGGGTCAGGAAGGACAAGGGCACACTGAAGACACCCCATCTTTACACAGCCACCACCATCATCCTCACAGCACCTGTCCCCAAAGCCACATCCCCATGGCCCTGTGCCCGGGATGCAATTTCGATGGCAGCTGTCCCCGTGTCCCATCTGCAAAGTACATGGCACTTGTCCCTGTCCCTCCATCCCTGTTTCCCTGTCCCTTTCCCCGCAGCTGCCACAATCCCAAGGCTCCTTTGGCCACATCCTTGTCCCCACATCTCTATCCCTCTGTTCCTCTCCCCACATCCCAGTTCCCTGTTCCTTTCCCCCTGTTCCTGTCCCCACAGCCACCCCAGGACTCTGGTCACACTGGGCTCTCTGCCCATGCACTGGCTCTGCTGGCCTTGGGGACATCAGGAGACCCAGCAGCTCCCCTGTGCCCCCTCCCCACCAGTCTCTGCCTCACCAGGGCCCATCCCCAGGGTGTCAGGTCCATGCCCGGGGCACTCACCCCACAGGAGCAGCAGCGCCACCTTCCCAGCCATCCCCGTGTCCCCAGCCATGTGCACTGGCTGTCACTCGCTGCTGTGGCCACCGCTCCCCTGGGTGGCGGCTCTTCGGATGCAGAGGAAGGAAGAAAGGTCACAGCTCGTCCCCACGTGTAGGTGGCCCTTGGTGGGGGCAGGGTGGGGGAGAGGTGGAGACACAGTAGGGGACAGGCTGGGGACATTCTGAGAGAGTCTGGGGGCTCAGTGGGGGATGGTGTTCCCAGGAGTGGGGGGGCTCAGGGGCTGTGGGGAACCAAGGATGAGTGTCCAGGAGAATGGGGGTGCAGGGGAATTGGGGTCTCCATGCCTGGGGGGATTCAGGGATGGGGGTCCTGGGGGAACACGGTCCCCAGGGATTTTGGGTGATGAGATGTGGGTCCCAAGGTTAGGGGTGCAGGGGGAAGAAAGGGGACCCTGGGGAAGAGGGGTTGTGTGGGAAGAAGCAGCCCATGGGATGGGATGAAGGCAATGGTGGTCCTGGGCAATGGCAGTGCTGGGATGGGGGTCCCAGGGAGGAGAGACCAAGGGTATGGGGGTGCCATGGTTGGGTTCCCAGAGCAATGGGGGTCCCAGGGATGGGCAGGGGCTGGGCACAGGGGTCACAGCTCCTTGCCTGGGTGCCTCAGATTTTGGGGTGACTCAGAGCCCAGCACAGCCCCCACAGTGTGCTCATGGCCAGGGGGGCACCCCAGGCTTGAGGCTCTGGCTCTGTGCCCCACACACCCCGGGGCTTTTTCCCGGCCCCCCCATTTCCTGGCTCAGCCATCCCAGGGAACACCTGAGCAGGGAACAGGTGGGGGGATCCCAGGAAGGGGCCAAGGGGGGTGGGGTTGCAGGCAGTGTTTGGGGGCCTGTGGGGGATGAAAGATTTTCACTTTCTCTTTCCTGCAGCAGAAGGAAGAGGCCGTTGATGCTGAGCCAAGGACGTGGGTTCTGTCCTGGGGGGGCATATCCAGAGGGGTCCTGCCCTGAGGGAAAAGGGCTCCTCTGGGGTGGGGACACCTGGGTCTTGTCCCAGGGTCTTGTTGCAGGGGGTTCCTCATTCTAGAGGTGCCACATCCTTGGGGATTCCAGTCTCAGAGGTGGCACATCCTGAGGACCTCTGTCCTGGGGGGCCCCTGAGCATTCCTGCTGTGCTCAGTGGTGCCCTGTGACATCCAGGGTGCCCAAAATTAAAGGGGCACCTGATTCATCCTTGCCCTGATGATGGTAAATGCCAGGCCAAATTTGGTTGAATTCCCTGATGCCCAATTGTATGATACAAAATTATACATCGAGCAAATAAAGGAAAAAATATTTTCCCTCACCATTTTTTCCCCAATATGAAATAAACACAGCAAAAATCAAACTGACAATGTATTAAATGATCTGGTTGATAGAATCCTTTTAATTGCTGTCCCCAACAAGTTGCTTAGAAAAAAACCACAAACAAATCACAAAGAAATGAGACTTTTTGGTTCCCTCCTGGACCCCATTGGTGCATCCCACAGCAGCATTTGCTGGTGGATCACACAGAGTTTGGAATCTCCCTGAGTGTCCAACAGCTCCATGGGATTGTTCCCTGCCTGCTGGGCAGCACCCCAGCCCATAGGAAAGGCTTTGCTTGGGCCATATTCAGGAACTCTTCCCATTTTTCTCATTCCCACACTGAAACTTGATTCACTTCCCATGGCTCCTGCTCCCAAAAGGGGAGAAACTCTGTCCATCCTTGGAACAGTGCACAGGAATCCGTGGAAATGCCCGTGTGTCCCTCAGGGTCTGCTTCCCTGGGAAATGCACTCCACCCTGCCCTCAATTCCCCTGCCTGGGCACTCCCTGCTCCTGCTGGGACACCCCTGTTCCCCAGATGCACCTGTGCAGCCCCTGCTCAATATTGCCACACTTTTCCCTCTCTTCTGCTGTCCACATGCAGAACCGAAACATTCTTTCTGGGAGGTTCCAAAGGGCTGCAGGTTTGGTTCAAGAAGGAGGGTCCCGGTCAGGTTGTTGAGCAGATAGGTGTGGGATTTGCAGCACTTGTGGGGCTCTCTCAGCCCCTTGGGCAGACAGGGACCAAATGATCAATTGCTGCATTTCCGCACTGCTTCCCTCACAGCTGCCCCTGCAGGGGGGTTTCCAGCCAGCCCTGCTCTGAAAACCATCCAAGGCCCCCACAGAGCCACTGCTTGGGCTCCCATTGCCTTCTGTGCTTCTGGCAGGGCTGAGCAAACCACAGGCACGCCTTCTTCCCCCACACAATTCTCACCTTTGCAGCAGCTCCAAAGCTGCCAGAATCAAAGCCCAGGGGGTGGGCGGGGGAGGGGGACCTGGCTCAGGTGCTGGCTGCCAGCTGGGGCTGGCCAGAGCAGGGCTGGCCAATGCCCATCCCTGTGCCCTGGGGCTGGGCCATGGCTGGGCCCCACCCTTGCATGGCCACTGGCTTCAAGGAGGAGCACTTGGGGAGCTCCTTCCTGCCTGCCTGGGGCTCCATTCCCAAGCTGCTCTTGCCGGCTCATATCCTGCAGGGAACCAGCAAGAATGGAGAAGTCTGGACCCCTCCTGGAGCTGCCATCCCCCAGCACAGGACCCCCTTGGCCAGCGTGTGTCCCCCCCCGGGGACAGGATCCCCCCAGGACAGGGCTCCCCTGGATGTGCCCCCCAGGACAGAACCCACCCCCCCGTGTGACACTCAGCACAAACGGCCTCTTCCTTCTGCTGCAGGAGAGAGAAAGTGAAAGTGTTGGGGGGGCACAGCCGGACACCCCCATCCCCCACAGCCTCCCACCCCTCCCTGCAGACGCTTCACCCCTGCTTCCCCCACCCTGGGGTTCCCCCAACCCGTTCCCTGCTCAGGTGAGCCACAGGATCATCAAGGAAAGAACTGGGGCTTTGCGAAATTAACGGGAAAAAGGAAGTAAATGGAAATGAAGAGAGGAGAAAGCCCCAGGGGTGTGGGGGGACCCAGGCCCAGAGCTCCTTGGAATCTGCCTTGAGTGCTCACCAGGGTATGAGCACCTCGCAAGGGGGGGGCTGTGCCGGGCTCCGGGTCACCCCAAATCTGAGGCACCAGAGAAGGAGCTGTGACTTTTGGGCCTGTCCACGCTCTGCACATCCCTGGGACCCCCATTGCTATGGAAACCCAACCATGTTGCCCCCATTCCGTTTATCCCTCTGTTATAAATAGATAGTCAATTTTATCAATTAATAAAAAGAAGTTATTTCATAATTAAATACAATCATAAAAGCCACAATCAAAAATCAGATCGGCACTGAACCAGGCGATCAGCACCGAGTGAGACAGGAAGTGGCTCTCGAGCTCTGCTCCACTGTGGCTCACACAGTTCAACTGTCACAGGGTCCTTTTATATGTTCCAAGGCTTTTCTGGGGTCTCTTGTCTTCTTCCGTTGGTCTTTCCTCTTTTTGCATGTTGGTACATGTCCTTTTCCTTATTGGGTGCCTGACAAAATTTCCTGGAATACACTTCTTACAGACAAATACTCATGTTATCTTTGGTGCATACCGCTATAATCTTGTCAGATGAAAATCCCCTGGAATACACTTTTCATAGATGAATATTCATGCTATCTTTGGTACATATTGCTCTTTCCAGTGACTCAGCTTCCATTAAAAGATACTGTAGTTTTACTCCTTGGCACGGATTTATTCTATATCATATATTACAATCCCTCCCCTTTTATATTTATTCATTAATTCATGCTTTTTGCAACAAATTTCAGTTAGGCTTGTTCATTACACATTCTCAATTTTATTTCCAACATTCATAAGGTCTAACAACTACATTTCATAAAATTAGCAATCTTTTACATAATAGATTATTCTAATTCTCATCATTTTTAATTTTCTATTAAACTTATTTTATACTACAACATGTACTCATTGTATCCTAAAGTTCTAGTTTTATTATGAGGTAGCTGAAGGTTTACAATGGTTTTTACCAAGCAAAATACTGGTAAGAAACTCCGCACGCTTTCCATATCTCCTAAAACTGATGTTTGTAACTATCCTATGACTGTGCTTTACACATTTCATAATTATCTTTTGTCTGTATAATTTATCTTTTGTTTGGTTTGTCTGGGTGTTGTGGTTTGATCCGTCCTAGGAAGTGAGAGAGAGCTGGCTCTGAGATTGGCACCCTGTTAAACCAGTGAAAGGTCATGTCATCTCTGTGAACGCACATTTCAGGACGAGAAGTTGCAGGGGTGGCTCCCTTCCCTTCCGGCCTTCAGAGAGTGAACGGGCTCCCCTCCTCCTGCTGGCTGTGGAGGAGGAGGGGAGGCCTCCCCTGGCCAAGGCCAAGGCCTGCCACGCGGCCTAGGCTAAGGTAAGCCTGGACAGCAGTTTTGCCGGCTTGCTGGCACAGCTGTCTGTGAGCTTTGCTGTCGTTGGATCTTTGTCATTGGAAATTTTGTCATTGGGGCCAGGGCTGCTGTTGCTGTGGCCTTGGCTGAGCCCCCCACCCACCATTGGATAGAGAAGGGAGGGAATGGAACTGTGTAGCTCGCCAGGCCTACATGGAGGGGTGGAAAAGTTACCACTGGGACATCCTGGGTGCCGAGCCCCCTCCTCTCCTGAGAGTTTGACTAGCACAGCTTCAAACCTGATATCATGAACTTTTCATCGGCTGCGCCTTCTGGAAGTGATGGGAGAGACAGCCTGGGACTTGTGATGCCAGCAGAAGATAAAGAAGTGATGATGGAGTGGCTTTTGGCTGGACTTTCCTTGTAGTGGCCATAGAGACTGAATTAATGCTCCTGGAACTCATGGAAACTGTGTTTAGGGGGATGCAAGGTGGGCACTGTGTAGTGGAAATGCCAGTGCCAGAGTGAGGGAACAGAGGATTAAGAGGGTTTGGTGGTGCCCTCAGAGGAGGCTTCTGTTCTCAAAACCCTTTGCCCTGAGGGAGAAATGGTGGGGGGACTGGTGTCCCAGAGGCATCCTTAAAAAGGAACCCTACAAGCAGTTTCTGGTCCATGGATGGGGGTGAGAGCACTGTCCATGGAAGGAGAGCTTCTCAAATGCACATTTCCTCTGTGTGGGGTGGGTCATTTGTGAAGAGTGCAGGCCACAAGAGATTGTGTTTCTTGTGGGAGTTTCTACGGGGCACAAAGAAGACTCTTCCCCCTTAATATTTTTAGCTGGGAGTTCCAGGTTTTGTCTCAGAAAGTTTTGGTAGGAATTATGGCAGGGGGAGGAGGAGTGGTTTAGGAGGTTCTTTTCACTTCAGATTTTGTTATTTCTTTTTCCTTTTTTCTATATAGTGTAAGTTAATGAAGTTTTTCTTTCCATTTCTAAGTTGGAGCCTGCTCTGCTCTATTCCCAGCCCCACTCACAGCACCATTGTAAAGAACTATATTCTCATGGGTACACTGGCATTGGACCAGCAGCTCAAAGCCATGACACATATGCATTAAGTTTCACAACACCCCATGCATATTCATTCCCCACATCTATCCTCTTCCGTTTCCATATCCTAAAAAACAAATTCCCTACCCAGCAGGGCCTACACCTCCCTCTCACTCCTAGCAAGTGAGGGGACTACTCACAGCCAGTGGCTGGACCTCTGGGCAGTCTCTGTGCTGCGAGGTTCTCTTTTCCCCCCTTACTCAACCTCCTGGCTCTGCACAAGAGCCACTCAACCAAGGTCCTACTCCCGTCTGGTTGGATACCTCTTCCCCCTCCTTGCTAAGGAGGGAGCACTCCCCCAGCTGATGGCCAGACACTCTCAGTGGGTCTGCAGTTGAGAGTTGTCCTGCCCACCCCAGAGGTCCTACTTCCCCAGCCCCATCCAGACTCCCTCTGAACTGTCTGAGGAAGAACCCCCAGGTGCCTCTAATCTGTGGAACACCTACCTCCCTCCCCTCAGTCAGCCTCCACCCCGTGCACAGGCTCCTACTGCTCTGAGGGTTCTGCTACCTTCCACCTCTACCCTTTCCAGCCAGCCATGAAAAGTAGGGTCCCGGAGGTCCCAGTCCCACTCCTCTTCTCTAATTAGGGCACCCCTAGGAGCTCCCTCCCTTCCTCTGGGAGAACAGGAGCCTATGAGGGTAAGGGGCCATTCTCAAGAAGTACTCCTCCTTCTCCCTCCCCTTGGAGTCCCTTGGAGTACCTCGCACTCCTTGAACTGCGCCCCCACTCCCTGACTCTTACAGTCTCCTGGGAGCCCTGCTCCTTCTCGGGGGGTCTTCTGTGTTTGGTTTGTCGAGTCTCCAGTTGTTCTTTGGGTATAGCCAGCAGTCCACCAGTGGTCTCGAAAAAATCCAACTCTGGGTGGCTAAAATCAGCCAGATGAGTCTCCCCTTTGTTGTGCTTCCCCAGGACCACTTCTGGACAAGGCTTATCCTGCACGAGTTCCCAGAAGTTGTTACAAAGGAGTCAGTCACCGTGATTAGGTTAACTCGATTTTTTTTTTATTATTTAAGAGAACAACAACTGAAAACACAGACCTGGGATAAGCCCAAGATCCCCAGTGACAAAGCAGACTTAAAAAAATGGGACAGCACGGGTGCTGGGTGCTCCTTTGGTCTCACGTACCTCCAGAGGACCCCACCTATCCCCACTGGAGTCCTTTTATAGCCTCCAGGTTGATCCAAACCATCTGTCTTGTAATTGGCTCCCATCTATGGTTCCTGATTGGTCCAACTCAATGGCGAATTTCTGTCCAATCATTTGGCAACTCCATCTAGTGATTGGCTACCGTGGTGCGCCAATCCAGTTTCTCCATGACGTCACTCCTTAGGCCGAAGCTCCCTCATGCTATCACCTCTCAGCTCCTCATCCCCAGTGGTCACTCATCACAAAGTGAAAAACCCAAACTCCAAGCACAAAAGTAGCTCCAACAACCCCACCAAACAACAAACCACTACTCTCCCATTCAACCTAATTTGCCCACAACAACAGAGACAAGGTGCATATCCCAGACCGAGTCCCCATTTGTGAAAACTACGCTGACTTTTCAAATTTCAAAGGTTTATTAAACCTTAACAAAATACAACAAAAGATTGAATAAAGACAAAGAGCAGAACTGAGAGCATGAAACTAAACCACCATGTGCTCATCTACAAAATGGCTGAACCGCCTTTTATACTCTTGGGTTTTAGATCAGCCAACTTTGGCCCCTCCCAAAACCTGTCAGCCAACTTCTCTTCACCATCCATTGGTGGAGACTGCTTTCTTGCAATTTGATTGGAGGTCAGGTGTTGCCATGCCACGCCTCCTAGGAACGAGCCAGTTCTCCCCCAATGCCCCCCTACCAAGGCCATCCCCTGACCACAATACAAGGGGGAGGGGAAAGAGGACTGTGGGAGGACTTACCACAATAACACAACCATACATCAATAAAACTTCTCTTAACATACACAAAATATTCATCCCTTAACTGTGAGAGCCAACCATTGCATTGCTCATCTATAACATGTGGGCTGTTGCTTGGCCCTGGGTCACCCCAAAATCTGAGGCGCCCAGGGAAGGAGCTGTGACCCACGGGCCCACCCAGCCACTGCCCATCCCTGGGACACCCATTCCTCATGTCCCCCTCTCCACTGGACTCTCATCCTGTGACTGTCATTCCCCAGGATTTCCATGTCCCAAGGAACCCTCTCCCATTCACTGCATCCCCTACAATCCCCCTTCCCTCAGGACCTTGATTCTCCAAGGCCCCCCATTCCCACAGGACCTTCCATTCCCCTCACACCCCATCCCATGACCCCACATCCCTGGAGCCCACGTTCCCCTGGGACTCCCAACCCTGTGTCCCACCATTACCAGTCACCATCCCTGGTGACTCTCCTTCCTCACAACCCCCTTTGCCCTGGACACCCATCCCTGGGACTCCCAAACCCCAGAGCCCCCCCACTCCTTGGAACCTCACATCCTACCTTGTGCCACCCAGCCTTGTCCCCAGCTTGTCCCCTCCCTATCCATAGCCTGTCCCCAGCTTGTGGCCACCCTGCCACCAACAAAAACCACCACGACATGAGGACAAGGCCTGACCTCACTTCCTTCCCCTTTGTCCAAAGAGCCGCCACCCAGGGGACCGGTGGCCACATCAGTGAGTGACAGCCAACCTGGATGGCTGGGGACACGGGGATGGCTGGGAAGGTGGCGCTGCTCCTGTGGGGTGAGTGCCCCGGGCACGGGCCTGACACCCCGGGGATGGGACCCAGTGAGACAGAAACCGGTGGGGAGGGGCACAGGGGGGCTGGGGAGTCCCCTGAGGTCCCAAAGGCCAGCAGAGCCAGTGCATGGGGTGACCGGGGTCATGAGGTGGCCATGGGAAAAGAGACAAGGTGACAGGGATGCAGGGACAGGGACAAGGGGACGAGCACCATACAGATGAGCCATGGGGACAGAGGCCGTGGGACTGATGGGGGTGACCTGTTCCAGCACACCGTCCCCATGCCTGGGGTGTCCTTAATGTCCCTTTGTCCTTCCTGAGCAAAAGGTTGCTGAGACATCTGTGCCACATGAGTGCCCCCACAGGGACAGTTCAAGGACAGACCCCACACCACAAGCCCTGGGTCCTGCTGTCACCATGGTGTCACCCCCACCCAGCCTTGTCCCTTCTTCCTTCCAGCCCAGACCCTCGGCCTCACTGGTGAGTCCTCAGGGGATGCCATGTCCCCACCCCGCTGTCCCCAGCTCCATGGTGGCCCTGGCAGGCTGGTGTCCCCTGTCACCCACAGGTGCCCAGACCACCCAGCTCCTGGTGGAGCCCCCCTGGAGGCCGCCGGTGCTGTGGGACCGGGTGACACTGACCTGCCAGGGCTCGGGGACCACTGGTGCCACCACCTGGTACAAGGATGGGCAGCGATGGGAGCAGGAGGGACCTGACTTGGTTGTCACTGAGAGTGGCACCTACACGTGTTACAGAGCTGGCAACGGGAACAGCACCCCCGTTAGAGTCTCAGATAGTGAGGGGTGTTTGGGTGTCCCCAGCCTGGCACCTGCAGGGACCCCAGGGGCTCTGGGTGGGCTCTGCTCCATGGGTCACCCCCTGGTGTGACCAGAGCCTGTCCCCTGCACACAGGGACCTCCCAGGGCATCCCAGTGTGGAGTCGAGGAACTGGGGACCCCTGGTGCACTGGGTGTGACCCAATGGGCGTTCCCCCTTTGAACGGTGTGACAGGACCCCCTTGTCCCACAGACCTGTTGGTCCTGCAAGTGCCGGCGCAGCCGCTGCTGGAGGGGGACACGGTTGACACTGCGCTGCCGGGCCATGCAGGACATTTTGGTCATCGGGGTGCGATTCTACCATGGGGACAAGGAAGTGAGGATGCCCCACCGTGGGACGGAACTGTCCCTGTCCCCTCTGCAGCAGCACCACAGCAGTGACTAAAGGTGCAGGGGCCGGGTGAAATCCGAGCTGTCACCGCTGGCCCAGTCAGCGCCAGTGACAGTGACAGTGCACGGTGAGCACCCCAGAGCTGCCACCCCGACACCCCCACATCCCCTCCCCAGGGACTCAGAGTCACAAACCTCCCTCCCCTCTCCTTCCCAGAGCTCTTCACGGCACCAGTGCTGGAGGGTCCCCCCGAGCCCACCCTGGGGTCCCCCCTCAATCTCAGCTGCCTCAGCACCCCCACCCCCCTAAGGCCCCCAGCCCCCCTCCTGCACCTCTTCTACCGGGACAGGCACTTGGTGGGGGGCCCGCAGGGGTCTCCGCAGCTCCTGGTGCCCGCCGTGGGGGTCTCCCACTCAGGGAATTACAGCTGCCAGGTGCGCTACCAGGGCAGAGCCGTGCAGAAGAGCCCTGCCCAGGTCTGCACGGGGAGCCCCGACAGCCTCCTGGGTCCCTTGGCTGAGGACACTCAGCCTGGCCTGGGTAACCCCAGCCCCTCCTGACACCATTCCCGGGTCTCCCAGTCGCTGCCCAGGTCCCTCCCCAGGTCCTTCCATCCTTTCCCAGCTCCCGCATCTGTGCCCCAAGTCCCTCCATTGCTTCTCGGATCCTTCCTTGACACCTTTTCCTAGTCCCCTCATCCCTTCCCGGATCCTGTCCCCATCCGAGTCCCCCCATCCCTGTCCTGTGTGCCTCCCCGGGTCCCTCTGTCCTTTCCCACGTTCCATCTCAGGTCCCCCATCCCTGCCTTGCATCCCCTTATCTCTTCCCAGTCCCCCCAATCCTTCCCCAGTCCCACGCTGGGTCCCCCCATCCCTTTCCAGGTTTCCTCCACCCCTCCCTGCAACCTGCCATCCCCTCCCTGTGTCCCCACATGCTCCCTAGTGTCCCCCCCCATCCCTCTCCAGGTGTCCCCTCCCTGAATCCCTCATCGTTCCTTCAGGGTTCCTTTCCACCCCCCCCCCACCCACCAGCTCTCTGCCCTCTCTTACTCACTGAGGTCCCCCTGCCACTCTCTGCCCAGCACCAATGTACCTCACTGTCCCCTGGTGTCCCCCCTTCACCCACAGGGTTCCCCTCTCAAGGGTGTCCCTGTGGGTGCAGCCCCCCAGGGGACAGGTGGCACTGGGGGAACGTCTGGTGCTGAGCTGCACGGTGGCCGCAGGGGTCAGGTCCCCTGTCCTTCACCTGGCACTGGGGGGGATCAGGGGCACAGCTAGGCACAGGTCCCTGCCTGGAGTTGCGCTACGTTGGGGACAATGACAGCAGCCACTATCACTGCTTAGTAAGCAATGGGAACAGCATGGACGACAGTGTCCCCCTGAATGTCACTATCCTGGGTTAGGGGGACTCTTGGGCTGGGAGTGACCACGTCAACCCCATCCCACATCGCCAAGTTCCAGCCCCGTATCTGTCCCCACAGTGCCTGTGACCAATGCCACCATCACCCCCAGTCCCCTGTCACACCAGGTGCACGCAGGTGACCCCGTGACCCTGCGCTGCTCGGTACAGGTGGGCTCAGCCCCTGTCACCTTCACCTGGCTGCACAATGAGCAGGAGGTGGCCCGGGGTCCCCTCCTTGATCTTGGGAATGTCAGCGTGGGACATTCGGGCACCTACCAGTGCGTGGCCACCAACCAGCTGGGACAGGACGGGCACCGCGTGTTCCGGGCACTCAGCCCTGAGCTGGCCCTGGAGGTGACACCGCAGGGACACTGGAACACAGGTGGGGTCACACAGGGTCATTGGGATGGCAGGACCCCCTGAAGTGACAGCTGACCCTGACGTGTCACTTCTATCCCCAGCAGTGGCCACAGGGGTTGGCGTGTCCCTCCTGTTACTGGTCCTGCTCCTGGGTGTAGCTGTGGGCTGGCACCCGTGGAACAACACGGGTGGGTGACAATGGGGGCAACGGGGGGCTGGGGAGGTGGGAGGACACCTGGAATGTGGGGGTGATGGGCAGCACCCAAAGCCCCTGACTTGGGCAGTGCTGAGCGCTCAGGACCTTTGCTCAGGGTCCTCAAAGATTTGGGGTGGTGTTGGAGGGTCTTGCAGGGATTTTGGGGCTTCTGTTGGAGGTTTTTGGGGAGTTCAGAGGCTCCTACTCTTTTCCAGGCTTTGGGTTCTTGGGGTTTAGGGTGTTAGGGGATGTGCGGTAGTTCACTGGTTCTACAGGGATTTAGGGAAACTGGGGTCACCTGGGGGGAATTCAGGGTCTGGTGGTGATTCAGGACTCCCATGGGTGGATGGGGGCCCCTGGGACTCCAAAGTCACCCCTCCAGTTTTCCTTTGCAGCTGCCAGGAAGCACCAGGAAAGGTGAGGGCAGCCTCCAGCCATCATACACCTTTCACCCAAACCCCCAGGACCTCCCATCCCCTTCCACACACCCCCTTATTCCCACAGGGCCCCCCTGGAGCCCCTGGCACCCCCTGGGGAGGATCCTCAGGCGACCTACATGGAGCTGCGGGGGCCACACGAGCAACCGTGGGAATCCAGTGACATCTATGAGGATCTCCAACAGAAGCTGTGACACTCTGGGAAGCGGGAGGCACTGGGTGACACTGGGGGTGCTCCCTCCATGGCTCCTGCGCTTGCCCATCCTTCCAAGGGAGGTGGTGATGAGTCAGGGGGAGGCTACCCAGGGCACCCTGTGCTCCCCATTTCCTCTCCCAGTCCCCCCAGGGGTTCCCCCATCCCCTTCCCAGTACCTGCACGGGCTCCCCAATCCCCATCTGAGTGCCCCAAGTACCCTCAGTGACTTCCCCATTCTCTCCCCACAGTGCTTGCAGCACACCCAGGGGTCGCCATTCCCCCTCCCACTCCCCCTGTCCTGTCCCACTGTGAAAGGGGCAGTCCGGGAGGATTCTTTCTGGTTGATTTCTTGGATGAAAATGAAGCACAACTGTGGCAATGTTATATCTGAGAAGTCAGTATTGATAAAAGAGGGCAAGTGTTCTTATCGAAGGGGGATTAGAAGAGAGAGCAGAGAGGGGAGAAGAGGGAAAGAGAGAAACAGAAGACAGGGACAGCATTACCACAAGAACCCTGGGCGCTCTTTCGGCATCAGCTCGGCAGATGGAGTGTGCATGTGGCGAGCCCTTGTGGCTTTTGTGAGTGGCTGCGTGTCTCTGGCATTGGTGAACACTGGCTGCAGGCTGGCTGTGGGCTAGTGCTGCAGCACTGGTGGCTATGGGCTGGCTGCCACGGACTGGTACTGCTGTGGGCTGGTGCAGCAGGCTCGTTGCTGCAGGCAATACAGGAAACACACCAGAGGTGATTGGTGCGTGCAGGCAGCATCTGCTCTGCTAGAGAAAGTGGGAAAGCACCAGGTTGGGGCTGGTGTGGCAGGCAATGGCAGAAACCCTGGTGGCAGCAGCCGTGACTGCGTGCGGGCAGCATCTGCTTCATTGGGGAAGGTGGAGCACCAGGCTGGGGAAGCAGCAGAGCATCAGGTCATCGCAGGAACAAGCTGCCTCGTGGAAGCAACAAAGCAGGGAAGAATGGGTGCGGACAGAGATGAAGGATCACAGGGAGGAAAAGGCAAGGGGAGGGGGAGGAGGGCAGAGCTGACCATGTAAGTGAGCCCCTGATCCCTCCAAGAAACCCAAAGCAAAATGGCTCCTGTTGTGTCACAGTTAACTGCTTTTCTTTGGTAAGGTTCCTCCTACAGCCCGATTTCTCGGGCATTTTTTCCTGGGCATTTTTCCCCGACATTTTTCCCGGGCATCCAGGCATCTGTCCCACCAGGCCATGAGGTGTCACTCACAACCCACTCATGGAAGATTTCTCTCCCCTGATTGGCTGTTATATGAAGCCTCCCAAGGACAAACCTGGGACAGGGTCCCCAGTACATGTACAGCCCCTGGAATAATTTTTCACCTCATGTATAGTGTATGTTGAGACATACATGAAAATCAGATTGGTTCCTCTCAACCCCCATGCTCCCAGTGGCTCTGCAATCCCCTTCCCAGTGCTCCCAGTACACCAGGTGGCTTACCATTTCCCATCCCAGTTCCAAGGGAGCACAGGACCTGGTTCCCATCACCTGGGACAAAAATGCAGCTTTTTGGTTAAACTGGCAGCAATGGTGTTTCTTTGTTCAGCTCTGTCAGGCTTTAAGAACTGGATTCCCCAACTTTGGGCTGCCAATACATTTTGGTTTGAAAGACAGGTGTCTGCCAAGCAAGATGGGAACCTCCCTTGGAATGGAAAATATAACCGCCTTCCCTCTGAATTATTGTAACTTTGAAATTAAGGAGCTTTTGGGCGAAGATATGGGAACAGGAATAACAGTTCTTTACCAGTATATATTGTGAGAAACAAGTTAATGGAAGTTGACTTTTGCTGGGTATTATATGAATTTATATTACATTATTGATCATATTGTTGAAAAAATATTCTGATGTTGTTAGTGCGGGGATAGCGATATGTGTTGTGGAGTGGTTGATGTTCTTGCGTTGGCCCGGTTGCAAGGTTTGTTTTCATGGGAATGGGTTTGTGTTACAAGGTTGGTTTTGTGGGTTTACATTGGATGGACTGTTGTTGGCCAAGCCTTTGGGACATGACCTTAGAAGGAGCAGAACTTCATCCAGTCGTGCCCCTGAGGACCACAGTGATGAAACTGAGTTGGCAGAGAAATGAGTGACAGGGTCTGAGACTGTGTAAAATCAAAATGAATATGCATCAAGCTGATGCAGCACCAGGGGCATAAAAGTCAAAGCCACCATTTTGTGGACAAGTCTTTTGATTTGTGAATTTTTTATTTTTCTCAATATAACTTGTATAACTCATTCCAATTTGGGATGTGAGTCTTTAATAACATCTATAGATATATAGATATAGACTAAGATATAGATCACAAGGCAAACAAACAACAACAATAGCAGTGACTAACAGAACCAGAAACTCAACAACGGTTGCAGGCCCTTCCCCTCTGGGCACAGCCGGCAGGGGCGCTGGTGGCTCCCGGCTGGGCAGGGTGGGTGCGATGATTCCCCCACAGCTGCAAAGGGCGCTGTGGCACCAGCTCGGCTCTCTCCCCCTCCCTCTCTCTCTCTCTCCATGGTAATGGCGGGCACAGCCGGCACAAGGGGTGGAAAAGCGGCTTCCTTTACAAACTCACAGCGGGGAATTTGTCCCGGGTTTCCCTCCAGACAGTGAAATGTGCTGTAGCAGGATACTCAGAAGCAGCAAGCTGGAATGGCAGAGGTGAGCAGACCCCAGAGTGGCAAAAGAAAATGAACAGAAACTCCACAGCTGTAGCAAGAGCCGTGGGCTGTCCCAGCAGGCACGTGGTGCTGGATTCCAGTGTAGCAAAAAAACCCAGAGCAAAGGCAGAAAAACGGCGGGGCTCGGCAGCAGCAGCCTGGCTCCCAAACACAGCCAGGAGAGGCTCTCTCAGAGGAGGAGGGCTCAGGGTCCTGGTTTTTCCCTGAGGTGCCTGATGAGTTGGTGAGGGTTCTTTCCAGTCAAAGTGGATGTTAATAAGGTTGCAGTTGGACAGCTGCTCTTCTGAGCAAAGGATCTCCCTTTACTGCTCCTAAGGAAGGAGCAGTACAGGGCAGTGAATTCTCCCTGCTGTAAGCAGTTTGACTGTTCCTTCTGATCCCCAGATGGAGACAGAGCTGGCAGCTGAGCGCAGCCCCCACACCCAAGCCAAAATCTTGCCGTATCTCTGCCCTTCCCAAGAGAAAAAAACCCATGGGCTGAGAATCTCCAGCCAGCTGCAACCCTTCTCCACATCCTTGGCCACTTCTTTAGTCTCTCTTAGGGATGTTCATTGTTCTCTCTTAGAAACAAATGGGAGAAAATTCCTAGAGAGAAAGAAAAGGAGAGGAAAAATCCTAACCTCCGACACACCAAAAATCAGGGGCTGCTGCCTCTCCCACTCTCAGTGGAGACACAGGAGGCAGAGATCCTGAAGGGCCAAGACAAGAACAATTTCCTGAAACAGCAACAAGAGAAAAAAACCAACAGCAACAGCAACAAGATTCAGTATCCAAAAGGAACAATTTCCAGGGAAATCTCCCAACAGGGAAGAAATCCCAGATTCTTGCCCCCAGCATCTGTGAGACACGGGAATGCTTCTGGCCCTTCCCTCAAAGCACTGGAAAAACTGCAGTTTTTACAAGAGAAATGGATGATTTGTCCCCAGATTCATGACACAGGGCTAACATCATGTGAATTGGGGTTGGCTGAAGCACTTGGAGGCTGCCCCCACTCACTCCTCATCCCCACTACATCCCCCATGGGGTTTCTGTCCTAGGGACTTGGGACACTTTGGATTTCTTGGGGTTTAAAAGAAAACTTGTTCCAGACATTTGTTCCATTCCATTCTTGCTGGTCCCCTGCAGGATCTGAGCCGGCAAGAGCAGCTTGGGAATGGAGCCCCAGGCAGGCAGGAAGGAGCTCCCCAAGTGCTCCTCCTTGAAGCCAGTGGCCATGCAAGTGTGGGGCCCAGCCATGGCCCAGCCCCAGGGCACAGGGATGGGCATTGGCCAGCCCTGCTCTGGCCAGCCCCAGCTGGCAGCCAGCACCTCAGCCAGGTCCCCCTCCCCGCCCACCCCCTGGGCTTTGATTCTGGCAGCTTTGGAGCTGCTGCAAAGGTGAGAATTGTGTGGGGGAAGAAGGCGTGCCTGTGGTTTGCTCAGCCCTGCAAGAAGCACAGAAGGCAATGGGAGCCCAAGCAGTGGCTCTGTGGGGGCCTTGGATGGTTTTCAGAGCAGGGCTGGCTGGAAACCCCCCCTGCAGGGGCAGCTGTGAGGGAAGCAGTGCGGAAATGCAGCAATTGATCATTTGGTCCCTGTCTGCTCAAGGGGCTGAGAGAGCCCCACAAGTGCTGCAAAGTCAACAACAACGTGCAAAACAACCTGTCCAGGACCCTTCTACTTCCTGAGATGAACAGACAGAGCTGTTTGATATTTGATGAACAGACATAAAAACCCCAAACAACTTTCCCAGTTTAATCAAAAAGCTGCATTTTTGGTTCAATTGGAGGCAAAAGGTTTGTGTGCCCCCCTGGATCAGAGACAGGGATTAAGGAGCCCCGCGGGGTACTAAGAAGAGGAAAAAGGGACCCCCAAGGGTGCCCAGTGCCCCAAGTGTCACAGCACACTCTCAAAGGTGTCATGGGGGTCCTGCTGTTCTTCGTGGAGTCCCAACAGCTCCGTGTTGGTCACTTCTGGATCCTGAGATGGGGCAGGGTCGGGGGACACCCGTGGGGGCCTGAGAGTGACACCAGTTTTGGGACCTGGGGGAAGTGACACCCGTGGGTGACGTGTCCCTGTCCCCCCCTGTACTCACCCCCTGCCCGCTTGGTGCCCACAACGTGGGGGTCCAGCACCACCCCCTCCTCCGGGGGGGTTCTGTGGGGATAAGGGGGGGTCTGGGGAGGGGAAAAGGGGAGTCCCGGCAGAGCCTCCCACTGACCTGCCCTGGGGCATCCTGGTGGCTGCAAGGAAAAGGGGAGGGGTAACTGTGGGCACTCTGAGACCCCTGAACAATCCAGGGACCTCGGCAGCTTCAACCACCCACAGGATCCCAAAATCCCCACTTTAGTCCCAATTCTCTCTGGACCCCTGATTCCCTCCTGGACACCCCAAGCTCCCCTGAACCCCCCAGAACTTCTGCACCGCTGCACTGCCCCAAATCCCCCCAGTGTCCCTAACCCTCTGAGCCCCAGAACCTCAAGCCCAGCACGGTGGGGCACCCCCAAAACTCCATCAGGACCCCAGAAAGATCCCCCAACATCCCTGCACCACCCTCCAAGAGCTCCAAGAGCTCCCTAAATCCTCCAGGAACCCCCAGTGCCACCCCAATGTTCCTCAAAGCCCACCCAGGGATGCACCTGAAGCCCAATCAAGACCCTCCAAATTCTCCCCAAATCTACCAAGACCCCCAGCCGAGGTCACTGTGGGCTCAGTTTCCCCCAGCTCAGGGGCCCTGGGTGCTGCCCCGTCTCTGCCCCCACTCTTGGGGCTTCCCCTCACTCCAGGACCCCCATCCCCCCCCATTGTCACCCACCCCGGCGGTGCCAGCAGTGACAGCCCCCGATGACAGCCAGGAGCAGGAACAGGAACAGGAGGGTCCTGCTGACATTCACAGCCACTGCTGGGGACAGAAGGGGACACATCAGGGTCACCCTGAACCCTGGGGGTCCTTAAAAAACCCAGTGAATCCATGTGACCTCACCTGTGACCCAGGGTGAGCCAGGGGTCACCTCCAGGGCCAGCTCAGGGCTGAGTGCCCGGAACACGCGGTGCCCGTCCTGTCCCAGCTGGTTGGTGGCCACGCACTGGTAGGTGCCCAAATGTCCCACATCGACGTCCCCAAGCTCCAGGACAGGACCCCGGGCCACCTCCTTCCCATTGTGCATCCAGGTGAAGGTGACAGGGGCTGAGCCCACCTGTACCGAGCAGCTCAGGGTCACGGGGTCACCTGCGTGCACCTGGTGTGCCGGGGTACTGGGGGTAATGGTGGCATTGGCCACGGGCACTGTGGGGACAGAGACAGGGCTGAGGGTGGGGGGGGGGGCTGGCAGCTGGCATTGGGTGACTGGGACAGGGTGGATGAGGGTGGGATGAGTGTGGCCATGTAGGATGTGAGGGTCACATGGGGGATGCTGTGGCTGGGGACATGGACAGACAGAGGGTCCCAAGGTGGCCGTGCTTGTGGCCATCAGTGGATGTGGGAGGAGGGGATGCCAGGGGTGCACTGAGGATGGAGTGAGAGTGGGATGGGGCGGGCTGGGGCAGGCTGGGGCTGGAATCAGCCCAATCACGAGGGTCCTGCTGACCTGTGAGGGTGACACACAGTGGCAGTGATGGTGACCTGGTGTGGGGGATGGATGTGACAGGTGGGAGGAGGGAGCCATGGGTGGGATGTCCTGGGTGGGGGACCTGGAGCCTGAGGGTTCCAGTCACCCAGGACCCTGATCTGCAGCGGTGGGGGCCATGACCTGGGACAGGACAGGGATGGTGTGGGGAAGATGAGGGTTGGGTGAGGTTGGGATAGGTGGGATGGGGGTTTCCAGAGGTGGGGTCAGCCCCAGCCCAATGGTCCTTATCCCCAGGATGGTGACACGCAGCGGGGGCTCCCAGCCGCACTGTCCCCATCACTGACCCAGCAATGGTAGTGGCTGCTGTCACTGTCCCTAATGTGGCACAGCTCCAGGTGGGGGCCAGTGCCCACAATGTCCCTGAGCCTCCCCAGTGCCAGGAGAAGGACAGAGCAACCGTGCAGCTCAGCAACAGGCGAACTCCCAGTGCCACCTGTCTTCTGCGGGGGCTGCACCCACAGGGACACCCCTGAGAGAGGGATCCCTGTGTGTGGACGCAGGAGAGATTTGGAACCAGGGAGGTGTTGGGGACATGGCGGGGGAAGGAGGGGCTTAGCAGGAGGATGGAGAGAACATCAGGGAGCAAGAAGGGTTCCCAAGGAGGGGTGCAGGGACCCTAGAGAGGGATTAGGGTGACATGGGAGAGTGGGTTTTGAAGCACCCAGGTAACAAAACAAAATCAAGGGAGGGAACAGGGAACGGAGAAGGGGGGTGGGATGCTGGGGAGGGATGGGGGTCCCCAGGCAGGGCAGGGGAACCTGAGGAGGCTGTGGGGGCTCCCCGTGCCCATCCCCGCACTCACTGCGCACCGTGACGCGGAGCCGGACGCTGCTCTTCTGCACGGCCCCGCCCTGGGAGCGCACCTGGCAGCTGTAATTCCCCGAGTGGGAGACCCCCACGGCGGGCACCAGGAGCTGTGGGGACCCCTGCGGCCCCCCACCAAGTGCCCGTCCGGTAGAAGAGGTGCTGGAGGGGGCTGGGGGTCGCAGGGGGCTGGGGGTGTTGAGGCAGCTGAGATTGAGGGGGGACTCCTCGAGCTCAGGGGGATCCTCCAGCACCAGCACCGGGAAGAGTTCTGGGAAGGAGAGGGGAGGGGATTTGTGACTCTGAGACCCTGGGGAGAGGCTGTGGGGTGCTCACCGTGCACTGTCACTGTCACTGGCTCTGACTTCTTCCACCCCCAGCCCCTGCAGTGGTAGCGGCCGCTGTGGTGCAGCTGCAGAGGGAACAGGGACAGCTCGGTTCCATTGTGAAGCCCCCCGAGTTTCTCCTCCTCGCGGTAAAGGACACCGAGGTGATCGATATGTTCTGCCAGCCCCGGCAGCGCAGAGTCACTGTGTCCCCCTCCAGCAGCGCCTGTGCTGACACCTGCAGCACCAGCCAATCTGGGGGACAGGGGGGTCCTGTCACACCTGATGCAAGCAGGACCACCTATTAGGTCACGCCCAGTGCACCAGGGGCCCCCATCTCCACAACTCCACACTGGCATGCTCTGAGATGTCCCTGTGTGCAGGGGACAGGTTCTGGTCACACCGGGGGATGAACCATGGAGTGGAGCCCACCCAGGGCTCTTGGGGTCCTACACGTCCCAGGCTGGGGACACCCAAACCCCCAACTCACCATTTAGGACTCTCACAGGGGGGCTGCGCCCAGTGCCAGGTCTTTCACAATTGTAGGTTCCATTCTCGGTGACAGTGAAATTGTCACGTCCCTCCAGCCCCCATCGCTGCCCATCCTTGTACCAGGTGGTGGCACCAGCCCTCCCTGAGCCCTGGCAGGTCAGTGTCACCCGGTCCCACAGCACTGCCGGCCTCCAGGGGGGCTCCACCAGGAGCTGGGTGGTCTTAGCACCTGTGGGTGACAGGGGACACCAGCCTGCCAGGGCCACCATGGGGCTGGGGACAGCAGGGTGGAGGCATGGCATCTTCTGATGACTCACCAGCGAGGCCGAGGGTCTGGGCTGGAAGGAAGAAGAGACAGAGTTGGGTGGGGGTGACCCTGCAGGTACAGTAGCACCCAGAACACGGGATGTGGGGTCTGCCCTCGAACTCTCTCTGGGTCATGGTTAGGGCACTGGTGTGGAGCAGATGTCTTGGGGTTGGGGACAGAGTGGCCACCCCATGCTTAGGCAGGACATGGGGACATTAAGGACACCCCAGGCTGTGCTGGCACAGGTCACCCCCAACAGCCCCACGGCCTCTGTCCCTAAGGCTCATTTGTATAGTCCTTGTCCCTGTCCTGGCATCCCTGTCACCTTCTCTCTCCCCTTAAGCCCAGAAACATCATACACTGGTTCTTCAGGCCTTAGGGACCCCAGGGGACCCCGCAGCCCCCCTGTGCCCCCTCCCCACCTCTCTTTGCCTCACCAGGACCCAGGGCACGCACCCCAAAGGAGCAGTAGTGCCACCTTCCCGGCCATCCCCGTGTCCCCAGCCATGTGCACTGGCTGTCACTCACTGCTGTGGCCACCGCTCCCCTGGGTGGCGGCTCTTGGGATGCAGAGGAAGGAAGAAAGGTCACAGCTCGTCCCCATGTGTAGGTGGCCCTTGGTGGGGGCAGGGTGGGGGAGAGGTGGAGACACAGTAGGGGACAGGCTGGGGACATTCTGGGAGAGTCTGGGGGCTCAGTGGGGGATGGTGTTCCCAGGAGTGGGGGGACTCAGGGGCTGTGGGGAACCAAGGATGGGTGTCCAGGAGAATGGGGGTGCAGGGAAACTGGGGTCTCCATGCCTGGGGGGTATTCAGGGATAGGAGTCCTGGGGGAACATGGTCCCCAGGGATTTTGGGTGATGGGATGTGGGTCCCAGGGTTGGGGGTGCAGGAGGAAGAAAGGGGACCCTGGGGAAGAGGGGTTGTGTGGGAAGAAGCAGCCCATGGGATGGGATGAAGGCAATGGTGGTCCTGGGCAATGGGAGTACTGGGATGGGGGTCCCAGGGAGGAGAGACCAAGGGAATGAGGGTGCCATGGTTGGGTTCCCAGGGCAATGGGGGTCCCAGGGATGGGCAGGGGCTGGGTGGGCACAGGGGTCACAGCTCCTTGCCTGGGTGCCTCAGATTTTGGGGTGACTCAGAGCCCAGCACAGCCCCCACAGTGTGCTCATGGCCAGGGGGGCACCCCAGGCTTGAGGCTCTGGCTCTGTGCCCCACACACCCCAGGGCTTTTTCCCGGCCCCCCCATTTCCTGGCTCAGCCATCCCAGGGAACACCTGAGCAGGGAACAGGTGGGGGGATCCCAGGAAGGGGCCAAGGGGGGGGGGGGTGCAGGCAGTGGTTGGGGGGCTGTGGGGGATGAAAGATTTTCACTTTCTCTTTCCTGCAGCAGAAGGAAGAGGCCGTTGATGCTGAGCCAAGGACGTGGGTTCTGTCCTGGGGGGGCACATCCAGAGGGGTCCTGCCCTGAGGGAAAAGGGCTCCTCTGCTGTGGGGACACCTGGGTCTTGTCCCAGGGTCTTGTCCCAGGGGGTTCCTCGTTCTGGGGGTGCCACGTCCTTGGGGATTCCTGTCCCAGAGGTGGCACATCCCGGGCACCTCTGTCCTGGGTGGGCCCTGAGCATTCCCGCTGTCCCCAGTGGGGCCCTGTGACCTCTGGGGTGCCCAGACTAAAGAGGGCACCTGATAGAACCTGATAGAAACGGCCTCTTCCTTCTGCTGCAGGAGAGAGAAAGTGAAAGTGTTGGGGGGGCACAGCCGGACACCCCCATCCCCCACAGCCTCCCCCCCCTCCCTGCAGACCCCTCACCCCTGCTTCCCCCACCCTGGAGCTCCCCCAGCCCGTTCCCTGCTCAGGTGCTCTCCTGGATCATCAAGTCACGAACTGGAGGGTTGTGAAATTGAGGGATAAAAAGAAGGAAATGGAAATGAAGAGAGCAAAAAGTCCCAGAGGTCTAGGGGTCACAGACCCATAGTCCCTCACAATCTGCCTGGGGTGATCACCACGCCACGTACACACTGGAGAGGCAGTGCTGGCCTATGGGTTTCCCAAAAATCTGAGGGACCCAGGGAAGGAGCTGTGAGCCTCTGCCCATTTCTGGGATTCCCATTGCCTTGGGAACCCAACCATGGGACCTCCATTCCTTCTGTTCCCCCTTTCCTGGGACACGCATCCCCGGACTGCCATTTCCCAAGTTCTCCATTTCCAAGGACCCCCATCCCAGTAATTCCAGCCCCTAGGACCCCCTTCCCTTGGGGACCTTGATTCCTCCAGGACCCCCATTATCACAGGGGCCCCCTTTCCCCTGGCACCCCCATCCCTTGGCCCCCATCCTTTGATCACAAATCCCTTGACTTGTTCTGGTTCCCTCATCCCTGACTCCCCCCCTCCCCTTGGGACCCACATTCCCATGGGACCCTGTCCAGGTTTGAAAGACAGGTGTCTGCTAGGGAGGGGCAGGGCCTCCCTTGGAATGGAGAATTCAAATCCCCTTCTAGCAAATTATTATTTAGAAATTTAAAGGGGCTTTCAGGCAGAGGTGTGGGGATAGGAATTACAGTTCTTTACTAGTATGTATGACAAGGCAAACAAACAACAACTACAGCATTAATAAACAGAACCAGGAACCTCAAGGGGCTTTTTTCACAATGATTGGGGCAGTCTGGTCTTGGTGCCTCTGGCAGGACTCTGAGAGCACCAAGCTGGAATGGTAGAAAACCCTGGGCTGGTGGATGAGATAGATCAGAAGCTCCACAATAGTAACTGGAGTGGAAGGGATGTCCTGGCAGAGCAGGGGGAGTGCAGGGCCACAGAGAAGCAAAAAGCCTCAAAGCAGCGCCCAAGAAGCGGCGGAACTGGGCCGGCCCAGCAGGGCAGGAGAAAATGAGTTCAGAATTCCCAGGCACACAAGCAGATGATGGCAGATTTCTTGGGACCGGACTTGGTGGTGACAGTGAACTCCTCCCGCACAAGCAGCAGCGTGGCCATCCTCTCCCCAATCCTGAGAGCAAGAGAGCGAAGCTGCCCCCAGCCCTGTGCTTTGACTGCCTCAAAACTTGCGTTATCTTCCCTTCTCTTAGAGAAACTCCCAGAGACAAAAGAAGTGTAGCCAGGTGCTACAATTCCTCTCCTTTGGCCCCTTTGTTCTTCTTGAGTATCTCTAAGGACCCAGTAGTTAGTTTCCTAGCAATTTATGGGAAAAATTCTATACGTAAAAAAAAAAGAAACAAATCTAAACCCAAATAGTTTAGAAGAGCAGCCATCCAGCTGCGACCTTATTAACGTCCACTTCGACTGGAAAGAACTCTCACCAACTCCTCAGGATGAAGCCTGGGACCCCGAGCTCCTCCTCCTCTGAGGGGGCCTCTCCTGGCTGCGTTTGGGAGCCAGGCTGCTATTGCCCAGCCCCACCGTTTTTCTTCCTTTGCTTTGGGTTTTTTGCTACACTGGAAGCCAGCCCTGCGTGCCTGCTGGGACAGCCCACAGCTCTTGCTACAGCTGCAGAGTTTCTGTTCCTTTTTGTTTTGCTGCTCTGGGGTCTGCTCACCTCTGCCATTCCAGCTTGCTGCTTCCGAGGTTCCTGCTACAGCACATTTCACTATCAGTAGGGTAACTGGGACGAATTCCCCTCCGTGAATTTGTAAAGTAAGTCGCTTTTCCACCCCTTGTGCCGGCTGTGCCTGCCATTACCATGGAGAGAAAGAGAGAGAGAGGGAGCAAGCCAAGCTGGTGCCACAGCGCCCCCTGAAGCTGTGGGGGAATCATCGCACCCACCCTGCCCGGCTGGGAGTCACCAGCGCCCCTGCTGGCTGTGCCCAGAACTGCACTGAAGGGGAAGGTGCCTGCAGCCGTTGTTAGTTTCTGGTTCTGTTTGTCACTGCCATTGTTGTTATTTGTTTGCCTTGTTACACACACACACACACACACACACACACACACACACACACACACACATATATATGTTATTAATATCTCTCACGTCAAATGGGAATGAGCTATACAAGTTTTATTGAGAACAATGTAAAAAAATCACAAAGCAAAAAGCTTGTCCACAAAATGGTGGCTTTGACTTTTATGCACCTGGTGCTGCATCACCCTGATGCATATTCATTTTGATCTCTCAGTCCCTGTTACTCTCCTCATCGCCAACACAGTTTTGTCACTGTGGTCCTCAGGGCCATCATTGGATGAAGTTCTGCTCCTTTTAAGGTCATGTCCCAAAGACCTGGCCAGCAACAATCCATCCAATGTAAACCCACAAAACCCACACCACAACAAACAAAACCATCCCTGTGAAAACCAACCTTGCAACCAGGCCACCACAAGAACATCAACCACTCCACAACACATATCACTATCCCAACACTAACAACATCACAATATTTATTCAACAATATAGTCAATAATTTAATATCAATTCATATAATACCAAGGAAAATTCAACTTCCATTAACTTGTTTCTCACAATATATACTAATAAAGAACTGTTATTCCTGTTCCTATATATCTTTTCCTGGAAGCCCCTTAATTTCAAAGTTACAATAATTTGGAGGGAAAGGGGTCATATTTTCCATTCCAAGGGAGGTTCCCGCCCTCCTTTGCAGACAATATGTCTTTCAAGTCAAGATGTATTGGCAGCCCAAAATTGGAGAATCCTGTTCCTAAAGCCTTACAGAGCTGAACAAAGAAACACCATTTCATCCAGTTTAACCAAAAAGCTGCATTTTTGTCCCAGGAGCAGGAAACCAGGTCCAGTGCCCCCTTGGAATTGGGATGTGCCACAGTAAGCCATGTGGTGTACTGGGAGCACTGGGAGCATGCGGGTTGAGAGGAACCAATCTGATTTTCATTTTTGTCTCAACATATGCTGTACATGAGATGAAAAATTCCTCCAGGGGCTGTACATGGGCTGAGAACCCTGTCCCAGGTTTGCACCAGGAGGCTTCATGTAACAGCCAATCAGGAGAGAGAAAGCTTACACAAGTGGGCTGTGAGTGACCGACCACTGGCTGGTGGGACAGATGCCTGGAAAAATGTCTGGGAAAAAATGCCCAGGAAATCAGACTGTGGGAGGAGCCGTAGCAACTAAAAGCACTTAACAACAGGAGCCATTTTGCTTTGGGTTTCTTGGAGGGATCAGGGGCTCGCTCGGAGGGTAAGCTTGGCCCTCATCCCATCCTTGCCTTTTTCTCCCTTTGGTCCTTTTTCCCTGTCCACACCCTGGTGCTCACCATTCCCCAACAGAGCAGATGCTGTCCACGCCCAGCTGTGGCTGCTGCCACCAGGGTTTCCCCCATTCCCTGCTAATGCTATGCCAGCCACAAGTTGGTGCTCCATCCACCATGTCCCCAGAGGAGCAGAGGCTGCCTGCACGAACCCGCTGCCTCTACTGTTGTGCCCGTGTTGCCCGCAGAAACAAGCCTGCTGCTCCAGCCCACCACAGCCCTAGGCCACAGTACCAGCCCGTGGAAACCAGCCAAAATCTGCCAGAGCAGCAGCAAAAGCCCACAGCCAGCCTGCAGCCATTGCTCACCGATGCCAGAGACACACAGGTGCTGCTGCTTGGAAACTGCACCCAGCCACTCACAAAAGCCACAAGGACTCCCCGCACACACACTCCATCTGCCGAAATGATGCCGAAAGAGCGCCCAATATTCTTGCAGTAACGCTGTCCCTGTCTTCTGTTTCTCTCTCTTTCCCTCTTCTCCCCTCTCTGCTCTCTCTTCTAATCCCCCTTTGATAAGAACACTTACCCTCTTTATTCAAAAAAGACTTCTCAGATATAATATTGCCACATTTGTGCTTCATTTTCATCCAAGAAATCAACCAGAAAGAATCCTCCACGACTGCCCCTTTCACAGTGGGACAGGACAGGGGGAGCGGGAGGGGGAATGGGGAACCCCTGGGTGTGCTGCGAGCACTGTGGGGAGAGAATGGGGAAGTCACTGAGGGTACTTGGGGCACTCAGATGGGGATTGGGGAGCCTCTGCAGGTACTGGGAAGGGGATGGGGGAGCCCCTGGGATGACTGGGAGAGGAAATGGGGAGCACAGGGTGCCCTGGGTAGCCTCCCCCTGACACATCACCACCTCCCTTGGAAGGATGGGCAAGCACAGGAGCCATGGAGGGAGCAGTCCCAGTGTCACCCAGTGCCCTCCACTTCCCAGAGTGTCACAGCTTCTGTTGGAGATCTTCATAGATGTCACTGGGGTCCCATGGTTTTCCATGTGGCCCCCGCAGCTCCATGTAGGTCGCCTGAGGATTCTCCCCAAGGGCTGGCTGGGGATCTGGGGGGGGCCTGTGGGAATAAGGGGGTGAGTGGAAGGGGATGGGAGGTCCTGGGGGTTTGGGTGAAAGGTGTAACATGGGTGGAGGCTGCCCTCACCTTTCCTGGTGCTTCCTGGCAGCTGCAAAGGAAAACTGGAAGGGTGACTTTGGAGTCTCAGGGGCCCCATCCACCCATGGGAATCCTGAATCACCACCAGACCCTCAATTCCCCCAGGTGACCCCAGGATCCCTGGTGCCCCCTAAACCCCTGAACAAGCCCAGTGTTTTGGACCCCCTGAGCGCCCAGAAGCCCAAGCCTGGCAGGGAGGGGGACCATCTAAATTCCCACAGGATCACTGAAAGGACCCCCAGCATCCCTGCAAGACCCTCCAACACCACCCCAAATCTTTGAGGACCCTGAGCAAAGGTCCTGAGTGTTCAGCACTGCCCAAGTCAGGGGCTGCCCATCACCCCCACATTCCAGGTGGCCTCCCACCTCCCCAGGGCCTCCATTGTCCCCATTGTCACCCACCCATGTTGTTCCATCGGTGTCAACCCACAGCTACATCCACGAGCAGGACTAGGAACAGGAGCACCCCACTGACCCCTGCGGCCACTGCTGGGGACACAAGAGACACATCAGGGTCACCTGTCACTCAGGGGGTCCTGCCATCCCAACGATCCCATGTGACCCCACCTTTGTTCCAGTGTCCCTGCGGTGTCACCTCCAGGGCCAGCTCAGGGCTGAGTGCCCAGAAAACGCGGTGCCCGTCCTGTCCCAGCTGGTTGGTGGCCACGCACGGGTAGGTGCCCGAATGTCCCACATCGATGTCCCCAAGCTCCAGGACAGGACCCCGGGCCACCTTCTGCCCATTGTGCAGCCAGGTGAAGGTGACAGGGGCTGAGCCCACCTGCACTGAGCAGCGCAGGGTCACGCGGTCACTTGTGTGCACCTGGTGTGCCGGGGAACTGGGGGTGATGGTGGCATTGGCCATGGGCACTGTGGGGACAGAGACAAGGCTGGCACCAGGAGAGGTGGGATGGGGGTACCATGGGTGGGGTCACCCCAAGCCCATGGGTCCTGCTCACCCAGGACAGTGACATTCATGGGGACACTCTCAGCCACGCTGTCCCCGTCACTGACCTGGCAGTGATAGTGGCTGCTGTCATTGTCCCCAGTGTGCCACAGCTCCAGGTGGGTGCCGGTTCCCAGCCATGTCCCTGAGCCCTCCCGGTGCCGGGTGAAGGACAGGGGACCTGTCCCCATGGCCACTGCACAGCTCAGCACCAGGCGGTCCCCCATTACCACCTGTCCCCCAGGGGGCTGCGCCTACACGGACACTCCTGGGAGTGGGACCCCTGCAGGAATGAGGACACCAGGGGACAGTGAGAGACCTGGAGGCGGTTGGAGGTCAGGTAGACCCCAGTGAGGAACCGGTGCTGCAGAGCTGAGGGAGGGCAAGGAAAGAAACACCAAGGAAGGATGGAGGGTAAAGGGAGGGGACACCTGGAGAGGGATGGCAGGGACACCAGAGAGGGTTCATGAGGGTTGATCAGAGATGGGTGGGAAAGGTGAAGGGAAAGGCAAAGGGAACCAGTGACATATGGAGGGACAGAGAGAGGGAGCAGAGCAGAGATGGGGGGACATGGAAAATGTTTTCAGGAAAGATGGCAGTAGGCATGAAGGACTGGGGAACTCAGTGGTTAATCCAGGAAAGGATGGGGGAAAAGTGACAGGGATGGAGAGTCCAGGCAGTACTGAGGGTCCCCAGGCAGGGCTGGGGAACCCGAGGAGGCTGTGGGGACTCCCCGTGCCCATCCCCGCACTCACTGCGCACCGTGATGTGGAGCCGGGCGCTGCTCTTCCGCACGGCCCCGCCCTGGGAGCGCACCTGGAAGCGGTAATTCCCTGAGTGGGAGACCCCCACGGCTGGCACCAGGAGCTGCAAGGGCCCCTGTGGGCCCCCCACCAAGTGCCCGTCCCGGTAGAAGAGGTGCAGGAGGGGGGCTGGGGGCCACAGGGGGCTGGGGGTGCTGAGGCAGCTGAGATTGAGGGGGGATCCCTGGTTGGGCTCCGGGGGACCCTCCAGCACCGGCACTGTGAAGAGCTCTGGGAAGGAGAAGGGAGGGGGATTTGTGAATCCCTGGGGAGGGGCTGTGGAGGTGTCGGGGTTGGGGCTGTGGGGTGCTCACCGTGCACTGTCACTGTCACCGGCGCTGACTCCTGCCACCCCCGTGATACGCCGGATTTCGCCCAGCCCCTGCAGTGGTAGCGGCCGCTGTGGTGCAGCTGCAGAGGGGACAGGGACAGCTCGGTCCCACGGATGGACATCCTCACCTCTTTGTCCCCACGGTAGAATCGCACCTCGGTGCTCAACATGTCCCGCCAGCGCCGGCAGCGCAGTGTCACTGTGTCACCCTCCAGCAGGGGCTGTGCCGGCACCTGCAGCACTAATGGGTCTGTGGAACAAGGGGGTCCTGTCACACTAGGGTCTCCCGTTTTCACGGGGACTCCCCATTGGGTCACACTCAGCACACCCAAGATCTCCAATTCCACAAACAGGGTCCCTCCACACTGGGATGCTCTGGGATGTCCCCATGTGCAGGCAAAGGGCTCTGGTCACAGCAGGAGGTGACCCATGCAGCGGAGCCCAGCCAGAGCCATCAGGGTCAAGCAGGTGCCAGGCTGGGGACACCCAAAACCCGAACTCACCATCTAAGACTGTCATGGGGAGGCTGAGCCTCATGCCGTGTTTGTCACACGTGTAGGTGCCACAAGTAGTGACACTGAATTGGTCAGGTCCCTCCTGCCCCCATTGCTGCCCATCCTTGTACCAGCTGGTGGCACCGGCGGTCCCTGAGCCCTGGCAGGTCAGTGTCACCCGGTCCCACAGCACCACTGGCCTCCAGGGGGGCTTCACCAGGAGCTGGGTAGTCTTAGCACCTGTGCGTGACAGGGACACCAGACTGCCAGGGCCACCATGGGGCTGGGGACAGCAGGGTGTGGACATGGCATCCCCCAAGGACTCACCAGTAAGGCCGAGGGTCTGGGCTGGAAGGGAGAAGGGACAGGGCTGGGTGGGGTTGGCACTGTAGGGACAGCAGTTCCTGGGGAGAGGTGTGCTGTCTGTCCCCAAACTGTCCCCATGGGAACACTTGTGTAGCACGGAGGTCTGGAGGACAGGGACACCTCAAGGGTCACCCTGGGTTGAGGGAGGACATGGGGCACTGTGGACACCTCATGTTTGCACAGGTCTCCTCTACCATCCTCACAGCACCTGTCCCTGCAGCCACATCCCCATGGCCCTGTGCCCGTGATCCAATTCCAATGGCACCCTTCCCCATGCCCCATCTGCATGGTACATGGCCCTTGTCCCTGTAACTGAATTCCTGTTGCCCAGTCCCTTTCCCCACAGCTGCCACAAACCAAAGGTTCCTCTTGCCACATCCTTATCCCCACATCTCTATTCCCCTGTTCCTGTCCCCACAGCCACGTCATGACTCTGGTCACACTGGGCTCCATGCTCATCCACTGGCTCTGCTGGCATTGGGGACCTCAGGGGACTTCACAGGCCCCCTGTACCCCCTCCCCACTGGTCTCTGCCTCACCAGGGCCCATCCCCGGGGTGTCAGGCCTGTGCCCGGGGCACTCATCCCACAGTAGCAGTGCTACCTTCCCTGCCATCCCCATGTCCCCAGCCATGTGCACTGGCTGTCACTCACTGCCAGGGGTGGCTGTCCCCTGGGTGGTGGCTCTCTGGAAGAATGAGGACAGAAGTGAGGTCAGGTCTCACCCTCATGGGTAGTTGGAACCTGGTGTGGGCAGGGTGACCAAAAGCTGGGGACAGGCTGTGGGCAGGGTGGGGACAGGCTGGGGACAAGGCTGGGTGGCACACAGTGGGACATGGGGTTCTCATGGGAGCTCAGGGGGCTTCGGCAGCCAGGGATGGGTGTCCAGGGAAATGGGGGGTCCCAGGGATGGGGTCCCTGGGGAATGGGGGTCCTGAGGAGGGGGAGTCACTGGGGATGGGGGTGCAATGGGAATGGGGGCCTCAGGGCTTTAGGGACTCAGGGTTGGGAGTCCCAGAGAATGTGGGCTCCAGGGGTTTGCCATCACGGGATGCGTGCTCTAGGGATGGGTGTCAGGGGGAATGGGAGGTCCTGGGAGAATAAACTTCCTGGGGGAAGGGAGATTTCAGGAGATGGATTGAATGGGAGAGGGTCCCTTGGGAATGAGGGTCCTGGGCCATGGAGATTCTGGGGAACGGCCGTTCAAGGAGGGGGATGCATGGGCAGGGGGACATAAGGAACAGGGGCCTGAGGGGAGGGCAGTGGCTGGCTGGGACCCTGAGTAAGAGGTCCTTCAAGGGTTGTGCCATAGATTTAATCTGACACATAGCTGAGCAAAGCCCCCGAGGTGCTCCTGCCTGGGAGGTCACTCCTGGAGTGTAAATTCTCATGGGATCTGGGTCTGTATCCCCCAAACCCTCAAAACCAGGGGCTTTTTCCTCACTTCATTTCCATTTCCTTCCATTTATCCCTCAATTTCACAACCCCAATTCGTTCTTGACAGTCCCGGGAAGCACCTGAGGAGGGAACGGGTTGGGGGAACCCCAGGGTGGGGGAAGCAGGGGTGAGGGGTCTGCAGGAAGGGGTGGGAGGCTGTGGGGGATGGGGGTGTCTGGCTGTGCCCCCCAACACTTTCACTTTCTCTCTCCTGCAGCAGAAGGAAGAGGCCGTTTGTGCTGAGTGTCACACGGGGGGGGCGGGTTCTGTCCTGGGGGGGCACATCCAGGGGAGTCCTGTCCTGGGGGGATCCTGTCCTCCGGGGGGACACATGCTGGCCAAGGGGGTCCTGTCCTGGGGGATGGCAGCTCCGGGAGGGGTCCAGACTTCTCCATTCTTGCTGGTCCCCTGCAGGATCTGAGCCGGCAAGAGCAGCTTGGGAATGGAGCCCCAGGCAGGCAGGAAGGAGCTCCCCAAGTGCTCCTCCTTGAAGCCAGTGGCCATGCAAGTGTGGGGCCCAGCCATGGCCCAGCCCCAGGGCACAGGGATGGGCATTGGCCAGCCCTGCTCTGGCCAGCCCCAGCTGGCAGCCAGCACCTCAGCCAGGTCCCCCCCGCCCACCCACCTCCTGGGCTTTGATTCTGGCAGCTTTCGAGCTGCTGCAAAGGTGAGAATTGTGTGGGGGAAGAAGGCGTGCCTGTGGTTTGCTCAGCCCTGCAAGAAGCACAGAAGGCAATGGGAGCCCAAGCAGTGGCCCTGTGGGGGCCTTGGATGGTTTTCAGAGCAGGGCTGGCTGGAAACCCCCCCTGCAGGGGCAGCTGTGAGGGAAGCAGTGCGGAAATGCAGCAATTGATCATTTGGTCCCTGTCTGCCCAAGGGGCTGAGAGAGCCCCACAAGTGCTGCAAATCCCACACCCATCTGCTCAACAACCTGACCGGGACCCTCCTTCTTCAACAAAACCTGCAGCCCTTGGGAACCTCCCAGAAAGAATGTTTGGGTTCTGCATGTGGAAAGCAGAAGAGAGGGAAAAGTGTGGCAATATTGAGCAGGGGCTGCACAGGTGCATCTGGGGAACAGGGGTGTCCCAGCAGGAGCAGGGAGTGCCCAGGCAGGGGAATTGAGGGCAGGGTGGAGTGCATTTCCCAGGGAAGCAGACCCTGAGGGACACAGGAGCATTTTTACAGATTCCTGTGCACTGTTCCAAAGATGGACAGAGTTTCTCCCCTTTTGGGAGCAGGAGCCATGGGAAGTGAATCAAGTTTCAGAGTGGGAAGGAGAAAAATGGGAAGAGTTCTTGAATATGGCCCAAGCAAAGCCTTCCCTCTGGGCTGGGGTGCTGCCCAGCAGGCAGGGAACAATCCCATGGAGCTGTTGGACACTCAGGGAGATTCCACACTCTTTGTGATCCACCAGAAAACGCTGCTGAGTGATGCACCAATAGGCTCCTGAAGGGAATCAAAAAGTCTCATTTCTCTGTGATTTGTTTGTGTTTATATTGTGAAAGATTTCTTGGGAGAACAACATTTTATTAATTGCCAGTTTGATTTTTGTTGAGTTTCTTTTTTTATTGGGGAAGAAAACGTGTGGGAAACGATATTTCCTTGATTTCCTTGATGTATAATTTTGTCTCAATCAGTTGGGAATCTGGGAATTCAACCCAATTGGCCCTGGCATTTACCATCATCAGGCAAGGTTCTATCAGGTGCCCTCTTTAGTCTGGGCACCGCAGAGGTCACAGGGCCCCACTGGGGACAGCAGGAATGCCCAGGGCCCCCCCAGGACAGAGGTGCCCAGGATGTGCCACCTCTGGGACAGGAATCCCCAAGGACGTGGCACCCCCAGAACGAGGAACCCCCTGGGACAAGACCCTGGGACAAGACCCAGGTGTCCCCACAGCAGAGGAGCCCTTTTCCCTCAGGGCAGGACCCCTCTGGATGTGCCCCCCCAGGACAGAACCCACGTCCTTGGCTCAGCATCAGCAGCCTCTTCCTTCTGCTGCAGGAAAGAGAAAGTGAAAATCTTTCATCCCCCACAGCCCCCCAAACACTGCCTGCACCCCCTGCCCCCTTGGCCCTTCCCTGGGATCCCCCCACCTGTTCCCTGCTCAGGTGTTCCCTGGGATGGCTGAGCCAGGAAATGGGGGGCCGGGAAAAAGCCCTGGGGTGTGTGGGGCACAGAGCCAGAGCCTCAAGCCTGGGGTGCCCCCCTGGCCATGAGCACACTGTGGGGGCTGTGCTGGGCTCTGAGTCACCCCAAAATCTGAGGCACCCAGGCAAGGAGCTGTGACCCCTGTGCCCACCCAGCCCCTGCCCATCCCTGGGACCCCCATTGCCCTGGGAACCCAACCATGGCCCCCCATTCCCTGGTCTCTCCTCCCTGGACCCCCATCCCAGCACTCCCATTGCCCAGGACCACCATTGCCTTCATCCCATCCCATGGGCTGCTTCTTCCCACACAACCCCTCTTCCCCAGGTCCCCTTTCTTCCCCCTGCACCCCCAACCCTGGGACCCACATCCCATCACCCAAAATCCCTGGGGACCATGTTCCCCAGGACCCCCATCCCTGAATGCCCCCCAGGCATGGAGACCCCAATTCCCCTGCACCCCCATTCTCTGGACACCCATCCTTGGTTCCCCACAGCCCCTGAGCCCCCCCACTCCTGGGAACACCATCCCCCACTGAGCCCCCAGACTCTTCCAGAATGTCCCCAGCCTGTCCCCTACTGTGTCTCCACCCTCCCCCACCCTGCCCCCACCAAGGGCCACCTACACGTGGGGACGAGCTGTGACTTTCTTCCTTCCTCTGCATCCGAAGAGCCGCCACCCAGGGGAGCGGTGGCCACAGCAGCGAGTGACAGCCAGTGCACATGGCTGGGGACACGGGGATGGCTGGGAAGGTGGCACTGCTGCTCCTCTGGGGTGAGTGCCCCGGGAACGGGCCTGACACCCTGGGGATGGGCCCTGGAGAGGCAAAGACCAGTGGGAAGGGGCACAGGGGGCTGGGTGTCCCCTGAGGTCCCCAAGGCCAGCAGAACCAGTCATGGGCACGGAGCCCAGTGTGACCAGAGTCCTGGGGTGGCTGTGGGGACAGGAACAGTGAACTGGGATATGTGTACAGGAACAGTGGGATAGAATGTGGGGAACAAGGATGTGGCCAAATTAAACTTGGGGCTGCGGCTGCAGTGGTGACACGGACAGGGGAACAGGGATGCAGGGACAGGGACAATGGCCATGTACCATGCAGATGGGGCATGATGACAGGTGCCATTGGAATGGGATCCAGAGGTATGGACCATGGAGATGTGGCTATTGGCCAGGTGCCTGTGAGGATGGTGGAGGTGACCTGTGCAAACATGGGGTGTCAAAAGTGTCCCCATGTCCTGCCACAACCCAGTGTGATTGAGGTGTCCCTGTCCTCAAGACCTCCGTGCTACTCTAGTGTTCCCATGGGACAGTTTGGGGAAGACAGCACACCTCATCCCCAGGTGCTGCTGTCCCCATGGTGCCACCCCCACACAGCCCTGTCCCTTCTCCCTTCCAGCCCAGACCCTCGGCCTCGCTGGTGAGTCCTCAGGGGATGCCATGTCCACACCCCACTGTCCCCAGCCCCATGGTGGCCCTGGCAGGCTGGTGTCCCCTGTCACCCACAGGTGCCCAGACTACCCATCTCCTGGTGCAGCCCCCCTGGAGGCCGGCGGTGCTGTGGGACCGGGTGACACTGACCTGCCAGGGCTCGGGGACTGCTGGTGCCACAACCTGGTACAAGAATGGACGACAATGGTGGTGGAAGGGACCTGACCACTTCACTGTCAGCGATAGTGGCACCTACAAGTGTGATAGACCCAGCACTGGCCGCAGCCCCACCGTGAGAGTCTTAAACGGTGAGCGAGGATCTCTAAATGCTCACAATTGGCCCCTGATAATTCTGGGTGGGCTGCACTCCATGGGTAGCCTAAAACTCCTCGTGTGGCAAGAGCCTGTCCCCTACACACG
>JAJEOU010000981.1:100152-159584 GCA_021534815.1 Acrocephalus arundinaceus
ACAAAAGAGAGAGATATCCCAAATCCTGCACCACCCATCCAAGCTCAAGAGCTCCTAAATCTCCAGGAACCCCCATGCCCCCCAATGTCCTCAAAGCCACCCAGGGGAATGCACTGAGCCCAATCAAGAACCCCTCCAAAAATTCTTCCCAAATCTAAACCAAGACCCCCCAACGCGAGGTTCACTGGTTGGGCCAGTTTTCCCAGCTCAGGGGCCCTGGGTGCTGCCGTCTCTGCCCCACTCTGGGGGCTTCCCCTCACTTCAAGGACCCCCATCCCCCCCCATTGTCACCACCCGGCAGGTGCCAGCAGTGACAGCCCCCGATGACAGCCAGGAGCAGGACAGGAACAGGAGGGTCCTGCCGACATTCACGCCACTGCTGGGGACAGAAGGGACACATCGGGTCACCCTGAACCCTGGGGTCCTTAAAAAACCCAGTGAATCCGTGTACCTCACCTGTGACCAGGGTGAGCCAGGGGTCACTCCAGGGCCAGCTCAGGGCTGAGGCCCGGAACACGCGGTGCCCCCTGTCCCAGCTGGTTGGTGGCCACGCACTGGTAGGGCCCGAATGTCCTCACGTGAATCCCAAGTCCAGGACAGGACCTGGCCACCTCCTGGCCATTTGTGCAGCCAGGTGAAGGTGACAGGGGCTGAGCCCACTGCACGAGCAGTGCAGGGTCAGGGGTCACCTGCGTGCACCTGTTGTGCCGGGGGACCGGGGGAGATGGTGGCATTGGCCACGGGCACTGTGGGGACAGAGACAGGGCTGAGGCTGGGGGAGGGGCTGGCAGCTGGCATTGGGTGACTGGGACAGGGTGGATGAGGTGGGGATGAGTGTGGCCATGTAGGATGTGAGGGTCCACATGGGGGATGCTGTGGCTGGGGACATGGCAGACAGAGCGTCCAAGGTGGCCGTGGTTGTGGCCATCAGTGGATGTGGAGGAAGGGGATTCCAGGGGTGCACTGAGGATGGAGTGAGAGTGGGATGGGGCGGGCTGGGGCAGGCTGTGGCTGGAATCAGCCCAATCACGGGGTCCCTGACCTGTGAGTGGTGACAACAGTGGCAGTCGTGGTGACCTGGTGTGGGGATGGATGTGAAGAGGTGGGAGGAGGGAGCCAGGTGGGATGTCCGGGTGGGGGACCTGGAGCCTGAGGGTTCCAGTCACCAGGACCCTGATCTGCACGTGATGGCGGCTGTGATGTGGACAGGAGAGGGTGGTGTGGGGAAGGTGAGGGTTGGGTGAGGTTGGGATGGGTGGATGGGGGTTTCCAGAGGTGGGGTCAGCCCCAGCCAATGGTCCTGCTCCCCAGGATGGTGACACGCAGCGGGGGCTCCCAGCCGCACTGTCCCATCACTGACCCAGCAATGGTAGTGGCTGCTGTCACTGTCCCCAATGTGGCACAGCTCCAGGTGGGGCCAGTGCCCACAATGTCCCTGAGCCTCCCAGTGCCAGGAGAAGGACAGAGCAACCGTGCAGCTCAGCAACAGGGCGACCTCCCAGTGCCACGCTGTCTTCTGCGGGGGCTGCCACCACAGGGACACCTGAAGGAGGGATCCCTGTGTGTGGACGCAGGAGAGATTTGGAACCAGGGAGTGTTGGGGACATGGCGGGGAAGGAGGGGTTAGCAGGAGGATGGAGAGAACATAGGGAGCAAGAAGGGTTCCAAGGAGGGTGCAGGGACCCAGAGAGGGATTAGGGTGACATGGGAGAGTGGGGTTTTGAAGCACCCAGGTAACAAAACAAAATCAAGGGAGGGAACAGGGAACGGAGAAGGGGAGTGAATGCTGGGGAGGGTATGGGGGTCCCCAGGCAGGGCAGGGGAACCTGAGGAGGCTGTGGGGCTCCCCGTGCCCATCCCCGCACTCATCTGCGCACCGTGAGCGGAGCCGGACGCTGCTTTCTGCCGGCCCCGCCCTGGGAGCGCACCTGGCAGCTGTAATTCCCGAGTGGGAGACCCCACGGCGGGCACCAGGAGCTGTGGGGACCCCTGCGGCCCCCCACCAATGCCCCATCCGGTAGAAGAGGTGCTGGAGGGGGCTGGGGGTCGCAGGGGGCTGGGGGTGTTGAGGCAGCTGAGATTGAGGGGACTCCTCGAGCTCAGGGGATCCTCCAGCACCAGCACCGGGAAGAGTTCTGGGCAAGGAGAGGGGAGAGGGATTTGTGACTCTGAGACCCTGGGGAGAGGCTGTGGGTGCTCACCGTGCACTGTCACTGTCACTGGCTCGACTTCTTCCACCCCCAGCCCTGCGTGGTAGCGCCGCTGTGGTGCAGCTGCAGAGGGAACAGGGACAGCTCGGTCCCATTGTGAAGCCCCCGAGTTTCTCCTCCTCGGGTAGAAGGACACCGAGGTGATCGATATGTTCTGCCAGCCCGGCAGCGCAGAGTCACTGTGTCCCCTCCAAGCAGCGCTGTGCTGAACACCTGCAGCACCAGCCAATCTGGGGGACAGGGGGTCCTGTCACACCTGATGCAAAGCAGGACCACCTATTAGGTCACGCCAGTGCACCAGGGGCCCCCATCTCCACAACTCCACACTGCATCTCTGAGATGTCCCTGTGTGCAGGGGACAGGTTCTGGTCACACCGGGGTGTGAACCATGGAGTGGAGCCACCCAGGGCTCTTGGGGTCTACACGTCCCAGGCTGGGGACACCCAAACCCCCAACTCACCATTTAGGACTCTCACAGGGGGGCTGCGCCCAGTGCCAGGTCTTTCACAATTGTATGGTTCATTCTCGGTGACAGTGAAATTGTCACGTCCCTCCAGCCCCCATCGTGCCCATCCTTGTACCAGGTGGTGGCACCAGCCCTCACTGCCCTGGCAGGTCAGTGTCACCCGGTTCCCACAGCACTGCCGGCCCCAGGGGGGCTCCACCAGGAGCTGGGTGGTCTTAGCACCTGTGGGGACAGGGGACACCAGCCTGCCAGGGCCACCATGGGGCTGGGGACAGCAGGGTGGAGTCATGGCATCTTCTGATGACTCACCAGCGAGGCCGAGGGTCTGGGCTGGAAGGAAGAAGAGCAGAGTTGGGTGGGGGTGACCCTGCAGAGGTAGTAGCACCCAGAACACGGGAATGTGGGGTCTGCCCTCGAACTCTCTCTGGGTCATGGTTAGGGCATGGTGTGGAGGCAGATGTCTGGGGTGGGACAGAGTGGCCACCCCATGCTTAGGCAGGACAATGGGGACATTAAGGACACCCCAGGCTGTGCTGGCACAGTCCACCCCACAGCCCCGGCTCTGTCCTAAGGCTCATTTGTATATCTTGTCCCGTCCTGGCATCCCTGTCACCTTCTCTCTCCCTTAAGCCCAGAAACATCAATACACTGGTTCTTCAGGCCTTAGGGACCCCAGGGACCCCGGCCACCCCTGTGCCCCCTCCCCTACCTCTCTTGCCTCACCAGGACCCAGGGCACGCACCCCAAAGGAGCAGTAGTGCCACCTCCCGGCCATCCCGTGTCCCAGCCATGTGCGACTGGCTGTCATCACTGCTGTGGCCACCGCTCCCCTGGGTGGCGCTCTTGGGATGCAGAGGAAGGAAGAAAGTCACAGCTCGTCCCCATGTGTAGGTGGCCCTTGGTGGGGGCAGGGTGGGGAGAGGTGGAGACACAGTAGGGGACAGGCTGGGGACATTCTGGGAGAGTCTGGGGCCTCAGTGGGGATGGTGTTCCCAGGAGTGGGGGGACTCAGGGCTGTGGGGAACCAGGATGGGTGTCCAGGAGAATGGGGGTGCAGGGAAACTGGGGTCTCCATGCCTGGGGGGTATTCAGGATAGGAGTCCTGGGGGAACATGGTCCCCAGGGATTTTGGGTGATGGGATGTGGGTCCCAGGTTGGGGTGCAGGAGGAAGAAAGGGACCCTGGGGAAGAGGGGTTGTGTGGGAAGAAGCACCCATGGGATGGGATGAAGGCAATGTGGGTCCTGGGCAATGGGAAGTACTGGGATGGGGGTCCCAGGGAGGAGAGACCCAGGGAATGAGGGTGCCATGGTTGGGTTCCCAGGGCAATGGGGGTCCCAGGGATGGCAGGGGCTGGTGGGCACAGGGTCACAGCTCCTTGCCTGGGTGCCTCAAGATTTTGGGGTGACTCAGAGCCCAGCACAGCCCCCACAGTGTGCTCATGGCCAGGGGGCACCCCAGGCTTGAAGGCTCTGGCTCTGTGCCCCACACACCCAGGGCTTTTCCCGGCCCCCGATTTCCTGGCTCAGCATCCCAGGAACACTGAGCAGGGAAGAGGTGGGGGATCCCAGGAAGGGGCCAAGGGGGGTGGGGGTGCAGGCAGTGGTTGGGGGGCTGTGGGGGATGAAGATTTACTTCCTCTTTTCCTGCAGCAGAAGGAAGAGGCCGTTGATGCTGAGCCAGGACGTGGGTTCTGTCTGGGGGGCACATCCAGAGGGGTCCTGCCCTGAGGGAAAAGGCTCCTCTGCTGGGTGACTGGGGTCTTGTCCCAGGGTCTTGTCCCAGGGGGTTTCCTCGTTCTGGGGGTGCCACGTCCTTGGGATTCCTGTCCCAGAGGTGGCACATCCGGGCACCTCTGTCCTGGGTGGGCCCTGAGCATTCCGCTGTCCCAGTGGGGCCCTGTGACCTCTGGGGTGCCCAGACTAAAGAGGGCACCTGATAGAACCTGATAGAAGGCCTCTTCCTTCTGCTGCAGGAGAAGAGAAAGTGAAAGTGTTGGGGGGGCACAGCCGGACACCCCATCCCCCACAGCCTCCCCACCTCCCTGCAGACCCCTCACCCCTGCTTCCCCACCCTGGAGCTCCCCAGCCCGTTCTGCCTGCTCAGGTGCTCTCCTGGATCATCAAGTCACGAACTGGAGGGTTGTGAAATTGAGGGATAAAAAGAAGGAAATGGAAATGAAGAGAGCAAAAATCCAGAGGTCTAGGGGTCACAGACCCATAGTCCCTCACAATCTGCCTGGGGTGATCACCACGCCACGTACCACTGGAGAGGCAGTGCTGGCCTATGGGTTTCCCAAAAATCTGAGGGACCCAGGGAAGGAGCTGTGAGCCTCTGCCCATTCTGGGATCCCATTGCCTTGGAACCAACCATGGGACCTCCATTCCTTCTGTTCCCCCTTTCCTGGGACACGCATCCCCGGACTGCCATTTCCCAAGTTCTCCATTTCCAAGGACCCCCATCCCAGTAATTCCAGCCCCTAGGACCCCCTTCCCTTGGGGACCTTGATTCCTCCAGGACCCCCATTATCACGGGGCCCCCTTTCCCCTGGCACCCCCATCCCTTGGCCCCCATCCTTTGATCACAAATCCCTTGACTTGTTCTGTTCCCTCATCCCTGACTCCCCCCCTCCCCTTGGGACCCACATTCCCATGGGACCCCTGTCCAGGTTTGAAAGACAGGTGTCTGCTAGGGAGGGGCAGGGCCTCCCTTGGAATGGAGAATTCAAATCCCCTTCTAGCAATATTATTTAGAAATTTAAAGGGGCTTTCAGGCAGAGGTGTGGGGATAGGAATTACAGTTCTTTACTAGTATGTATGACAAGGCAAACAAACAACAACTACAGCATTAATAAACAGAACCAGGAACTCAAGGGGCTTTTTTCACAATGATTGGGGCAGTCTGGTCTTGGTGCCTCTGGCAGGACTCTGAGAGCACCAAGCTGGAATGGTAGAAAACCCTGGGCTGGTGGATGAGATAGATCAGAAGCTCCACAATAGTAACTGGAGTGGAAGGGATGTCCTGGCAGAGCAGGGGGAGTGCAGGGCCACAGAGAAGCAAAAAGCCTCAAAGCAGCGCCCAAGAAGCGGCGGAACTGGGCCGGCCCAGCAGGGCAGGAGAAAATGAGTTCAGAATTCCCAGGCACACAAGCAGATGATGGCAGATTTCTTGGGACCGGACTTGGTGGTGACAGTGAACTCCTCCCGCACAAGCAGCAGCGTGGCCATCCTCTCCCCAATCCTGAGAGCAAGAGAGCGAAGCTGCCCCCAGCCCTGTGCTTTGACTGCCTCAAAACTTGCGTTATCTTCCCTTCTCTTAGAGAAACTCCCAGAGACAAAAGAAGTGTAGCCAGGTGCTACAATTCCTCTCCTTTGGCCCCTTTGTTCTTCTTGAGTATCTCTAAGGACCAGTAGTTAGTTTCCTAGCAATTTATGGGAAAAATTCTATACGTAAAAAAAAAAGAAACAAATCTAAACCCAAATAGTTTAGAAGAGCAGCCATCCAGCTGCGACCTTATTAACGTCCACTTCGACTGGAAAGAACTCTCACCAACTCCTCAGGATGAAGCCTGGGACCCCGAGCTCCTCCTCCTCTGAGCGGGCCTCTCCTGGCTGCGTTTGGGAGCCAGGCTGCTATTGCCCAGCCCCACCGTTTTTCTTCCTTTGCTTTGGGTTTTTTGCTACACTGGAAGCCAGCCCTGCGTGCCTGCTGGGACAGCCCACAGCTCTTGCTACAGCTGCAGAGTTTCTGTTCCTTTTTGTTTTGCTGCTCTGGGGTCTGCTCACCTCTGCCATTCCAGCTTGCTGCTTCCGAGGTTCCTGCTACAGCACATTTCACTATCAGTAGGGTAACTGGGATGAATTCCCCTCCGTGAATTTGTAAAGTAAGTCGCTTTTCCACCCCTTGTGCCGGCTGTGCCTGCCATTACCATGGAGAGAAAGAGAGAGAGAGGGAGCAAGCCAAGCTGGTGCCACAGCGCCCCCTGAAGCTGTGGGGGAATCATCGCACCCACCCTGCCCGGCTGGGAGTCACCAGCGCCCCTGCTGGCTGTGCCCAGAACTGCACTGAAGGGGAAGGTGCCTGCAGCCGTTGTTAGTTTCTGGTTCTGTTTGTCACTGCCATTGTTGTTATTTGTTTGCCTTGTTAACACACACACACACACACACACACACAACACACACACACACAACATATATATGTTATTAATATCTCTCACGTCAAATGGGAATGAGCTATACAAGTTTTATTGAGAACAATGTAAAAAAATCACAAAGCAAAAAGCTTGTCCACAAAATGGTGGCTTTGACTTTTATGCACCTGGTGCTGCATCACCCTGATGCATATTCATTTTGATCTCTCAGTCCCTGTTACTCTCCTCATCGCCAACACAGTTTTGTCACTGTGGTCCTCAGGGCCATCATTGGATGAAGTTCTGCTCCTTTTAAGGTCATGTCCCAAAGACCTGGCCAGCAACAGTCCATCCAATGTAAACCCACAAAACCCACACCACAACAAACAAAACCATCCCTGTGAAAACCAACCTTGCAACCAGGCCACCACAAGAACATCAACCACTCCACAACACATATCACTATCCCAACACTAGCAACATCACAATATTTATTCAACAATATAGTCAATAATTAATATCAATTCATATAATACCAAGGAAAATTCAACTTCCATTAACTTGTTTCTCACAATATATACTAATAAAGAACTGTTATTCCTGTTCCTATATATCTTTTCCTGGAAGCCCCTTAATTTCAAAGTTACAATAATTTGGAGGGAAAGGGGTCATATTTTCCATTCCAAGGGAGGTTCCCGCCCTCCTTTGCAGACAATATGTCTTTCAAGTCAAGATGTATTGGCAGCCCAAAATTGGAGAATCCTGTTCCTAAAGCCTTACAGAGCTGAACAAAGAAACACCATTTCATCCAGTTTAACCAAAAAGCTGCATTTTTGTCCCAGGAGCAGGAAATCAGGTCCAGTGCCCCCTTGGAATTGGGATGTGCCACAGTAAGCCATGTGGTGTACTGGGAGCACTGGGAGCATGCGGGTTGAGAGGAACCAATCTGATTTTCATTTTTGTCTCAACATATGCTATACATGAGATGAAAAATTCCTCCAGGGGCTGTACATGTGCTGAGAACCCTGTCCCAGGTTTGCACCAGGAGACTTCATGTAACAGCCAATCAGGAGAGAGAAAGCTTACACGAGTGGGCTGTGGCCACCGACCACTGGCTGGTGGGACAGATGCCTGGAAAAATGTCTGGGAAAAAATGCCCAGGAAATCAGACTGCTGGAGGAGCCGTAGCAACTAAAAGCACTTAACAACAGGAGCCATTTTGCTTTGGGTTTCTTGGAGGGATCAGGGGCTCGCTCGGAGGGTAAGCTTGGCCCTCATCCCATCCTTGCCTTTTTCTCCCTTTGGTCCTTTTTCCCTGTCCACACCCTGGTGCTCACCAATTCCCCAACGGAGCAGATGCTGTCCACGCCCAGCTGTGGCTGCTGCCACCAGGGTTTCCCCCATTCCCTGCTACTGCTATGCCAGCCACAAGTTGGTGCTCCATCCACCATGTCCCCAGAGGAGCAGAGGCTGCCTGCACGAACCCGCTGCCTCTACTGTTGTGCCCGTGTTGCCCGCAGAAACAAGCCTGCTGCTCCAGCCCACCACAGCCCTAGGCCACAGTACCAGCCCGTGGAAACCAGCCAAAATCTGCCAGAGCAGCAGCAAAAGCCCACAGCCAGCCTGCAGCCATTGCTCACCGATGCCAGAGACACACAGGTGCTGCTGCTTGGAAACTGCACCCAGCCACTCACAAAAGCCACAAGGACTCCCCGCACACACACTCCATCTGCCGAAATGATGCCGAAAGAGCGCCCAATATTCTTGCAGTAACGCTGTCCCTGTCTTCTGTTTCTCTCTCTTTCCCTCTTCTCCCCTCTCTGCTCTCTCTTCTAATCCCCCTTTGATAAGAACACTTACCCTCTTTATTCAAAAAAGACTTCTCAGATATAATATTGCCACATTTGTGCTTCATTTTCATCCAAGAAATCAACCAGAAAGAATCCTCCACGACTGCCCCTTTCACAGTGGGACAGGACAGGGGGAGCGGGAGGGGGAATGGGGAACCCCTGGGTGTGCTGCGAGCACTGTGGGGAGAGAATGGGGAAGTCACTGAGGGTACCTGGGGCACTCAGATGGGGATTGGGGAGCCCCTGCAGGTACTGGGAAGGGAATGGGGGAGCCCCTGGGATGACTGGGAGAGGAAATGGGGAGCACAGGGTGCCCTGGGTAGCCTCCCCCTGACACATCACCACCTCCCTTGGAAGGATGGGCAAGCACAGGAGCCATGGAGGGAGCAGTCCCAGTGTCACCCAGTGCCCTCCACTTCCCAGAGTGTCACAGCTTCTGTTGGAGATCTTCATAGATGTCACTGGGGTCCCATGGTTTTCCATGTGGCCCCCGCAGCTCCATGTAGGTCGCCTGAGGATTCTCCCCAAGGGCTGGCTGGGGATCTGGGGGGGCCTGTGGGAATAAGGGGGTGAGTGGAAGGGGATGGGAGGTCCTGGGGTTTGGGTGAAAGGTGTAACATGGGTGGAGGCTGCCCTCACCTTTCCTGGTGCTTCCTGGCAGCTGCAAAGGAAAACTGGAAGGGTGACTTTGGAGTCTCAGGGGCCCCATCCACCCATGGGAATCCTGAATCACCACCAGACCCTCAATTCCCCAGGTGACCCCAGGATCCCTGGTGCCCCCTAAACCCCTGAACAAGCCCAGTGTTTTGGACCCCCTGAGCGCCCAGAAGCCCAAGCCTGGCAGGGAGGGGGACCATCTAAATTCCCACAGGATCACTGAAAGGACCCCCAGCATCCCTGCAAGACCCTCCAACACCACCCCAAATCTTTGAGGACCCTGAGCAAAGGTCCTGAGTGTTCAGCACTGCCCAAGTCAGGGGCTGCCCATCACCCCCACATTCCAGGTGGCCTCCCACCTCCCCAGGGCCCCCATTGTCCCCATTGTCACCCACCCATGTTGTTCCATCGGTGTCAACCCACAGCTACATCCACGAGCAGGACTAGGAACAGGAGTGCCCCACTGACCCCTGCAGCCACTGCTGGAGACACAAGAGACACATCAGGGTCACCTGTCACTCAGGGGGTCCTGCCATCCCAACGATCCCATGTGACCCCACCTTTGTTCCAGTGTCCCTGCGGTGTCACCTCCAGGGCCAGCTCAGGGCTGAGTGCCCAGAAAACGCGGTGCCCGTCCTGTCCCAGCTGGTTGGTGGCCACGCACTGGTAGGTGCCCGAATGTCCCACATCGATGTCCCCAAGCTCCAGGACAGGACCCCGGGCCACCTTCTGCCCATTGTGCAGCCAGGTGAAGGTGACAGGGGCTGAGCCCACCTGCACTGAGCAGCGCAGGGTCACGGAATCACTTGTGTGCACCTGGTGTGCCGGGGGACCGGGGGTGATGGTGGCATTGGCCATGGGCACTGTGGGGACAGAGACAAGGCTGGCACCAGGAGAGGTGGGATGGGGGTACCATGGGTGGGGTCACCCCAAGCCCAGGGGTCCTGCTCACCCAGGACAGTGACATTCATGGGGACACTCTCAGCCACGCTGTCCCCATCACTGACCTGGCAGTGATAGTGGCCGCTGTCATTGTCCCCAGTGTGCCACAGCTCCAGGTGGGTGCCGGTTCCCAGCCATGTCCCTGAGCCCTCCCGGTGCCGGGTGAAGGACAGGGGACCTGTCCCCATTGCCACTGCACAGCTCAGCACCAGGCGGTCCCCCAGTGCCACCTGTTCCCCAGGGGGCTGCGCCCACACGGACACTCCTGGGAGTGGGACCCCTGCAGGAATGAGGACACCAGGGGACAGTGAGAGACCTGGAGGCGGTTGGAGGTCAGGTAGACCCCAGTGAGGAACCGGTGCTGCAGAGCTGAGGGAGGGCATGGAAAGGAACACCAAGGAAGGATGGAGGGTAAAGGGAGGGGACACCTGGAGAGGGATGGCAGGGACACCAGAGAGGGTTCATGAGGGTTGATCAGAGATGGGTGGGAAAGGTGAAGGGAAAGGCAAAGGGAACCAGTGACGTATGGAGGGACAGAGAGAGGGAGCAGAGCAGAGATGGGGGGACATGGAAAATGTTTTCAGGAAAGATGGCAGTAGGCATGAAGGACTGGGGAACTCAGTGGTTAATCCAGGAAAGGATGGGGGAAAAGTGACAGGGATGGAGAGTCCGGGCAGTACTGAGGGTCCCCAGGCAGGGCTGGGGAACCCGAGGAGGCTGTGGGGACTCCCCGTGCCCATCCCCGCACTCACTGCGCACCGTGATGTGGAGCCGGGCGCTGCTCTTCCGCACGGCCCCGCCCTGGGAGCGCACCTGGCAGCTATAATTCCCTGAGTGGGAGACCCCCACGGCAGGCACCAGGAGCTGCAAGGACCCCTGTGGGCCCCCCACCAAGTGCCCGTCCCGGTAGAAGAGGTGCAGGAGGGGGGCTGGGGGCCACAGGGGGCTGGGGTGCTGAGGCAGCTGAGATTGAGGGGGGATCCCTGGTTGGGCTCCGGGGGACCCTCCAGCACCGGCACTGTGAAGAGCTCTGGGAAGGAGAAGGGAGGGGGATTTGTGAATCCCTGGGGAGGGGCTGTGGAGGTGTCGGGGTTGGGGCTGTGGGGTGCTCACCGTGCACTGTCACTGTCACCGGCGCTGACTCCTGCCACCCCCGTGATACGCCGGATTTCGCCCAGCCCCTGCAGTGGTAGCGGCCGCTGTGGTGCAGCTGCAGAGGGGACAGGGACAGCTCGGTCCCACGGATGGACATCCTCACCTCTTTGTCCCCACGGTAGAATCGCACCTCGGTGCTCAACATGTCCCGCCAGCGCCGGCAGCGCAGTGTCACTGTGTCACCCTCCAGCAGGGGCTGTGCCGGCACCTGCAGCACTAATGGGTCTGTGGAGCAAAGGGGTCCTGTCACACTGGGGTCTCCCGTTTTCACGGGGACTCCCCATTGGGTCACACTCAGCACACCCAAGATCTCCAATTCCACAAACAGGGTCCCTCCACACTGGGATGCTCTGGGATGTCCCCATGTGCAGGCAAAGGGCTCTGGTCACAGCAGGAGGTGACCCATGCAGCGGAGCCCAGCCAGAGCCATCAGGGTCAAGCAGGTGCCAGGCTGGGGACACCCAAAACCCGAACTCACCATCTAAGACTGTCATGGGGAGGCTGAGCCTCATGCCGTGTTTGTCACACGTGTAGGTGCCACAAGTAGTGACACTGAATTGGTCAGGTCCCTCCTGCCCCCATTGCTGCCCATCCTTGTACCAGGTGGTGGCACCGGCGGTCCCTGAGCCCTGGCAGGTCAGTGTCACCCGGTCCCACAGCACCACTGGCCTCCAGGGGGGCTTCACCAGGAGCTGGGTAGTCTTAGCACCTGTGCGTGACAGGGACACCAGACTGCCAGGGCCACCATGGGGCTGGGGACAGCAGGGTGTGGACATGGCATTCCCCAAGGACTCACCAGTAAGGCCGAGGGTCTGGGCTGGAAGGGAGAAGGGACAGGGCTGGGTGGGGTTGGCACTGTAGGGACAGCAGTTCCTGGGGAGAGGTGTGCTGTCTGTCCCCAAACTGTCCCCATGGGAACACTTGTGTAGCACGGAGGTCTGGAGGACAGGGACACCTCAAGGGTCACCCTGGGTTGAGGGAGGACATGGGGCACTGTGGACACCTCATGTTTGCACAGGTCTCCTCTACCATCCTCACAGCACCTGCCCCTGCAGCCACATCCCCATGGCCCTGTGCCCGTGATCCAATTCCAATGGCACCTGTCCCCATGCCCCATCTGCATGGTACATGGCCCTTGTCCCTGTAACTGAATTCCTGTTGCCCAGTCCCTTTCCCCACAGCTGCCACAAACCAAAGGTTCCTCTTGCCACATCCTTATCCCCACATCTCTATCCCCCTGTTCCTGTCCCCACAGCCACGTCATGACTCTGGTCACACTGGGCTCCATGCTCATCCACTGGCTCTGCTGGCATTGGGGACCTCAGGGGACTTCACAGGCCCCCTGTACCCCCTCTCCACCGGGCTCTGCCTCACCAGGGCCCATCCCCGGGGTGTCAGGCCTGTGCCCGGGGCACTCATCCCACAGTAGCAGTGCTACCTTCCCTGCCATCCCCATGTGCCCAGCCATGTGCACTGGCTGTCACTCACTGCCAGGGGTGGCTGTCCCCTGGGTGGTGGCTCTCTGGAAGAATGAGGACAGAAGTGAGGTCAGGTCTCACCCTCATGGGTAGTTGGAACCTGGTGTGGGCAGGGTGACCAAAAGCTGGGGACAGGCTGTGGGCAGGGTGGGGACAGGCTGGGGACAAGGCTGGGTGGCACACAGTGGGACATGGGGTTCTCATGGGAGCTCAGGGGGCTTCGGCAGCCAGGGATGGGTGTCCAGGGAAATGGGGGGTCCCAGGGATGGGGTCCCTGGGGAATGGGGGTCCTGAGGAGGGGGAGTCACTGGGGATGGGGGTGCAATGGGAATGGGGGCCTCAGGGCTTTAGGGACTCAGGGTTGGGAGTCCCAGGGAATGTGGGATCCAGGGGTTTGGGGTCATGGGATGCGTGCTCTAGGGATGGGTGTCAGGGGGAATGGGGGGTCCTGGGAGAATAAACTTCCTGGGGGAAGGGAGATTTCAGGAGATGGATTGAATGGGAGAGGGTCCCTTGGGAATGAGGGTCCTGGGCCATGGAGATTCTGGGGAACGGCCGTTCAAGGAGGGGGATGCATGGGCAGGGGGACATAAGGAACAGGGGCCTGAGGGGAGGGCAGTGGCTGGCTAGGACCCTGAGTAAGAGGTCCTTCAAGGGTTGTGCCATAGATTTAATCTGACACAGGGCTCAGCAAAGCCCCCGAGGTGCTCCTGCCTGGGAGGTCACTCCTGGAGTGTAAATTCTCATGGGATCTGGGGCTGTATCCCCCCAAACCCTCAAAACCAGGGGCTTTTTCCTCACTTCATTTCCATTTCCTTCCATTTATCCCTCAATTTCACAACCCCAATTTGTTCTTGACGGTCCCGGGAAGCACCTGAGGAGGGAACGGGTTGGGGGAACCCCAGGGTGGGGGAAGCAGGGGTGAGGGATCTGCAGGAAAGGGTGGGAGGCTGTGGGGGATGGGGGTGTCCGGCTGTGCCCCCCCAACACTTTCACTTTCTCTCTCCTGCAGCAGAAGGAAGAGGCCGTTTGTGCTGAGTGTCACATGGGGGGGGCGGGTTCTGTCCTGGGGGGGCACATCCAGGGGAGTTCTGTCCTGGGGGGATCCTGTCCCGGGGGGGACACATGCTGGCCAAGGGGGTCCTGTCCAGGGGGATGGCAGCTCCGGGAGGGGTCCAGACTTCTCCATTCTTGCTGGTCCCCTGCAGGATCTGAGCCAGCAAGAGCAGCTTGGGAATGGAGCCCCAGGCAGGCAGGAAGGAGCTCCCCAAGTGCTCCTCCTTGAAGCCAATGGCCATGCAAGGGTGGGGCCCAGCCATGGCCCAGCCCCAGGGCACAGGGATGGGCATTGGCCAGCCCTGCTCTGGCCAGCCCCAGCTGGCAGCCAGCACCTGAGACAGGTCCCCCTCCCCTGCCCACCTCCTGGGCTTTGATTCTGGCAGCTTTGGAGCTGCTGCAAAGGTGAGAATTGTGTGGGCGAAGAAGGCGTGCCTGTGGTTTGCTCAGCCCTGCCAGAAGCACAGAAGGCAATGGGAGCCCAAGCAGTTGCTCTGTGGGGGCCTTGGATGGTTTTCAGAGCAGGGCTGGCTGGAAACCCCCCCTGCAGGGGCAGCTGTGAGGGAAGCAGTGCGGAAATGCAGCAATTGATCATTTGGTCCCTGTCTGCCCAAGGGGCTGAGAGAGCCCCACAAGTGCTGCAAATCCCACACCCATCTGCTCAACAACCTGACCGGGACCCTCCTTCTTCAACAAAACCTGCAGCCCTTTGGAACCTCCCAGAAAGAATGTTTGGGTTCTGCATGTGGACAGCAGAAGAGAGGGAAAAGTGTGGCAATATTGAGCAGGGGCTGCACAGGTGGATCTGGGGAACAGGGGTGTCCCAGCAGGAGCAGGGAGTGCCCAGGCAGGGGAATTGAGGGCAGGGTGGAGTGCATTTCCCAGGGAAGCAGACCCTGAGGGACACAGGAGCATTTTTACAGATTCCTGTGCGCTGTTCCAAGGACGGACAGAGTTTCTCCCATTTTGGGAGCAGGAGCCATGGGAAGTGAATCAAGTTTCAGGGTGGGAAGGAGAAAAATGGGAAGAGTTCTTCAATATGGCCCAAGCAAAGCCTTCCCTATGGGCTGGGGTGCTGCACAGCAGTCTGGGAACAATCCCATGGAGCTGTTGGACACTCAGGGAGATTCCACACTCTGTGTGATCCACCAGAAAACGCTGCTGAGTGATGCACCAATGGGCTCCTGAAGGGAATCAAAAAGTCTCATTTCTCTGTGATTTCTTTGTGTTTATATTGTGAAAGATTTCTTGGGAGAACAACATTTTATTAATTGCCAGTTTGATTTTTGCTGAGTTTCTTTTTTTATTGGGGAAGAAAACGTGTGGGAAACGATATTTCCTTGATTTCCTTGATGTGTATAATTTTGTCTCAATCAGCTGGGAATCTGGGAATTCAACCCAATTGGGCCTGGCATTTACCATCATCAGGCAAGGTTCTATCAGGTGCCCTCTTTAGTCTGGGCACCCCAGAGGTCACAGGGCCCTACTGGGGACAGCGGGAATTCTCAGGGCTCCCCCACCCAGGACAGAGGTGCCCAGGATGTGCCACCTCTGGGACAGGAATCCCCAAGGACGTGGCACCCCCAGAACGAGGAACCCCCTGGGACAAGACCCTGGGACAAGACCCCACTGTCACCACAGCAGAGGAGCCCTTTTCCCTCAGGGCAGGACCCCTCTGCATGTGCCCCCCCAGGACAGAACCCACGTCCTTGGCTCAGCATCAGCGGCCTCTTCCTTCTGCTGCAGGAAAGAGAAAGTGAAAATCTTTCATCCCCCACAGCCCCCCAACCACTGCCTGCACCCCCCACCCCCCTTGGCCCCTTCCTGGGATGCCCCCACCTGTTCCCTGCTCAGGTGTTCCCTGGGATGGCTGAGCCAGGAAATGGGGGGCCGGGAAAAAGCCCTGGGGTGTGTGGGGCACATAGCCAGAGCCTCAAGCCTGGGGTGCCCCCCTGGCCATGAGCACACTGTGGGGGCTGTGCTGGGCTCTGAGTCACCCCAAAATCTGAGGCACCCAGGCAAGGAGCTGTGACCCCTGTGCCCACCCAGCCCCTGCCCATCCCTGGGACCCCCATTGCCCTGGGAACCCAACCATGGGACCCCCATTTCCTTGGTCACTCCTCCCTGGGACCCCCATCCCAGGACTCCCATTGCCCAGGACCACCATTGCCTTCATCCCATCCCATGGGCTGCTTCTTCCCACACAACCCCTCTTCCCAGGGTCCCCTTTCTTCCCCCTGCACCCCCAACCCTGGACCCACATCCCATCACCCAAAATCCCTGGGGACCATGTTCCCCCAGGACCCCTAACCCTTAATGCCCCCAGGCATGGAGACCCCAATTCCCCTGCACCCCCATTCTCCTGGACACCCATCCTTGGTTCCCCACAGCCCCTCAGCCCCCCCACTCCTGGGAACACCATCCCCCACTGAGCCCCCAGACTGTCCCAGAATGTCCCCAGCCTGTCCCCTACTGTGTCTCCACCTCTCCCCCACCCTGCCCCCACCAAGGGCCACCTACACATGGGGACGAGCTGTGACTTTTCTTCCTTCCTCTGCATCCAAAGAGCCGCCACCCAGGGGAGCGGTGGCCACAGCAGCGAGTGACAGCCAGTGCACATGGCTGGGGACACGGGGATGGCTGGGAAGGTGGCACTGCTGCTCCTCTGGGGTGAGTGCCCCGGGAACGGGCCTGACACCCTGGGGATGGGCCCTGGAGAGGCAAAGACCAGTGGGGAAGGGGCACAGGGGGGCTGCGGGGTCCCCTGAGGTCCCCAAGGCCAGCAGAACCAGTGCATGGGCACAGAGCCCAGTGTGACCAGAGTCCTGGGGTGGCTGTGGGGACAGGAACAGTGAACTGGGATATGTGTACAGGAACAGTGGGTAGATATGCGGGAACAAGGATGTGTCCAAATTAAACTTGGGGCTGCGGCTGCAGTGGTGACACGGACAGGGGAACAGGGATGCAGGGACAGGGACAATGGCCATGTACCATGCAGATGGGGCATGAGGACAGGTGCCACTGGAATGGGATCCCATGGTATGGGACCATGGAGATGTGGCTATTGGGACAGGTGCTGTGAGGATGGTGGAGGTGACCTGTGCAAACATGGGGTGTCAAAAGTGTCCCCATGTCCTGCCACAACCCAGTGTGATTGAGGTGTCCCTGTCCTCAAGACCTCCGTGCTACTCTAGTGTTCCCATGGGGACAGTTTGGGGACAGACAGCACACCTCATCCCCAGGTGCTGCTGTCCCCATGGTGCCACCCCCACACAGCCCTGTCCCTTCTCCCTTCCAGCCCAGACCCTCGGCCTCGCTGGTGAGTCCTCAGGGGATGCCATGTCCACACCCCACTGTCCCCAGCCCCATGGTGGCCCTGGCAGGCTGGTGTCCCCTGTCACCCACAGGTGCCCAGACTACCCATCTCCTGGTGCAGCCCCCCTGGAGGCCGGCGGTGCTGTGGGACCGGGTGACACTGACCTGCCAGGGCTCGGGGACTGCTGGTGCCACAACCTGGTACAAGAATGGACGACAATGGTGGTGGAAGGGACCTGACCACTTCACTGTCAGCGATAGTGGCACCTACAAGTGTGATAGACCCAGCACTGGCCGCAGCCCCACCGTGAGAGTCTTAAACGGTGAGCGAGGATCTCTAAATGCTCACAATTGGCCCCTGATAATTCTGGGTGGGCTGCACTCCGTGGGTAGCCTAAAACTCCTCGTGTGGCAAGAGCCTGTCCCCTACACACGGAGACATCCCAGTGCATCCCGGTGTGATGGGATGTTGCTCCTGGTGTCCCTGGGATCGTCCTGTGCAGTGGAGATCCCACCAAGATGTCCCTGGTTCTGTGGGCACCCACCTTGGACTTCTCTCGAGCCCTCAGTGCCATGGGATCCTCCTGTCCCACAGACCGGCTGGTGCTACAGGTGCCAGCACAGACGCTGCTGGAGGGGGACACGGTGACACTGCGCTGCCGGGCCATGCAGGACATGTCGGTCAGCAGGGTGCGATTTTACCAGGACAAGAAGGATCTGGGGGCATTCCTCAAGGGGACCGAGCTGTCCCTCTCCCCCCTGCAACTGAACACAGGGGCCGCTACCACTGCCAGGGCTCGGTGGGCTTCGGGCTGTTCCAGTCAGCACCAGCGCAGCCCCCTGGGGGACAGGTGGCACTGGGGACCACCTGGTGCTGAGCTGTGCAGTGGCCACAGGGGCAGGTCTCCTGTCCTTCACCTGGCACCGGGGGGGCTCAGGGGCACTGCTGAGCACCGGCCCCCACCTGGAGCTGCGCCACGTTGGGGACAATGACAGCGGCCACTATCACTGCCAGGTCAGCGATGGGACAGCGTGGCCAAGAGTGTCCCTCTGAATGTCACTGTGCTGGGTGAGCTGTACCCACCAGCTGAGGTGACCCCACCCACATCATCCCCATCCCTCCTCACTCCGTGCCAGCCCTGTCTGTTCCCCACAGTGCCTGTGGCCAATGCCACCATCACCCCCAGTCCCCCGGCACACCAGGTGCACACAGGTGAACCCTTGACCCTGCGCTGCTCGGTGCAGGTGGGATCAGCCCCTGTCACCTTCACCTGGCTGCACCAATGGGGCAGGAGGTGGCGCAGGGTCCTGTTCCTGGAGCTTGGGGACGTCGATGGTGGGACATTCAGGCACTACCAGTGCGTGGCCACCAACCAGCTGGACAGGACGGCACCGCATGTTCCGGGCAACTCAGCCCTGAGCTGGCCCTGGAGGTGACACGCCAGGGACACTTGGCCTATATGGGTAGGGGTGCCTGAGATGTCACATCGACGTCCCCAAGCTTCCAGGAATCAGGAACCCCTGCCGCCACTCTATGCGCCATTGTGCACATGTCATAAGGTGTCTACAGGCGGCTGATCCCACCTGCCACGAGGCAGCGCAAGGGTCAAGGGTTTTCAACGCTGAGCACCTCGAGTTGCGCTGGGGGGGACTGGGGGGTTGATGGTGGCATTGGCCAGCCAAGTCACTGTGGGACAACAAAGGAACAGGGCTGGCACGGAGTAAGGAGGGATGGGCATGATGTGGTGGGGTCACCTCCAGCTGGTGGGTACAGCTCACCCAGCACAAGTGACATTCAGAAGGGACACTCTTGGCCACCTGTCCCCATGCTGACCTCTGGCAGTGATAGTGGCGCTGTCATTGTCCCCAACGTGGCGGCAGCTCCAAAGGTGGGGGCCCGGTGCTCAGCGTGCCCCTGAGCCCCCCGGTGCAGCGTGAAGACAGGAGACCTGCCCGTGGCCACTGCACAGCTCAGCACCAGGTGGTCCCCCAGTGCCACCTGTCCCCCAGGGGGCTGGCGCTGGTGCTGACCTTGAACAGCCCGATAGCCCCCGAGCCCTGGCAAGTGGTAGCGGCCCCCTGTGGTTTCAGTTGCAGGGGGAGGGGACAGCTCAGTCCCCCTTGAGAAATGCCCCCAGATCCTTCTTGTCCTGGTAAAATCCACCCTGCTGACCGACATGTCCTGCATGGCCCCGGCAGCGCAGTGTCACCGTGTCCCCTCCAAGCAGCGTCTGTGCTGGCACCTGTAGCACCAGCCGGTCTTGTGGGACAGGAGGATCCCATGGCACTGACGGTCGAGAGAAGTCCAAGGTGGGTGCCCACAGAACCAGGACTCTTGGTGGATCTCCACTGCACAGGACGATCCAGGGACCACCAGAGCAACATCCCATCACCAACCGGGATGCACTGGGGATGTTTCCTGGACCTGACTTGGTTGTCACTGAGAGTGGGCACCTACACGTGTTTACAGAGCTGGCACCGGGAACAGCACCCCCGTTAGAGTCTCAGATGGTGAGGGGGGTTTGGGTGTCCCCAGCCTGGCACCTGCAGGGACACCAAGGGCTCTGGGTTGGCTCCGCTCCATGGGTCACCCCCTGGTGTGACCAGAGCCCATCCCCTGCACACGGGGACATCCCAGAGCACCCCAGTGTGGAATTAAGGAATTGAGGAACCCTGGTGCCCTGGATGTGACCCAATGGGGGGTCCCCGTTAGAACGGTGTGATTGGACCCTCTTGTCCCACAGACCGGCTGGTGCTGCAGGTGCCGTCATGACCGCTGCTGGAGGGGGACACAGTGACACTGCGCTGCCGGGGCCGGCCGGACATGTCGGTCGCCAGGGTGCGATTCTACCATGGGGACAAGGGAGTGAGGATGTCCCTCCGTGGGACTGAGCTGTCCCTGTCCCCTCTGCAGCTGAACCACAGCGGTGACTGCTGGTGCAGGGTCTGGGTGAACTCTGAGCAATCACCGTGGGCCACCTCAGCGCGGACAACACTGACAGTGCACGGTGAGCACCCCACAGCCGCCACCCCGACACCCCCACAGCCCCTCCAAGGGACTCGGGGTCACAAATCCCCCTCCCCTCTCCTTCCAAGAGCTCTTCATGGTGCCGGTGCTCCGAGCTCACCAAGGGGTCCCCCCTCAATCTCAGCTGCCTCAGCACCCCCAGCCCCCTGCGGCCCCCAGCCCCCCTCCTGCACCTCTTCTACCGGGACGGGCACTTGGTGGGGGGCCCGCAGGGGTTCCCGCAGCTCCTGGTGCCCGCCGTGGGGGTCTCCCACTCGGGGAATTACAGCTGCCAGGTGCGTTCCCAGGGCGAGGCTGTGCGGCAGAGCTGTGCCTGGGTCTGCACGGGGGCCCCGACAGCCTTCCTGGTTCCACTGGCTGAGGACACTCAGCCCGGCCTGGGTACTCACAGCTCTCCCTGACACCATTCCCGGGTCTCCCCATCACTGCCCAGGTCCCTCCCCAGGTCCTTCCATTCTTTCCCGGGTCCCACATCCATGCCCCAAGTCCCTCCATCGCTTCTCGGATCCTTCCTTGACACCTTTTCCGAGTCCCCCCATCCTTTCCTGGATCCCACCCCGGCTTCCCCATTCCTGTTCCAAGTGCTTTCACGAGTCCCTCTGTCCTTTCCCACGTTCCATCTCAGGTCCCCCATCCCTGCCTTGCATCCCCTTGTCTCTTCCATGTCCCCCCAATCCTTCCCCAGTCCCACACTGGGTCCCCTCATCCCTTTCTGGGTTCCCTCCACCCCACCCCGCAACCCGCCATCCCTTCCCTCTGTCCCCACATGTTCCCTGGTGTCCCCCCCATCCCTCTCCAGGTGTCCCCTCCTTGAATCCCCCATCGTTCCTTCAGGGTTCCTTTCCAGCCCCCCCCTTCCCCGTGCCCCCTCTTCCTCAATGGGGTCCCCCTGCCACTCTCTGCCCACCACCCATTTCTCTCACTGTTCCCTGGTGTCCCCCCTTCACCCACAGGTGGAACAGGTGGCACTGGGGGACCGCCTGGTGCTGAGCTGTGCAGTGGCCACGGGGCCAGGTCCTCTGTCCTTCACCTGGAACCAGGGGGAATCAGGGGCACAGCTGAGAACTGGTCCCCACCTGGAGCTGTGCCACGTTGGGGACAATGACAGCGGCCACTATCACTGCTGAGTCAGCAATGGGACAGTATGGCCAAGAGCGTCCCCCTGAATGTCACCGACCTGGCTGAGGGGGACTCTTGGGCTGGGGGTGACCACAGCACTCCCATCCCACATCACCAGGTGCCAGCCCTGTCTGTGTCCCCACAGTGCCCGTGGCCAATGCCACCATCACCGCCGGTCCCCTGTCACACCAGGTGCACACAGGTGACCCCTTGACCCTGCACTGCTCAGTGCAGGTGGGCTCAGCCCCTGTCACCTTCACCTGGTTGCACAATGGGCAGGAGGTGGCCCAGGGTCCTGTCCTGGAGCTTGGGGACGTCGATGTGGGACATTCGGGCACCTTCCAGTGCGTGACCACCAACCAGCTGGGAAAGGACGGGCACCGCGTGTTCCGGGCACTCAGCCCTGAACTGGCCCTGGAGGTGACACCACAGAGACACTGGAACAGAGGTGGGGTAACACGGGGTCATTGGGATGGCAGGACTCCTAGAGTGACAGGTGATCCTGAGGTGTCCCTTCTGTCCCCAGCAGTGGCCACAGGGGTTGGCGTGTCTCTCCTGTTCCTGGTCCTGCTCCTGGGTGTAGCTGTGGGCTGGCACCGGTGGAACAGCATGGGTGGGTGACAATGGGGGCACCGGGGGCCCTGAGGAGGTGGGAGGCCACCTGGAATGTGGGGGTCATGGGCAGTACTCAAAGATCCTGACTTGGTCAGCGCGGAGCGCTCAGGACCTTTGCTCAGGGTCATCAAGGATTTTGGGGTGGTGTTGGAGGGTCTTGCAGGGATGTTGGCAGCTCTATAAGTGATCCTGTGGAAGTTTGGAGCATCCCCCTCCCTTCCAGAATTGGGCTTCTGGGCTCCCAGTGGGTCCAGAGCAGTAGGGTGGTTCAGGGGTTCTTGGGAACACCAGAGACACTAGGGTCACCTGGGGGGAATTCAGGGTCTGGTTGTGATTCAAGACTCCCATGGGTGGATGGGGGCCCCTGGGACTCCAAAGTCACCCCTCCAGTTTTCCTTTGCAGCTGCCAGGAAGCACCAGGAAAGGTGAGGGCAGCCTCCGGCCATGATACACCTTGTACCCAAACCCCCAGGACCTCCCATTCCCTTTCACTCACCCCCTTATTCCCACAGGGTCCCCGCAGATCCCTTGGCACCCCCTGGGGAGGATCCTCAAGCAACCTACATGGAGCTGCGGGGGCCACACAGGCAACCGTGGGAACCCAGTGACATCTATGACAATCTCCAACAGAAGCTGTGACACTCTGGGAAGCGGGAGGCACTGGGTGACACTGGGGGTGCTCCCTCCATGGCTCCTGTGCTTGCCAATCCTCCCACGGGAGGTGGTGATGAGTCAGGGGGAGGCTACACAGGGCACCCTGTGCTCCCCATTTCCTCTCCCAGTCCCCCCAGGGGCTCCCCCATCCCCTTTCCTGTACCTGAAGGGGGTCCTCAATCCCCATCCGAGTGCCCCAAGTACCCTCAGTGACTTCCCCATTTTCTCCCCACAGTGCTTGCTGCACACCCAGGGGTCCACATTCCACATTTCCCACTCCCCCGTCCCATCCCACTTTCAAACGGTCAGTTGGGGAGGATTCTTTCTGATAGATTTCTTCGGTGAAAATGAAGTACAAACGTGGCAATGTTATATCTGAGAGCCGGTTATTGATAAAGGAGTGTAAGAGTTCATACAGAAGGGGAATTGTAAGAGAGAGTAGAGAGGGAAAAAGAGAGAGAAACAGAAGACAAGGACAGCGTTACTGCAAGAATATTGGGCGCTCTGTTGGCATCAGCTCGGCAGATGGAGTGTGTGTGCAGCGAGCCCTCGTGGCTTTTGTGAGTGGCTGGATGCAGTTTTCAAGCAGCAGCACCTGTGTGTGTCTCTGGCATCGGTGAGCGATGGCTGCAGGCTGGCTGCAGGCTACTGCTGCGGCTCTGGCAGCAATTGGCTGGCTTCCACGGGCTGGTACTGTGGGCTAGGGCTGTGGTGGGCTGGAGCAGCAGGCTTGTTTCTGCAGGTAACAGAGGCACCACAGTAGAGGCAGCGGGTTCATGCAGGCAGCCTCTGCTCCTCTGGGGACATGGTGGATGGAGCACCAACTTGTGGCTGGCATAGCAGTAGCAGGTAATGGGGGAAACCCTGGTGGCAGCAGCCACAGCTGGGTGAGGGCAGCATCTGCTCTGTTGGGTAATGGTGGAGCACCAGGGTGTGGACAGGGAAAAAGGACCAAAGGGAGGAAAAGGCGAGGTGGGGAGGAGGGCCAAGCTGACCCTCCGAGCGAGCCCCTGATCCCTCCAAGCAACCCGAAGCAAAATGGCTCCTGTTGTTAATTGATTTTAGTTGCTACGGTTCCTCCCACAGCCTGATTTCCTGGGCATTTTTTCCCAGACATTTTTCCAGGCATCTGTCCCACCAGCCAGTGGTTGGTCACTCACAGCCCACTTGTGTAAGCTTTCTCTCTCCTGATTGGCTGTTACATGGAGCCTCCTGGTACAAACCTAGGACAGGGTTCCCAGCACATGTACAGCCCCTGGAGTTATTTTTCACCTCATGTATAGCATATGTTGAGACATAAATAGAAATCAGATTGGTTCCTCTCAACCCCCATCCTCCCAGTGCTCCCAGTACACCACGTGGCTTACTGTTGCACATCCCAGTTCCAAGGGGGCACAGGACCTGGTTTCCTACTCCTGGGATAAAAATGCAGCTTTTTGGTTAAACTGGCAGAAATGGTGTTTCTTTGTTCAGCTCAGTCAGGCTGTAGGAACAGGATTCTCCAATTTAGGGCTGCCAATATGTCTTGGCTTGAAAGACATATTGTCTGCAAAGGAAGGTGGGAACCTCCCTTGGAATAGAAAATATGATCCCTTTCCCTCTGAATTATTGTAACTTTGAAATTAAGGGGATTTCAGGCAAAGATGTGGGAACAGGAATAACAGTTCTTTACTAGTAGATATTGTGAGAAATAAGTTAATGGAAGTTGACTTTTGCTGGGTATTATATGCATTGATATTACATTATTGATCATATTGTTGAATAAATATTGTGATGTTGCTAGTGTTGGGATAGTGATATGTGTTGTGGAGTGGTTGATGTTCTTCCAGTGGCCCCGTTGCAAGGTTGGTTTTTGCAGGGATGGTTTTGTTTGATGCTTTGTGGGTTTTGTGGGTTTACATTGGATGGACTGTTGCTGGCCAGGCCTTTGGGACATGACCTTAAAAGGAGCAGAACTTCATCCAATGATGGCAGTGAGGACCACAGCAACGAAACTCTGTTGGCAATGAGGAGAGTGACAGGGGTTGAGACTGTGAATTTATTGCTGACAAAATCAGGGCAGGATAAGGAGAAGTCAAAGAAGCCCTTCAATCCACCTTCCCCCTGTTATAAATAACTATGTAGTCATTGGCTTTCGCTATTATACTGGCTTTTGCAAATTATTTTGATTTAATGCAGTTTGTAATCACTTTTAAACTGCTTTTGATAGAGTAGAATTTGTCAGCCTTTTTACCCTAATCCCTGTGTCAATAATATATTTTAGTGGGATAAATATATTTTTGTTTAGCCTCTCGCAAAATATCAAAATACAGACCATGTGCTGTGTGTTATAACATGAACTGTAGTAATGTAACTGTAACTCTAGTAACTGTAGTAGCTAATGCCTTTATTTGTGTAACTAACTGACAATGGTGAGAATACCTCAGATAATTTTGTGAAATAGCTGATTTAAATGTACTGCTGGAGTTTCTTATCTGTATGAAAACATTGAAATGAACCAAGTAAATAAACATCAAACGAAAGAATGCAAAGAGGAACTCACCACTGACTCTTCAGTTACCAAGATCTGTCAAACCACAGACCAGAGGGCCTTGGGAGGAAGTAAAATATACCAATTTCATCTGCAGTATTGCATGTACTTTAAGAAAATGGGTCAAGGGTCAAGTGAAGCAAAAGAATTCCTGGAACTCGAGAGAATGTTTGAATATGTATAACCTTCTTGAATATGTATTTACCCAATACAATGAAAAGGTACAGAAGAAGAATTGTTAGAGATAACTGTTGCCTCTGGCAGTTGCCAAACACCCTGCATGCTTTTTGCTTTCAATTTATCCTGTATTAAACATTTAAAAATTTGAAAGAGTGAGCCTTGTTTCTCACACAGTTTAATCAAATTGCTGAATTTTGGGTACAATAAGAAGGAAAAGGGTTATGTGCCCACCTGGCACTAGGTGGGAATGAGGAGCTCCATGGAGGTCTGTGAAGAGGAAGAAGGGACCACTGAGGGGAATCAATGCCCCCCAGTGCTGCCAGTGTCCCCAATTGTCACAGCACACTCTCAAAGGTGTCATGGGGGTCCAACTGGCCCTTGTGGGGTCCTGGCAGTTCCGTGTTGGTCACTTGTGGATCCCGAGGTGGGGCAGGGCCAGGGGACATGCAGAGGGGACCCTGAGAGTGACACTGGTTGTGGGAACCTGGGTGGGGGGTGACACCCGTGGCTGACGTGTCCCTGTCCCCCCCTGTACTCCCCCCCTGCCCGCTTGGTGCCCACGACGTTGGCGTCCAGCACTGCCCCCTCCTCTGGGGGTGGTCCTGTGGGGATAAGGGGGGGTCTGAGGGGTGTCTGGGGAGGGGGAAAGGGGAGTCTTGGTCAGAGCCCCCCACTCACCTGTCCTGGGCCTTCCTGGTGGCTGCAAGGAAAACGGGAGGGGGTGACTGTGGGGCCAAAACTCCCTGAGCATTCCTGGGACCTCAGCAGCTCCAAACACCCACAGGACCTCCAAATACCCACTGGAACCCCGATTCCTTCTGGACCCCTGATTCTACTCAGTCACTCCAAGCCCCCCTTGACCCCCCAGAACTTCTGCACCACCGCAGTGTCCCCAACCCCCCCAGTGCTCCCTACCCTCTGAGCCCCAGAAACCCAAGCCCAGCAGGGAGGGGAAACACCCAAACTCCCCCAGGACCCCAGAAAGATCCCCCAACATGCCTGCACTGCTCTCCAAGGGCTCCCAAAACCCTCCAGGAGCTCCCACTGCCACCCCACTGTTCCTCAAAGCCCACCCAGGGATGCCCCAGAAGCCCAACCAAGATCCTCCAAATTCTCCCCCAAATCCCCCAAGACCCCCAGCCAAGGTCACTGTGGGCTCAGTTTCCCCCAGCTCAGGGGCCCTGGGTGCTGCCCCATATCTGCCCCCACTCTGGGGGCTTCCCCTCACTCCAGGACTCCCATCCCTCCCCCATTGTCACCCACTCCAGCGGTGCCAGCAGTGACAGCCCCCGATGACAGCCAGGAGCAGGAGCAGGAACAGGAGGGTCCTGCCGACATTCACAGGCACTGCTGGGGACAGAGTGGATACATCGGGGACACCAAGAACCCCAGAATGTCCTGGAAACGCCTTTGACCCCGTGTGACCCCACCTGTGATCCAGGGTGAGCCAGGGGTCACCTCCAGGGCCAGCTCAGGGCTGAGTGCCCGAAACACGCAGTGCCTGTCCTGTCCCTGGTTGGTGGCCATGCACTGGTAAGTGCCCGAATGTCCCACATCGACGTACTCAAACTCCAGCATGTGACCCCAGGCTCATGACTCCAGTCCTCTTGATCATGAGGCAAACAGCTGGTTTTATTTTTTGGAACCTTCTTATATATGGAGTTCAAAACTCCTGGATCTAGGCACTGATTGGTCTGAGCCTTTACATGGCCCAGCTCCCGGGCCAATGATACATCTGCATTTAGGGTTGGGAGGGATTGGCTGAGGTCTCTGTTAGAGTTGAAATCTGCCCCATGATTGTTCACTTAGGGACTTGTTTATCGAACAAACAGAGCTTAATTGGGTTTCTTATTACACCCAGATGTATCTGTCCAGCTCCAGACCATATTGTGACAGACTAGCAAGGCTTCTATTCCACCCTCTGGTGACACGGCACTCCGCCATCTTGACCAGGCACCTCCTGCGCCATGTGGCGAGCGCCATCTTGGTGAGTGACTCTCCCTACATGTGCTCTCCGCCATCTTGGGGTTTTTTGGTGGGCTGTGTCTGTGGCACATTATGGGGTGTGGAGCCCAAAGATGGTCTCTGTAGCTAGGGTGTGGGGGACCCCGGGCATTCCAAGGATGCAGCTGGTGCTGGTTTCAGTGTGGGACCTCTGGCACATAACAGCCGCTCCCCCCTCAGTTTTTCACCTGCCGCTCTGCCCCACTCCATGTCCTTGGTGGGTGTTTCAGCAGGGGGTGTCCACAGCATCTTTACTGCCATCTCTGCATCCCCCTGAGCTTCCAACTACCCCAGGAAGTCCGAAACAGTTTTCCAGGGCTTTATAGCATTCAGTCTGTGGTTCCCAGAGCGCACCAGCAAGGCTAGCAATGCCTGCTGTGTATACTTTACTCCCCATTTAGGTAAAAGGAGAATCAATACCTTGACCATGGGGTTTTCTTCCAGTGAAAACCTTCCTCCCATGTCTTCAGCACCATTTTCTATTTACAATGTTTAAATACCATAATGGAGTACTTACAAAGGGGAATCCAGATTTTTGTCAGCTCTTCACACCATTTTGGTCAATTCTTCACGCTGTTTTGGCAGCTCTCCTTGCTCATCAAATTTTTATACCGCCTCATGGGCTGTTCTGTCTCCCTCTGCTCTGCTCATGGGACGGCTGTTGTCCTCACATGGGAGCATCACGTATTACATGCGGTTGTAGGTTGGAGACAGAAATCGTGACTCCAGTCTTCTTGATCATGAGGCAAACAGCCGGTTTTATTGTTTGGAGACTTCCTATATAGGGAGTTCAAAACTCCCAGATCGAGACAACTGATTTGTCTGGGCTTTAACACTGCCCATCTCCCCGGCCAATGATACATCTGCATTTAGGGTTGGAAGGGATTGGTTGAGGCCTCTGAGTTTAAATCTTTCATATGGTTGTTCACTTAGGGACTTGTTTATCGAACTAGGAGAGCCTAATTGGGTTTCTTATTATAGCCAGATTTATCTGTCCAGCTCCAGACTGTCTGTACTGTGACAGACTACCAAGGCCATCCCCTGACAACAATACAAGGATCAGGGGAAAGAGGACTATGGGAGGGCTTATCACAATAACACAACTATACATCAATAAAACTTCTCTTAACACACACATAATATTCATCCCTTAATTGTGAGAGCCAACCATTGCATTGCTCATCTATAACATGAAGGCTGTGCTGGGCCCTGGGTCACTCCAAAATATGAGGTAGCCAGGGAAGGAAATCTCCACGGGGTTCGTCTACTGCCCCAGGGGCTGTTTGGGGGTATATTTGCTGATATCTCTTCACTTCCTTCTTTTCTCCTTGGGGATTCTCTACTTGCTCCCAGTCCTATCCTGACAGCCAATCACAGCCCTCCTGACAAAACCCGCCTTCCCAACAAGCCAATCACAGGCCTTCCCAACAAAACCTGCCTGCCCAACCAGCCAATAACAGACTCTCTGGACAAGGTCAGCCTTCCCAACCAGCCAACCACAGACCTTCTTCACAAAGCCTGCCTTCCCAAGCAGCCAACTACAGGCCCACCTGACAGGTTTCCCATTAGCTAGAAGGAAAAAAAAAGGGGGGAAAAAGGAAAGAAAGGAAAGGAGAGGGAAAAAAAAAAGAAAAACAAAGCTTACCTTCTCCCTGGAAAACAAAAGCAAATAAACAACTCACCTGCTATCTGGGGACTCCCGTACCACTGGGTCAGTTCCGCTGGGTCAGTGAGTGTCAGGAGTTACTGTGCTGGGCCCCTCTCACTACTACCCACTGAGATGCAGAATAGCCTTAAAACCCAAGAGAAAGGAGTTTTAAAGTAGGTATGTATTTTATTCAGCAGGTGGACGCATGGAGGATAATTGTCTCACAATACGTGCGTGCCGACTCATTTGTTGCATTCTCTTTTATCCTCTAAAAAATTACATATGCATTATATTTCACAATACCCCCATGCATATTCATTCCCCAGCTCCACCGTGTTCCATTTCCATATGCTAGTTATCTTATCAGTCCTTTGTGTCTATGCAGTTGGCTCTGGTGGTCATCAGTGGTCATAAGGAGAAAGTAAAGAAGCCTTTTTTGGAGAACAAACTTCTGACCCCCTCTGCTGGCACATGCTCGCTGATCCCTTGGTCACAGCCCAAGCTAGATGGTCAGTCTAATCTCAGTCCCAGGAACTTACAGAGTCTTGCTATCTTAGCATCCTTGGGGCTCAGGGTGTTAGTATCCTGTTCCAGTGGTCGTCCTTCTTCTCACCCATCCTTGCATTCCTTCATGTTGTTCTCATACATTCTGCTTTCCTTTCCCAGATGGTGAGTATAGTGAAATGCAGCAACAATCAAGCCATATATGTCTTCTAAATGTCTATTTCCTAATTGCGGCCCTTCCAACTTCTTACCCCATGTCTCACCACGAGGGCCCCCACGGCTCCTCTGCACCGCCTGGCTGCCCCTGCCACCAGAGGCCCCTCGCCCCGGACAAGCGCGGTCTGCGTCACTTGGCTGCCTCTGCCACTGACAGCACCACATGCTCGGAACCTCCCGATACAAGTGCGGCCACCACCAATCTGACACCCCCTAAATCCAGGGACTCTCAACCTGACATCCTCAGGAGATCTTGAGTCCCATTAAATCCGGTAACCCTCACCCTGGTGTCCCCAGGTGCTCTTAAGTCTTCTCTTAATCCGGCAACTCTTTCAAGTGTCACACACACTCTAAGCACACTCCCGGACTCTCACACACATATGCAAATACTCACAGTCTTCCAGATCATCTGCAGTTTTTTCCCCAGAGGGCTTTTTTTCTTCCACCTTTATTTTTTGTTTTTCAGTCTTCTGCTGTCCCCGGAGTTTCGACCTGCGATCACCGATGGTCCCAGGAGGAATTGATTGAGTCGCCGAACTCACAGTGGGGCGTGCTTGTCTTTTGAAAATTCCTAGGTCCATGTATGTTACAAAGGAGCAAGTCACCATCATTCGGTTAAGTCGGGTTTTTTTTATTGAAGAAAACAATTGGAAACAGGGACCTGGGATAAGCCCAAAGTCCTCAGTGACAAAGCAGACCTAAACAAAAAAAAGGACAGCACACATGCTAGGTGCTCCTTTCGTCTCAAGTACATCTGGAGGACCCCACCTCTCCCCGGGGGAGTCCTTTTATAGCTCCAGGTGGCTTCAGATCATCAGTCTTCTAATTGGCTCCCGTCTGTAGTTCCTGAATGGTCCAACTTGATGGCGCATTTCTGTCCAATTGTTTGGCAACTCTGTCAAGTGATTGGCTGCCGTGGTGCGCCAATCCAGTTTCTCTGTGACGTCACTCCTTAGGCCGAAACTCCCTCATGCTATCACCTCTCAGCTCCCCCTCCCCGGTGGTCACGCATCACGAAGTGAAAAACCCAAACTCCAAACACAAACGCAGCTCCAACAACCCCAGCAAACAACAAACCACAACTCTCCCATTCAACTTAATTTACCCACAACAATGGAGAGGAGGTGTATATTCCAGACCGAGTCCCCATTAGTGAGAAACTACGCTCACTTTTCCAATTTCAAAGGTTTATTAAACCTTAACAAAATACAACAAAAGACTGAATAGGAAGAAAGAGCAGCACTGGGAGCATGGAACTAAACCACCATGTACTCATCTACAAAATGGCTGCAGTGCCTTTTATACTCCTGGTGCTACATCAGCCAACTTTGGCCCCTCCCAAAGCCTGTCAGTCAACTTCTCTTCTCCATCCATTGGTGGAGACTGTTTTCTTGCAATTTGATTGGAGGTCAGGTGTTGCCATGCCACGCCTCCTAGGAACAAGCCGGTTCTCCCCCAATGCCCCGCCTACCAAGGCCATCCCCTGACAACAATACAAGGGGGAGGGGAAAGAGGACTGTGGGAGGACTTACCACAATAACACAACCATACATCAATAAAAATTTCTTAACATACATGTAATATTCATCTCTTTATTGTGAGAGCCAACAATTACATTGCTCATCTATAACATGTGGGCTGTGCTAGACCCTGGGTCACCCCAAAATCTGAAGCACCCAGGGAAGGAGCTTTGACCCAAAAGCCCACCCAGCCACTGCCCATCCCTGGGACACCCATTCCTCATGTCCCCCTCTCCGTTAGACTCTCATCCTGCAACCGTCAATTCCCAGGATCTCCATGTCCCAAGGAATCCTCTCCCATTCATTCCAGCCCCTACAATCCCCCTTCCCTTAAAGACCTTGATTCTCCAAGGACACCCCATTCACACGGGACCTTCCATTGTCCTCACATCCCATCCCATGACCCCAAATCCCTGGAGCCCACGTTCCCCTGGGACTCCCAGCCTTGAGTCCCTCTAGACCTGGGGACCCCATTCCCATTGCACTCCCATCCCCATTGACTCCCCCTCCTCAGAAAACCCATTCCCCATGCACCCCAGCCCTGGGACCACCCCATTACCCCGGACAGCCATCCCTGGCTCCCCAAAAACCCTGAGAACCCCACTCCTGAGAACCTCACGTCCCACTGTGTGACACCCAGCCTTGTCCCCAGCCTATCCCCACCCTACCCACAGCCTGTCCCCAGCTTGTGGCCACCCTGCCCCCAACAAAAACCATGACGACGTGGGGACAAGGCCTGACCTCACTTCCTTCCCCTTTGTCCGAAGAGCCACTACCCAGGGGACCGGTGGCCACATCAGCAAGTGACAGCCAGCCTGGATGGCCGGGGACACGGGGATAGCTGGGAAGGTGGCACTGCTGTTCCTGTGGGGTGAGTGCCCCAGACACGGGCCTGACACCCCGGGGATGGGCCCTGATGAGGCAGAGACCGGTAAAGAGGGGGCACAGGAGGGCTGCGGGGTCCCCTGAGGTCCCCAAGGCCAGCAGAGCCAGTGCATGAGGTGTGCGGGGTCATGGGGTGGCCAAGGTGACAAGGTGACAGGGATGCAGGGACAGGGACAAGGGGATGAGCACCATACAGATGAGCCATGGGGACAGAGGCTGTGAGGCTGATGAAGGTGACCTATGCCAGCACAGGGTCCCCATGCCTGGGGTATCTTCAATGTCTCCATGTCCTGCCTGAGCAAAGGGTGGCCGAGACATCTGTGCAAAATCAGTGCCCCCCACAGGGACAGTTCAAGGACAGACCCCACACCCTGTTCCCTGGGTCCTGCTGTCCCCGCAATGTCACCCCCACCCAGCTCTGTCCCTTCTCTTTTCCAGCCCAGACCCTCGGCCTCGCTGGTGAGTCCTCGGGGGATTCCATGTTCCTGCCCCGCTGTCCCCAGCCCCATGGTGGCCCATGCAGGCTGGTGTCCCCTGTCACCCGCAGGTGCCCAGACCACCCAGCTCCTGGTGGAGCCCCCCTGGAGGCCGCCGGTGCTGTGGGACCGGGTGACACTGACCTGCCAGGGCTTGGGGACCGCCGGTGCCACCACCTGGTACAAGTATGAGAAGCAATGGCAGAAGGAGGGACCTGACTTGGTTGTCACCGAGAGTGGTGAATACAGATGTGGCAGACCTGACACTGGGTACAGCCCCCCTATGAGAGTCTTAAATGGTGAGGGGGGTTTGGGTGTCCCCAGCCTGGCACCTGCAGGGACCCCAGGGGCTCTGGGTGGGCTCTGCTCCATGGTCACTCCCTGGTGTGACCAGAGCCAATCCCCTGCACACAGGGACCTCCCAGGGCATCCCAGTGTGGAGTCGAGGAACTGGGGACCCCTGGTGCACTGGGTGTGACCCAATGGGCGTTCCCCCTTTGAACGGTGTGACAGGACCCCCTTGTCCCACAGACCTGTTGGTCCTGCAAGTGCCGGCGCAGCCGCTGCTGGAGGGGGACACGGTGACACTGCGCTGCCGGGCCATGCAGGACATTTTGGTCATCGGGGTGCGATTCTACCATGGGGACAAGGAAGTGAGGATGCCCCACCGTGGGACGGAGCTGTCCCTGTCCCCTCTGCAGCAGCACCACAGTGGTGACTACAGGTGCAGGGGCCGGGTGAAATCCGAGCTGTCACCGCTGGCCCAGTCAGCGCCAGTGACAGTGACAGTGCACGGTGAGCACCCCAGAGCTGCCACCCCGACACCCCCACAGCCCCTCCCCAGGGACTCAGAGTCACAAACCTCCCTCCCCTCTCCTTCCCAGAGCTCTTCACGGCACCAGTGCTGGAGGGTCCCTCCGAGCTCACCAAGGGGTCCCCCCTCAATCTCAGCTGCCTCAGCACCCCCAGCCCCCTGCGGCCCCCAGCCCCCCTCCTGCACCTCTTCTACCAGGACGGGCACTTAATGGGGGGCCCACAGGGGTCTCCGCAGCTCCTGGTGCCCGCCATGGGGGTCTCCCACTCAGGGAATTACAGCTGCCAGGTGCGCTACCAGGGCAGGGCCGTGCAGAAGAGCCCTGCCCAGGTCTGCACGGGGAGCCCCGACAGCCTCCTGGGTCCCTTGGCTGAAGACACTCAGCCTGGCCTGGGTACCCCCAGCCCCTCCTGACACCATTCCCGGGTCTCCCAGTCGCTGCCCAGGTCCCTCCCCAGGTCCTTCCATCCTTTCCCAGCTCCCTCATCCGTGCCCCAAGTCCCTCCATTGCTTCTCGGATCCTTCCTTGACACCTTTTCCGAGTCCCCTCATCCCTTCCCGGATCCCACCCCCGGTCCCCCCATCCCTGTCCCCTGTGCCTCCCCGGGTCCCTCTGTCCTTTCCCACGTTCCATCTCAGGTCACCCATCCCTGCCTTGCATCCCCTCATCTCTTCCCAGTCCCCCCAATCCTTCCCCAGTCCCACGCTGGGTCCCCCCATCCCTTTCCAGGTTTCCTCCACCCCTCCCTGCAACCTGCCATGCCCCCCCTGTGTCCCCACATGCTCCCTGGTGTCCCCCTCCATCCCTCTCCAGGTGTCCCTTCCCTGAATCCCCCATCGTTCCTTCAGGGTTCCTTTCCACCCCCCCTCGCCCACCAGGTCTCTGCCCTCTCTTACGCACTGAGGTCCCCCTGCCACTCTCTGCCCAGCACCAATGTACCTCACTGTCCCCTGGTGTCCCCCCTTCATCCACAGGGTTCCCTTCTGTGCGGTGGCCACAGGGGTCAGGTCCCCTGTCCTTCACCTGGCACTGGGGGGGATCAGGGGCACAGCTGGGCACAGGTCCCTGCCTGGAGTTGCGCTACGTTGGGGACAATGACAGCAGCCACTATCACTGCTTAGTAAGCAATGGGAACAGCATGGACGACAGTGTCCCCCTGAATGTCACTATCCTGGGTGAGGGGGACTCTTGGGCTGGGAGTGACCACGTCAACCCCATCCCACATCGCCAAGTTCCAGCCCCGTATCTGTCCCCACAGTGCCCGTGGCCAATGCCACCATCACCTCCAGTCCCCCGGCACACCAGGTGCACGCAGGTGACCCCGTGACCCTGCGCTGCTCGGTGCAGGTGGGCTCAGCCCCTGTCACCTTCACCTGGCTGCACAATGAGCAGCAGGTGGCCCAGGGTCCCTTCCTTGATCTTGGGAATGTCAGCGTGGGACATTCGGGCACCTACCAGTGCGTGGCCACCAACCAGCTGGGACAGGACGGGCACCGCGTGTTCCGGGCACTCAGCCCTCAGCTGGCCCTGGAGGTGACACCGCAGGGACACTGGAACACAGGTGGGGTCACACGGTGTCATTCAGATTGCAGGACCCCCTAGAGTGACAGCTGACCCTGACATGTCACTTCTGTCCCCAGCAGTGGCCACAGGGGTTGGCGTGTCCCTCTTGTTCCTGGTCCTGCTCGTGGGTGTAGCTGTGGGCTTGCACCGGTGGAACAACATGGGTGGGTGACAATGGGGGAAACGGGGGGCTGGGGAGGTGGGAGGACACCTGGAATGTGGGGGTGATGGGCAGCACCCAAAGCCCCTGACTTGGGCAGTGCTGAGCGCTCAGGAGCTTTGCTCAGGGTCCTGAAAGATTTGGAGTGGTGTTGGAGGGTCATGCAGCGATTTTGGGGCTTCTATTGGAGGTTTTTGGGGAGTTCAGAGGCTCCCACTCTTTTCCAGGCTTTGGGTTCTTGGGGTTTAGGGTGTTAGGGGATGTAGGGTAGTTCACTGGTTCTAGAAGGATTTAGGGAAACTGGGGTCACCTGGGGGGAATTCAGGGTCTGGTGGTGATTCAGGACCTCCCATGGGTGGATGGGGGCTCCTGGGACTCCAAAGTCACCCCTCCAGTTTTCCTTTGCAGCTGCCAGGAAGCACCAGGAAAGGTGAGGGCAGCCTCCAGCCATCATACACCTTTTTCCCAAACCCCCAGGACCTCCCATCCCCTTCCACACACCCCCTTATTCCCACAGGGCCTTTCCGGAGCCCCTGGCACCCCCTGGGGAGGATCCTCAGGCGACCTACATGGAGCTGCGGGGGCCACATGAGCAACCGTGGGAACCCAGTGACATCTATGAGGATCTCCAACAGAAGCTGTGACACTCTGGGAAGCGGGAGGCACTGGGTGACACTGGGGCTGCTCCCTCCATGGCTCCTGTGCTTGCCCATCCTTCCAATGGAGCTGGTGATGAGTTGGGGGAGGCTACACAGGGCACCCTGTGCTTCCCATCTCCTCTCCCAGTCCCCCCAGGGGCTCCCCCATCCCCTTCCCAGTACCTGCACGGGCTCCCCAATCCCCATCTGAGTGCCCCAAGTACCCTCAGTGACTTCCCCATTCTCTCCCCACAGTGCTCGCAGCACACCCAGGGGTCGCCATTCCCCCTCCCACTCCCCCTGTCCTGTCCCACTGTGAAAGGGGCAGTCCGGGAGGATTCTTTCTGGTTGATTTCTTGGATGAAAATGAAGCACAAATGTGGCAATATTATATCTGAGAAGTCAGTATTGATAAAAGAGGGCAAGTGTTCTTATCGAAGGAGGATTAGAAGAGAGAGCAGAGCGGGGAGAAGAGGGAAAGAGAGAGAAACAGAAGACAGGGACAGCATTACCACAAGAACCCTGGGCGCTCTTTCGGCATCAGCTCGGCAGATGGAGTGTGCATGTGGCGAGCCCTTGTGGCTTTTGTGAGTGGCTGCGTGTCTCTGGCATTGGTGAACACTGGCTGTAGGCTCGCTACAGGCTAGTGCTGCAGCACTGGTGGCTATGGGCTGGCTGCCACGGACTGGTACTGCTGTGGGCTGGTGCAGCAGGCTCGTTGCTGCAGGCAATACGGGAAACACACCAGAGGTGATGGGTGCGTGCAGGCAGCCTCTGCTCTGCTGGGAAAGGTGGAAGAGCACCAGGTTGGGGCTGGTGTGGGAGGCAATGGGGGAAACCCCTGTGGCAGCAGCCGTGACTGCGTGCGGGCAGCATCTGCTCTGTTGGGGAAGGTGGAGCACCAGGTTGGGAAGCAGCGGAGCATCAGGTCATCGCAGGAATGAGCTGCCTCGTGGAAGCAACAAAGCAGGGAAGAATGGGTGCGGACAGAGATGAAGGATCACAGGGAGGAAAGGCAAGGGGAGGGGGAGGAGGGCAGAGCTGACCATCTGAGTGAGCCCCTGATCCCTCCAAGAAACCCAAAGCAAAATGGCTCCTGTTGTGTCACAGTTAACTGCTTTTCTTTGGTAAGCTTCCTCCTACAGCCCGATTTCTCAGGTATTTTTTTCCCGGGCATTTTTCCCCGACATTTTTCCCAGGCATCCAGGCATCTGTCCCACCAGGCCATGAGGTGTCACTCACACCCCACTCATGGAAGATTTCTCTCCCCTGATTGGCTGTTACATGAAGCCTCCCAAGGACAAACCTGGGACAGGGTCCCCAGCACATGTACTGCCCCTGGAATAATTTTTCACCTCATGTATAGTGTATGTTGAGACAAAAATGAAAATCAGATTGGTTCCTCTCAACCCCCATGCTTCCAGTGGCTCTGCAATCCCCCTCCCAGTGCTCCCAGTACACCAGGTGGCTTGCGGCTTCCCATCCCAGTTCCAAGGGAGCACAGGACCTGGTTCCCATCACCTGGGACAAAAATGCAGCTTTTTGGTTAAACTGGCAGCAATGGTGTTTCTTTGTTCAGCTCTGTCAGGCTTTAAGAACTGGATTCCCCAACTTTGGGCTGCCAGTATGTCTTGGCTTGAAAGACAGGTGTCTGCCAAGCAAGATGGGAACCTCCCTTGGAATGGAAAATATGACCACCTTCCCTCTGAATTATTGTAACTTTGAAATTAAGGAGCTTTTGGGCAAAGATATGGGAACAGGAATAACAGTTCTGTACCAGTATATATTGTGAGAAACAAGTTAATGGAAGTTGACTTTTGCTGGGTATTATATGAATTTATATTATATTATTGATCATATTGTTGAAAAAATATTGTGATGTTGTTAGTGCGGGGATAGCGATATGTGTTGTGGAGTGGTTGATGTTCTTGCGTTGGCCCGGTTGCAAGGTTTGTTTTCATGGGAATGGGTTTGTGTTACAAGGTGGGTTTTGTGGGTTTACATTGGATGGACTGTTGTTGGCCAAGCCTTTGGGACATGAACTTAGAAGGAGCAGAACTTCATCCAGACGTGCCCCTGAGGATCACAGTGATGAAACTGAGTTGGCAGTGAAATGAGTGACAGGGTCTGAGACTGTGTAAAATCAAAATGAATATGCATCAAGCTGATGCAGAACCAGGGGCATAAAAGTCAAAGCCACCATTTTGTGGACAAGCCTTTTGATTTTGAATTTTTTATTTTTCTCAATATAACTTGTATAACTCATTCCAATTTGGGGTGTGAGTCTTTAATAACATCTATAGATATATAGATATAGACTAAAATATAGATCACAAGGCAAACAAACAACAACAATGGCAGTGACAAACAGAACCAGAAACTCAACAACGGTTGCAGGCCCTTCCCCTCTGGGCACAGCCGGCAGGGGCGCTGGTGGCTCCCGGCTGGGCAGGGTGGGTGCGATGATTCCCCCACAGCTGCAGAGGGCGCTGTGGCACCAGCTCGGCTCTCTCCCCCTCCCTCTCTCTCTCTCTCCATGGTAATGGCGGGCACAGCCGGCACAAGGGGTGGAAAAGCAGCTTCCTTTACAAACTCACAGCAGGGAATTTGTCCCGCTTTCTCTCCAGATAGTGAAATGTGCTGTAGCGGGAACCTCCGAAGCAGCAAGCTGGAATGGCAGAGGTGAGCAGACCCCAGAGTGGCAAAACAAAAATGAACAGAAACTCCGCAGCTGTAGCAAGAGCCGTGGGCTGTCCCAGCAGGCACGTGGTGCTGGATTCCAGTGTAGCAAAAAAAACCCAGAGAAAAGGCAGAAAAACGGCGGGGCTCGGCAGCAGCAGCCTTGCTCCCAAACCCAGCCAGGAGAGGCTCTCTCAGAGGAGGAGGGCTCGGGGTCCTGGGTTTTCTCCTGAGGTGCCTGATGAGTTGGTGAGGGTTCTTTCCAGTCAAAGTGGATGTTAATAAGGTTGCAGTTGGACAGCTGCTCTTCTGAGCAAAGGATCTCCCTTTACTGCTCCTAAGGAAGGAGCAGTACAGGGCAGTGAATTCTCCCTGCAGTAAGCAGTTTGACTGTTCCTTCTGATCCCCAGATGGAGACAGAGCTGGCAGCTGAGCCCGGCCCCACACCCAAGCCAAAGTCTTGCCGTATCTCTGCCCTTCCCAAGAGAAAACACCCATGGGCTGAGAATCTCCAGCCAGCTGCAACCCTTCTCCACATCCTTGGCCACTTCTTTAGTCTCTCTTAGGGATGTTCATTGTTCTCTCTTAGAAACAAATGGGAGAAAATTCCTAGAGAGAAAGAAAAGGAGAGGAAAAATCATAACCTTTGACACACCAAAAATCAGGGGCTGCTTCCTCTCCCACTCTCAGTGGAGACACAGGAGGCAGAGATCCTGAAGGGCCAAGACAAGAACAATTTCCTGAAACAGCAACAAGAGAACAAAACCAACAGCAACAGCAACAAGATCCAGTATCCAAAAGGAACAATTTCCAGGGAAATCTCCCAACAGGGAAGAAATCCCAGATTCCTGCCCCCAGCATCTGTGAGACAAGGGAACGCTTCTGGCCCTTCCCCCACAGCACTGGAACAACTGCAGTTTTTACAAGAGAAATGGATGATTTGTCCCCAGTTTCATGCCACAGGGCTAACATCATGTGAATTGGGGTTGGCTGAAGCTCTTAGAGACTGCCCCCACTCACTCCTGATCCCCTTTATATCCCCCATGGGGTTTTTGTCCTGAGGGCTTGGGACACTTTGGATTTCTTGGGGTTTAAAAGAAAACTTGTTGCAGACATTTGTTCCATTCCATTCTTGCTGGTCCCCTGCAGGATCTGAGGCGGCAAGAGCAGCTTGGGAATGGAGCCCCAGGCAGGCAGGAAGGAGCTCCCCAAGTGCTCCTCCTTGAAGCCAGTGGCCATGCAAGTGTGGGGCCCAGCCATGGCCCAGCCCCAGGGCACAGGGATGGGCATTGGCCAGCCCTGCTCTGGCCAGCCCCAGCTGGCAGCCAGCACCTGAGCCAGGTCCCCCTCCCCCGCCCACCCCCTGGGCTTTGATTCTGGCAGCTTTGGAGCTGCTGCAAAGGTGAGAATTGTGTGGGGGAAGAAGGCGTGCCTGTGGTTTGCTCAGCCCTGCAAGAAGCACAGAAGGCAATGGGAGCCCAAGCAGTGGCTCTGTGGGGCCTTGGATGGTTTTCAGAGCAGGGCTAGCTGGAAACCCCCCTGCAGGGGCAGCTGTGAGGGAAGCAGTGCGGAAATGCAGCAATTGATCATTTGGTCCCTGTCTGCCCGAGGGGCTGAGAGAGCCCCACAAGTGCTGCAAAGTCAACAACAACGTGCAAAACAACCTGTCTGGGTCCCTTCTCCTTCCCAATATGAACAGACAGAGCTGTTTGATGTTTGATGAACAGACATAAAAACCCCAAACAACTTTCCCAGTTTAATCAAAAAGCTGCATTTTTGGTTCAATGGGAGGCAAAAGGTTTGTGTGCCCCCCTGGATCAGAGACGTGGATTAAGGAGCCCCGCGGGGTACTAAGAAGAGGAAAAAGGGACCCCCAAGGGTGCCCAGTGCCCCAAGTGTCACAGCACACTCTCAAAGGTGTCATGGGGGTCCTGCTGTCCTTCGTGGAATCCCAACAGCTCCGCGTTGGTCACTTCTGGATCCTGAGATGGGGCAGGGCTGGGGGACACCCATGGGGGCCTGAGAGTGACACCAGTTTTGGGACCTGGGGGAAGTGACACCCGTGGGTGACGTGTCCCTGTCCCCTGTACTCACCCCCTGCCCGCTTGGTGCCCACAACGTGGGGGTCCAGCACCGCCCCCTCCTCCGGGGGCGTTCTGTGGGGATAAGGGGGGGTCTGAGGGGGGTCTGGGGAGGGGAAAAGGGGAGTCCCGGCAGAGCCTCCCACTGACCTGCCCTGGGGCATCCATGTGGCTGCAAGGAAAAGGGGAGGGGTAACTGTGGGCACTCTGAGACCCCTGAACAATCCAGGGACCTCGGCAGCTCCAACTGCCCACAGGATCACCAAATCCCCACTTTAGTCCCAATTCTCTCTGGACCCCTGATTCCCTCCTGGACACCCCAAGCTCCCCTGAACCCCCCAGAACTTCTGCACCACTACATTGCCCCATATCCCCCCAGTGTCCCTAACCCTCTGAGCCCCAGAACCTCAAGCCCAGCACGGTGGGGCACCCCCCAAACTCCATCAGGACCCCAGAAAGATCCCCCAACATCCCTGCACCACCCTCCAAGAGCTCCAAGAGCTCCCTAAATCCTCCAGAAACCCCCAGTGCCACCCCAATGTTCCTCAAAGCCCACCCAGGGATGCACCTGAAGCCCAATCAAGACCCTCCAAATTCTCCCCAAATCTACCAAGACCCCCAGCCGAGGTCACTGTGGGCTCAGTTTCCCCCAGTTCAGGGGCCCTGGGTGCTGCCCCATCTTTTCCTCCACTCTGGGGGCTTCCCCTCACTCAAGGACCCCATCCCCCCCCATTGTCACCCACCCCGGCGGTGCCAGCAGTGACAACCCCCGATGACAGCCAGGAGCAGGACCAGGAACAGGAGGGTCCTGCCGACATTCACAGCCACTGCTGGGGACAGAAGGGGACACATCGGGGTCACCCTGAACCCTGGGGGTCCTTAAAAAACCCAGTGAATCCGTGTGACCTCAGCTGTGACCCAGGGTGAGCCAGGGGTCACCTCCAGGGCCAGCTCAGGGCTGAGTGCCCGGAACACGCGATGCCCGTCCTGTCCCAGCTGGTTGGTGGCCACACACTGGTAGGTGCCCGAATGTCCCACATCGACGTCCCCAAGCTCCAGGACAGGACCCTGGGCCACCTCCTGGCCTTTGTGCAGCCAGGTGAAGGTGACAGGGGCTGAGCCCACCTGCACCGAGCAGCGCAGGGTCACGGGGTCACCTGTGTGCACCTGGTGTGTCGGGGGACTGGGGGTGATGGTGGCATTGGCCACAGGCACTGTGGGAACAGAGTCAAGGCTGAGGCTGGGGGTGGGGCTGGCAGCTGGCATTGGGTGACTGGGACAGGGTGGATGAGGGTGGGATGAGTGTGGCCATGTAGGATGTGAGGGTCACATGGGGGATGCTGTGGCTGGGGACATGGACAGACAGAGGGTCCAAGGTGGCCGTGGTTGTGGCCATCAGTGGATGTGGGAGGAGGGGATGCCAGGGGTGCTCTGAGGATGGAGTGAGAGTGGGATGGGGCGGGCTGGGGCAGGCTGGGGCTGGAATCAGCCCAATCACGAGGGTCCCGCTGACCTGTGAGGGTGACACACAGTGGCAGTGATGGTGACCTGGTGTGGGGGATGGATGTGACAGGTGGGAGGAGGGAGCCATGGGTGGGATGTCCTGGGTGGGGGACCTGGAGCCCGAGGGTTCCAGTCACCCAGGACCCTGATCTGCAGTGGTGGGGGTTGTGACCTGGGACAGGACAGGGATGGTGTGGGGAAGATGAGGGTTGAGTGAGGTTGGGATGGGTGGGATGGGGGTTTCCAGAGGTGGGGTCAGCCCCAGCCCAATGGTCCTGCTCCCCAGGATGGTGACACGCAGCGGGGGCTCCCAGCCGCGCTGTCCCCATCACTGACCCAGCAATGCTAGTGGCTGCTGTCACTGTCCCCAATGTGGCACAGCTCCAGTTGGGGGCCAGTGCCCAGCAATGTCCCTGAGCCTCCCCAGTGGCAGGAGAAGGACAGAGCAACCGTGCAGCTTCAGCAACAGGTGAACTCCCAGTGCCACCTGTCTTCTGCGGGGGCTGCACCCACAGGGACACCCCTGAGAGAGGGATCCCTGTGTGTGGACGCAGGAGAGATTTGGAACCTGGGGGTGGGGACGTGGGGAGGGGAAGGAAGGGGATTAGCAGGAGGATGGAGAGAACATCAGGGAGCAAGAAGGGCACCCAAGGAGGGGGGGCAGGGACCTCAGAGAGGGATTAGGGTGACATCAGAGATTGGGGTTTGAAGGACCCAGGTAATAAAAGAACATCAAAGGACGGAACAGGGAACGGAGAAGGGGGGTGGGATGCCAGGGAGGGATGGGGGTCCCCAGACAAGGCAGCGGAACATGAGGAATCTGTGGAGGCTCCCCATGCCCATCCCCGCACGCGGACCTGGGCGCTCTCTTCCGCACGGCCCCGCCCTGGGAGCACACCTGGCAGCTGTAATTCCTCGAATGGGAGACCTCCCCGGCGGGCACCAGGAGCTGCGGGGACCCCTGCGGGCCCCCCACCAAGTGCCCGTCCTGGTAGAAGACGTGCTGGAGGGGGACTGGGGGTTGCAGGGGGCTGGGGGTGCTGAGGCAGCTGAGATTGAGGGGGATCCCCTGGGTGGGTTCAGGGGGACCCTCCATCACTGGCACCGTGAAGAGCTCAGGGAAGGAGACACGGGAGGAGATGGGGACCTGAGCCAGCAGGGGAGGGGGTATTGGGGTGTGGGATTATGGGGATGTTCCCTCTGTACTCTCAGCAGGGGGACACGGTGATGCGCAGTGAGCTAGGAATGGCAGTGGGGTATCAGAGTATTGGGGTGCCAGCTTTGGGGGTGCTCACCGTGCACTGTCACTGTCACTGGTGCTGACTCCATCTGCTCAGTTCCCACCCTGCCCCTGCAGCGGTAGCGGCCATTGTGGTACAGCTGCAGGTGGGACAGGGACAGCTCGGTCCCATTGAGGGGCTGCCCCAGTTCCTTCTCCTCGTGGTAAAATCGCACCGCAGTGACCGACTTGTTCTGCCAGCCCCGGCAGCGCAGTGTCATCGTGTCCCCCTCCAGCAGTGCCTGTGCTGGCATCTGCAGCACCAGCCGGTGTGTGGGACATGGGTGTCCTGTCACACTCAGGGACTCAAGAGGGGTCTGGGGGGTGACCCATTACACAGGGGACCACTCGGGGCGGTCCCCATTACACCAGAGGTTCCCAGGGACACCAGAGGGAATCCTCTTACAGCCTGGACCACCACAGGGCTCCCATCACCCTGGAATGCACTGGTGTGCACTGGAACAAACTGGTGTGCACAGAGGTACAGTGGAATGCACTGGGATGTCCCCATGTGATGGGATCAGGCCATCATCACAACAAGGACATGAAACCACACATGGACAGGAGCCCACCCAGAGCCCTCGTATGGGCACCAATCCCCATCCCCCACTCACCATTTAGGACTCTCACAGGGGAGCTCAGCCCCGTGCCAGGTCTGGCACACTTATAGGTGCCACTAACAGGGACAGAGAGCACGTTGGGTCCCTTTGGCCACCAATGCTGCCCATCCTTGTACCAGGTGGTGGCACCGGAGGTCCCTGAGCCCTGGCAGGTCAGTGTCACCCGGTCCCACGGCACTGCCGGCCTCCAGGGGGGCTCCACCAGGAGCTGGGTGGTCTGGGCACCTGTGGGTTACAGGGGACACCAGCCTACCAGGGCCTCCACGGGGCTGGGGACAGCAGGGTGGGGACATGGAATCCCCTGAGGACTCACCAGCAAGGCTGAGGGTCTGGGCTGGAAGAGAGAAAGGACAAGGCTGCGTGGAGGCGGCCCAGCAGGGACAGCAGCACCCAGGGCAAGGGGTGATGGGTCTGTCTTCAAACTGCCCCTGTGGGGGAACTAGATGGGCCCGGATGTCTCGGGGCTGGGGACAGCGCAGCCATCGCATGCTTCGGAAGGACATGGAGACATTAAGAACACCACAGGCATGGGAGCCCTTTGCTGGCACAGGTCACCCCCATCAGCCCCACGGCCTCTGTCCCTATGACTCATCTGAATGGTACTCATCCCTGTCCCTGCATCCCTGTCACCTTGTCTCTTTCCCCATAACCCCAGTAACCTCATACACAGGCTCTGCTGGCCTGGGGGACCTCAGGGGACCCCACAGCCCCCCTGTGCCCCCTCCCCACCGGTCTCTGCCTCACCAGGGCCCATTCCCGGGGTGTCAGACCCATGCCAGGGGCACTCACCCCACAGGAGCAGCAGTGCCACCTTCCCGGCCATCCCCGTGTCCCCAGCCATGTGCACTGGCTGTCACTCGCTGCTGTGGCCACCGCTCCCCTGGGTGGCGGCTCTTCGGATGCAGAGGAAGGAAGAAAGGTCACAGCTCGTCCCCACGTGTAGGTGGACCTTGGTGGGGGCAGGGTGGGGGAGAGGTGGAGACACAGTAGGGGACAGGCTGGGGACATTCTGGGACAGTCTGGGGGCACAGTGGGGGATGGTGTTCCCAGGAGTGGGGGGGCTCAGGGGTTGTGGGGAACCAAGGATGGGTGTCCATGAGAATGGGGGTGCAGGGGAATTGGGGTCTCCATGCCTGGGGGATTCAGGGATGGGGGTCCTGGGGGAACATGGTCCCCAGGGATTTTGGGTGATGGGATGTGGGTCCCAGGTTGTGGGTGCAGGGGGAAGAAAGGGGACCCTGGGGAAGAGGGGTTGTGTGAGAAGAAGCAGCCCATGAGATAGGATGAAGGCCATGGTGGTCCTGGGCAATGGGAGTGCTGGGATGGGGTCCCAGGGAGGAGAGACCAAGGGAATGGGGGTCCCATGGTTGGGGTCCCAGGGCAATGGGGGTCCCAGGGATGGGCAGGGGCTGGGTGGGCACAGGGGTCACAGCTCCTTGCCTGGGTGCCTCAGATTTTGGGGTGACTCAGAGCCCAGCACAGCCCCCACAGTGTGCTCATGGCCAGGGGGGCACCCCAGGCTTGAGGCTCTGGCTCTGTGCCCCACACACCCCGGGGCTTTTTCCCGGCCCCCCCATTTCCTGGCTCAGCCATCCCAGGGAACACCTGAGCAGGGAACAGGTGGGGGGATCCCAGAAAGGGGCCAAGGGGGGTGGGGGGTGCAGGCAGTGGTTGGGGGGCTGTGGGGGATGAAAGATTTTCACTTTCTCTTTCCTGCAGCAAAAGGAAGAGGCCGTTGATGCTGAGCCAAGGACATGGGTTCTGTCCTGGGGGGGCACATCCAGAGGGGTCCTGCCCTGAGGGAAAAGGGCTCCTCTGCTGTGGGGACACCTGGGTCTTGTACCTGGGCCTTGTCCCAGGGGGTTCCTCGTTCTGGGGGTGCCACGTCCTTGGGGATTCCTGTCCCAGAAGTGGCACATCCTGGGCACCTCTGTCCTGGGGGGGCCCTGGGCATTCCCACTGTCTCCAGTGGGGGGCTGTGACTTCTGGGCTGCCCAAATTAAGGGGGCACCTGATTTTACTTTGCCTTGATGATGGTAAATGCCAGGCTAAATTGGTTGAATTCCCTAATGCCCAATTGCTTGAGACCAAATTATACATCAAGGAAATAAAAGCAAAAATCTTTTCCCACAAAATTTTTCCCCAATAAAATATAAACTCGGGAAAAATTGAACTGACAATGTAGAAAATGGTTTGATACGATCCTTTTCATCATTCCTCTCCCAGAAAGTCTCTCACAATATAAACAGAAACAAATCACAGAGAAATGAGACTTTTTGGTTCCCTTTAGGAGCCCATTGGTGCATCCCACAGCAGCGTTTGCTGGTGGATCACACAGAGTGTGGAATCTCCCTGAGTGTCCAACAGCTCCATGGGATTGTTCCCTGCCTGCTGGGCAGCACCCCAGCCCATAGGGAAGGCTTTGGCTTGGCCATATTCAGGAACTCTTCCCATTTTTCTCATCTCCACTCTGAAACTTGATTCACTTCCCATGGCTCCTGCTCCCAAAAGGGGAGAAACTCTGTCCATCTTGGAACAGCGCACAGGAATCCGTGGAAATGCCCGTGTGTCCCTCAGCGTCTGCTTCCCTGGGAAATGCACTCCACCCTGCCCTCAATTCCCTGCCTGGGCACTCCCTGCTCCTGCTGGGACACCCCTGTTCCCCAGATCCACCTGGGCAGCCCCTGCTCAATATTGCCACACTTTTCCCTCTCTTCTGCTGTCCACATGCAGAACCAAACATTCTTTCTGGGAGGTTCCAAAGGGCTGCAGGTTTTGTTGAAGAAGGAGGGTCCCGGTCAGGTTGTTGAGCAGATGGGTGTGGGATTTGCAGCACTTGTGGGGCTCTCTCAGCCCCTTGGGCAGACAGGGACCAAATGATCAATTGCTGCATTTCCGCACTGCTTCCCTCACAGCTGCCCCTGCAGGGGGGGTTTCCAGCCAGCCCTGCTCTCAAAACCATCCAAGGCCCCCACAGAGCCACTGCTTGGGCTCCCATTGCCTTCTGTGCTTCTTGCAGGGCTGAGCAAACCACAGGCACGCCTTCTTCCCCCACACAATTCTCACCTTTGCAGCAGCTCCAAAGCTGCCAGAATCAAAGCCCAGGGGGTGGGCAGGGGAGGGGGACCTGGCTCAGGTGCTGGCTGCCAGCTGGGGCTGGCCAGAGCAGGGCTGGCCAATGCCCATCCCTGTGCCCTGGGGCTGGGCCATGGCTGGGCCCCACCCTTGCATGGCCACTGGCTTCAAGGAGGAGCACTTGGGGAGCTCCTTCCTGCCTGCCTGGGGCTCCATTCCCAAGCTGCTCTTGCTGGCTCAGATCCTGCAGGGGACCAGCAAGAATGGAATGGAACAATGTCTGGAACAAGTTTTCTTTCAAACCCCAAGAAATCCAAAGTGTCCCAAGCCCTCAGGACAAAAACTCCATGCCGGCTGTAGTGGGGACCAGGAGTGAGTGGGAGCAGCCTCCAATAGCTTCAGCCAACCCCGATTTACATGATGTTAGCCCTGTGGCATGAAACTGGGGACAAATCATCCATTTCTCTTGTAAAACCTGCAGTTTTTCCAGTGCTGTGGGGCAAGGGCCAGAAGGGTTCTCATGTCTTGCGGATGCTGGGGGAAGCATCTGGGATTTGTTCCTTGTTGGGAGCTTTCCCTGGAGATTGTTCCTTTTTTGGCCTTTTGGATACTGGATCTTGTTGCTGTTGCTGTTGGTTTTGTTCTCTTGTTGCTGTTTCAGGAAATTGTTCTTGTCTTGGCCCTTCAAGATCTTTGCCATCTGTGTCTCCACTGAGAGTGGGAGAGGCAGCAGCCCCTGTTTTTTCGTGTGTTTGAGGTTTGGATTTTTCGTTTGTTTTCTTTCTCTCCAGGAATTTTCTCCCAGTTTTTGCTAAGAGAGAATAATGACCATCCTTAAGAGAGACTAAAGATGTGGCCAAGGTGGAGGAAGGGGTGCAGCTGGCTGGAGCTCTCAGCCCGTGGGGTTTTTCTCTTGGGAAGGGCAGAGATACGGCAAGATTTTGGCTTGGGTGTGGAGGGGCTGGGCTCAGCTTCCAGCTCTGTCTCCATCTGGGGATCAGAAGGAACAGTCAAACTGCTTACAGCAGGGAGAATTCACTGCCCTGTACTGCTCCTTCCTTACTGTGGGTGAGCCTTTGCTCAGAAGAGCAGCCATCCAACTGCGACCTTATTAACATCCACTTTGAATGGAAAGAATCCTCACCAACTTCTCAGGCAACTCAGGGGGAAACCGAGGACCCTGAGCCCTTCCTGCTCTGAGAGAGCCTCTCCTGACTGCGTTTGGAAGCCAGGCTGCCACTGCCCAGCCCTGCTGTGTTTCTGCCTTTACTCTGGGGTTTTTTTGCTACACTGGAATCCAGCACCACGTGCCTGCTGGGACACGCCATGGCTCTTGCTACAGCTGTAGAGTTTCTGTTCCTTTTTGTTTTGCCATTTTGAGGTCTGCTCACCTCTGCCATTCCAGCTTGCAGCTTCTGAGGTTCCTGCTACAGCACATTTCACTATCTGGAGGGAAACCCGGGACAAATTCCCCTCTGTGAGTTTGTAAAGGAAGCTGCTTTTCCACCCCTTGCACCGGCTGTGCCCGCCATTACCATGGAGAGAGAGAGAGAGAGAGAGAGAGAGAGAGACAGCCGAGCAGGCGCCACAGCGGCCCCTGCTGCTGTGGGGGAATGATCGCACCAGCCCTGCCCGGCCGGAAGCCACCAGCGCCCCTGTCGGCTGTGCCTAGAACTGCACCAGAGGAGAAGGTGCCTGCATCTGTTGTTGAGTTTCTGGTTGTTTGTTGCTGCCATTGTTGTTGCTTATTTACCTTGTTATCTATCTATCTATATATATATATATATATATACATGTTATTAATAACTCAGACCTCAAATGGGAATGAACTATATAAGTTTTATTGAGATCAATAAAAAAATTCACAAATCAAAAGGCTTGTCCACAAAATGGTGGCTTTTACTTTTATGCCCCTGGTGCTGCATCAGCCTGATGCATATTCATTTTGATTTTACACAGTCTCAGACCCTGTCACTCTCCTCATCGCCAACACAGTTTCGTCACTGTGGTCCTCAAGGCCATCCTTGGATGAAGTTCTGCTCCTTTTAAGGTCATGTCCCAAAGGCCTGGCCAGCAACAGTCCATCCAATGTAAACCCACAAAACCCACAAAGCATCAAACAAAACCATCCCTGTGAAAACCAACCTTGCAACGGGCCACCGCAAGAACATCAACCACTCCACAAAACATATCACTATCCCAACACTAACAACATCACAATATTTAAACAACAATATCATCAATAATGTAATATCAATTCATATAATACCCAGCAAAAGTCAACTTCCATTATCTTGTTTCTCCCAATATATACTAGTACAGAACTGTTATTCCTGTTCCCATATCTTTTCCTGGAAGCCCCTTAATTTCAAAGTTACAATAATTCGGAGGGAAAGGGTTCATATTTTCTATTCCAAGGGAGGTTCCCACGTTCCTTTGCAGACAATATGACTTTAAAACCAAGACATATTGGCAGCCCAAAATTGGAGAATCCCGTTCCTAAAGCCTGACACAGCTGAACAAAGAAACACCATTTCTGCCAGTTTAACCAAAAAGCTGCATTTTTATCCCAGGAGCAAGGAACCAGGTCCTGTGCCCCCTTGGAACTGGGATGTGCAACAGTAAGCAACGTTGTGTACTGGGAGCATTGGGAGGATGGGGGTTGAGAGGAACCAATCCGATTTCTATTTATGTCTCAACATATGCTATACATGAGGTGAAAAATTACTCCAGGGGCTGTACATGTGCTGGGAACCCTGTCCTAGGTTTGTACCAGGAGGCTCCATGTAACAGCCAATCAGGAGAGAGAAAGGTTACACGAGTGGGCTGTGAGTGACCGACCACTGGCTGGTGGGACAGATGCCTGGAAAAATGTCTGGGAAAAAATGCCCAGGAAATCAGGCTGTGGGAGGAGCCGTAGCAACTAAAATCAATTAACAACAGGAGCCATTTTGCTTCGGGTTGCTTGGAGGGATCAGGGGCTTGCTTGGAGGGTCAGCTTGGCCCTCCTTCCCACCTCGCCTTTTCCTCCCTTTGGTCTTTTTTCCCTGTCCACACCCTGGTGCTCCACCATTCCCCAACAGAGCAGATGCTGTCCTCACCCAGCTGTGGCTGCTGCCACCAGGGTTTCCCCCATTGCCTGCTACTGCTATGCCAGCCACAAGCTGGTGCTCCATCCACCATGTCCCCAGAGGAGCAGAGGCTGCCTGCATGAACCCGCAGCCTCTACTGTGGTGCCCGTGTTGCCCACAGAAACAAGCCTGCTGCTCCAGCCCACCGCAGCCCTAGCCCACAGTACCAGCCCATGGAAGCCAGCCAATTGCTGCCAGAGCCGCAGCACTAGCCCGCAGCCAGCCTGCAGCCATCGCTCACCGATGCCAGAGACACACAGGTGCTGCTGCTTGGAAACTGCATCCAGCCACTCACAAAAGCCACAAGGGCTCCCCGCACACACACTCCATCTGCCGAGCTGATGCCCACAGAGCGCCCAATATTCTTGCAGTAACGCTGTCCTTGTCTTCTGTTTCTCTCTCTGTCTCTCTTTTTCCCTCTCTACTCTCCTAATCCCCCTTCGATAAAAACATTTGCCCTCTTTTATGAATAAACAGTTCTCAGATATAATATTGCCACGTTTGTGCTTAATTTTCATTTGAGAAATCAATGACAAAGAATTCTCCCTGACTGCCCCTTTTACATTGGGATGGGACAGGGAGAGTAGGAATGAGGAATGGGGAATGGGGAACCCCTGGGTGTGCTGCAAGCACTGTGGGGAGAGAATGGGGAAGTCACTGAGAGTACTTGGGGCACTCGGATGGGGGCTGGGGAGCCCCTGCAGGTACTGGGAAGGGGATGCGGGAGCCCCTGGGGGGACTGGGAGAGGAAATGGGGAGCACAGGGTGCCCTGGGTAGCCTCCCCCTGACTCATCACCAGCTCCCTTGGAAGGATGGGCAAGCACAGAAGCCATGGTGGGAGCATTCCCTGTGTCACCCAGTGCTTCCAGCTTCCCAGAGTGTCACAGATTTTGTTGTAGATTTTCATAGATGTCACTGGGTTCCCACGGTTGCTCGTGTGGCCCCGGCAGCTCCATGTAGGTCGCCTGAGGATCCTCCCCGGGGGGTGCCAGGGGCTCCGGGGGGGCCCTGGGGGAATAAGGGGATGTGTGGAAGGGGATGGGAGGTCCTGGGGGTTTGGTACAAGGTGTATGATGGCTGGAGGCTGCCCTCACCTTTCCTGGTGCTTCCTGGCAGCTGCAAAGGAAAACTGGAGGGGTGACTTTGGAGTCCCAGGGGCCCCCATCCACCCATGGGAATCCTGAATCACCACCAGACCCTGAATTCCCCCCAGGTGACCGCGGTGTCCTTGGTGCCCCCAAGTAACCTTGAACCACCCCAGTGCTCTGGACCCACCGGGCACCCAGAAGTCCAGTCCTGGCAGGGAGGAGGACCCTCCAAATTTCCCCGGGATCACTGATAGAACCCCCAACATCCCTGCAAGACCCTCCATCATCACTCCAAATCCTTCAGGACCTTGAGCAAAGGTCCTGAGCTCTCAGCCCCTCCCACCTCAGGGGCTTTGGATTCTGCCCATCAACCCCATATTCCAGGTGGCCTCCCATCTCCCCAGGGCCCCTGGTGCCCCCATTGTCACCCACCCATGTTGTTCCACCGGTGCCAGCCCACAACTACACCCATGAGCAGGACCAGGAACAGGAGGGACACGCCAACCCCTGTGGCCACTGCTGGGGACAGAAGGAACATGTCAGGGTCACCTGTCATTCCGGGGGTCCTGCAATCCCACTGAACCTGTGTGACCCCACCTCTGGTTGAGTGTCTCTGCGGTGTCACCTCCAGGACCAGCTTGGGGCTGAGTGCGGGAACACGTCGTGCCTGTCCAGCTGGTTGGAGGCTATGCACTGGTAGGTGCCCGAATGTCCCACATCGACATCCCCAAGCTCCAGGACAGGACCCCAGGCCACCTCCTGCCCATTTGCAGCCAGGTGAAGGTGACAGGGGCTGAGCCCACCTGCACCGAGCAGCGCAGGGTCACGGGGTCACCTGTGTGCACCTGGTGTGCCGGGGGACTGGGGGTGATGCTGGCATTGGCCACAGGCACTGTGGGGACACAGACAGGGCTGAGGCCAGCAGGAGGGGCTGGCACCAGGCATGGGGGGATGAGGGAGTCTGCGTGGTGGCACCTGGAGACAGAGGGTCTCCTTCACTCAGGACAGTGACTCCATGGTGGTGGGGCCATCATGTGCTGTGGGATGAGGGCATGGGATGGCTGGGGGATGAGGATGGGATGAGGGTGAGGTGAGGGTGGGATGAGGGCTGCTGTGTCCAAGGTTGGTGATGGCCGTCACCTCATGGGGGGTGTGGAATGGCATGGGTGGGATGTGCTGGGTTTGATGAGGCAAATCAACGGGGGCATCACCCCAGTCCCAAGGGTCTCACTGCCCTGGGAGGGTCACGCTCAGGAGGGTGAATGGGACCTGATGGGGAGTGGGGCATGTGACAGCTGGCATTAGGGATGCATGGCCTGGATGTCCTGGGTGGGGATACCTGGAGCTGGACGGTGCCAGTGACCCTGGGCTGTGAAACCGAGTGGTGGGAGCTGTGCCCTTGGCTGGGCTGGGGATGGTGTGGGTGGGTTGAGGTGGAATGGGAATGTGTGGAATTGGGGATGCTGTGGGAGGGATCCCCCTCAGCCCAAGGGTGCTGCTCGCCCAGGACAGTGACGTTCAATGTGGGGCTTTCGGCCACGCTGACCCCATCGCTGGCCTGGCAATAATAGCGACCACTGTCCTTGTCCTGAACGTTCTGCAGTTCCAGGTTGGACCAGTTCCCAGCAGTGTGCCTGAGCCATCCTGGTGCCAGGTGAAGAACAAGGGACCTGTCCCTGTGGCCACCGCACAGTTCAGCACCAGGCAGTCACCCAGTGTTCCCTGTCCCCTGAGGTCTGCACCCACAGGGACACGCCTGAGAGCAGGACTCCTGCAGGGGGACACAGGAGGGACTGGAGACATGGGAGGAGTGGGGGACACCAGGGAGTAGTGAAAGACTCTGGAGAGGGAGGATCATTAAGGGGTGGGGGGATCCCAGTGAGGAAGAAAGGGGGCCAGAGATGGGAGAGAGTCTTGGAAAGGGTGGAAGGGACACCAGGGAAAGGTTGGAGATTCAGTCAGAGGACACAAGGAAAGGGTTTAAGAGAACCACAGGGAAGGTAGAAATGGATGGCGGGACCTGTGGACAATGGAGGGACTTAAGAGAGGGAGAGGTGCACCCAGGGAGGGGTGAGGGGACCTGGTGAGGAATGCAGGCACCAGGGAAGGTGATGGGAGGAGTCAGGGAGAGACCTGGGAAGGCAGAGCGGCACGCAGAGGGTGGAGCAAGGATGGGAGAGCTGGGAGGGATGTGGGGGCTCCCCGTGCCCATCCCCGCACTCACTGCGCACCGTGACATGGAACCGGGCGCTGCTCTTCCGCACAGCCCTGTCCTGGGAGCGCACCTGGCAGCTGTAATTCCCCGAGTGGGAGACCCCCACGGCGGGCACCAGGAGCTGCGGGGACCCCTGCGGGTCCCCCACCAACTGCCCGTCCTGGTAGAAGAGGTACAGGAGGGCACTGGGGGCCGCAGGGGTCTGGGGGTGCTGAGGCAGCTGAGATTGAGGGGGGACGCCTCAATGGGCTCGGGGAGACCCTCCAGCACTAGCACCAGGAAAAATTCAGGGAAGGAGAGGGAAGGTGAGGACTGTGACTCTGAGTCAATTGGGAAGTGGCTTTGGGGGTGTCAGGATATTGGAATTCCAGCCGTGGGGGTGCTCACCGTGCACTGTCACTGTCACATGTGCTGAGTGTGACAGCCTTAAGCCCACCCTGCCCTCGCAGTGGTAGCGGCCACTGTCGTGCAGCTGCAGGGGGGTCAGGGACAGCTCGGTCCTATTGAGGGCCTCCCTCAGATCCTTCTCGTCCTGGTAAAATCGCACCCCGATGACCAACATGTCCTGCTTTCCTCGGCAGCGCAATGTCACCGTGTCCCCCTCCAGCAGCGTCCGTGCTGGCACCTGCAGCACCAGCTCGTCTGTGGGACAGGAGGATCCCATGGCACTGAGGGCTCGAGACAGGTCCAAGTTGGTTGCCCATGGAACCAGGGACATTTGGGTGGGGTCTCCATTGCACAGGACGATCCCAGGGGCATCAGGAGCAACATCCCATCCCACTGGGATGCTCTGGGATGTCCCCTTGTGCAGGGGAAAGCCCCTTGCCACATGAGGGATGTTTGGCCACTCACGGAGTGGAGCCCACCCAGAATTATCAGGGGGCAACTGTGAGAATTTAAGAATCCCCCTCACCATTTACGACCATCACGGGGGGGCTCAGTCCGGTGCCAGGTCTGTCACACTGGTAGGTCCCAATGTCAGTGACAGTGAAGCGGTCAGGTCCCTCCCACCACCATTGCCGTCCATCCTTCTACCAGGTGGTGGCACCAGCAGTCCCAGAGCCCTGGCAGGTCAGTGTCACCTGGTCCCACAGCACTGCCGGCCTCCAGGGGGGCTGCACCAGGAGCTGGGTGGTCTGGGCACCTGCAGGTGACAGGGGACACCAGCCTGCCAGGGCCACCATGGGGCTGGGGACAGCAGGGCAAGGACATGGCATCCCCCGAGGACTCACCAGCGAGGCCGAGGGTCTGGGCTGGAAGGGAGAAGGGACAGGGCTGTGTGGGGGTGGCCCTGCAGGGACAGCAGCACCTGGGCATGAGGTGTGGTGTCTGTCCCCAGACTGTCCCCAATGGAACACTGGTGTAGCATGGAGGTCTTGAGGACAAGGACACCTCAAGGGTCACTCCGGGGTTGGGGCAGGACATGGGGACACTGTGGACACCCCATGTGTCTACAGGTCACCTCCACCATCCACACAGCATCTGTCCCCAGAGCCACAACCCCATGGCCCTGTGCCCGTGATCCCATTCCAGTGGCACTTGTCTCCATGTCCCATCTGCATAGTACGTGGCCCTTGTTCCTGTCCCTGTATCCCGGTTTCCCTGTCCCTGTCCCCACTGCTTCCCCAGCCCCAAAATTCCTTTGGCCACATCCTTGTCCGCACATCTCTATCCTCTTGTTCCTGTACCCACCTATATGTCCCTCTGTTCCTGTCCCCCCTCTCCTGTCCCCACAGCCGCCCCACAACCCTGGGTCACCTCATGCACGGGCTCTGCTGGCATTGGGGACCTCAGGGGACCCCACAGCCCCCCTGTGCCCCCTCCCCACCGGGCTCTGCCTCACCAGGGCCCATCCCCAGGGTTCAGGCCCGTGCCCGGGGCACTCACCCCACAGGAGCAGCGCCACCTTCCCGGCCATCCCCGTGTCCCCGGCCATCCAGGCTGGCTGTCACTCAGTGCCAGGGGTGGCTGTCCCTTCGGTGGTGGCTCTTCAGCCAGGGTGGAAGGAAGCAAGGTCTGTCTTATCTCATGCATAGGTGGCACCTGGTGGGGGCAGGGTGACCACAAGCTGGGGACAGGCTGTGGGCAGGGTGGGGACAGGCTGGGCACAAGGCTGGGTGGCACATGGTGGGACATGGGGCTCTCAGGAGTGGGGGGCTCAGGGGTTTGGGGAGCCAGGGTGGGTGTCCAGGGGAATGGGGGGTCCCAGGTGTGGGGTCCTTGGGGAATGGGGGTCCTGAGGAGGGGGAGTCACTGGGGATGGGGGTGCAATGGGAATGGGGTCTCCATGTCTGGGGGGACCCAGGGCTGGGAGTCCCAGGGGAACATGGGCTCCAGGGATCTGGGGTCATGGTATGGGGGTGCCAGGGACAGGGTGCCTGGGGAATGGGGGGTCATGTGGGATTGGGAGGTCCTGGGGGAAAACACGTCCTGGGGGAAGGAGCATTGTAGGGGATGGAATGAATAGGAAAGGATTCTTTGGGAATGGAGTCCTGGGCCATGGAGTTCCTGGGGAGTGGCAGTCCTGTGATGGGGATCCCAGGGAGGGAGAACATAAGGATTGGGGCCCCAAGGTTAAGGTCCCAGGGGATGGGGGTCTGGGAGATGGGCAGTGGGGCACAGCTCCTTCTCTGGCTGCCTCAGATTTTGGATGAGGGTTTGGGGTCTTTCATTAGTAAATTTGCAGATAACACTAAGCTGGGAGCATGTGTTGATCTGTTGGAAGGACGGAGGGCTTTGCAGAGAGACCTGGAAGGGTTGGATGGATGGGCAGAGTCCAATAGGGTGAAGTTTAACAAATCCAAGTGCCAAGTCCTGCACTTTGGCCACAATAACCCCCTGCAACATTATAGACTGGGGACGGTGTGGCTGGACAGTGTTCAGGCAGAGAGGGACCTAAGGGTTCTGGTTGACAGCTGGCTGAACAGGAGCCAGCAGTGTGCCCTGGGGGCCAAGAAGGGCAATGGCATCCTGGCCTGTGTCAGGAATAGTGTGGCCAGCAGGAGCAGGGAGGTCATTCTTCCCCTGTACTTGGCACTGGTGAGGCCACACCTTGAGTGCTGTGTCCAACTCTGGGCCCCTCAGTTAAGGAAGGACATTGAGTGCTGTGTCCAGCTCTGGGCCCCTCACTTCAGGAAGGACAATGAGATGCTTGAGGGCATCCAGAGGAGGGCAACAAAGCTGGAGAGGGTCTTGGAACACAAGCCCTATGAGGAATGACTGAGGGAGCTGGGGTTGTTCAGCCTGGAGAAAAGGAGACTCAGAGGTGACCTTATCACTCTCTAAAACTTCCTGAAGGTTGGTTGTGGTCAGCTGGGGGTTGGTCTCTTTCTCCAGGCAGCAACTGACAGAACGAAAGGACACAGCCTCAAGCTGCGTCAAAGGAAGTATAGGTTAGATCTTAGCAAAAAGTTTTTAACAGAAAGAGTGATCAAGTACCGGAGTGGCCTGCCCAGGGAGGAGGTGGAGTCACCATCCCTGGATGTGTTTAAAAAAAGACTGGATGCGGCACTCAGTGCCATGATCTAGTTGAGGTGTTGCAGCATGAGTTGGACTTGATGACCTTGAAGGTTTCTTGCAACCTAGAAATTTTGTGATTCTGTGATTCTGAGATTTTGGGGTGACCCAGAGCCCAGTACTGCGTTGAGATGCTCGTGGCCTGATGATCACACCAGGTGGAATCTGAGGGCCTCTGGGTCTGTGTCCCCCAAACCCTCAAAGGCTTTTTCCACTCTTCATTTCCATTTCTTTCCCTTTATCCCTCAATGTCAAAACCCCCCAGTTTGTGCCTTGATGATCCTGGGGAGCACCTGACCAGGGAACGGGTTGGGGGAACTCCAGGGTGGGGGAAGCAGGGGTGAGGGGTCTGCAGGGAGGGGTGGGAGGCTGTGGGGGATGGGGGTGTCTGGCTGTGCCCCCCAACACTTTCACTTTCTCTCTCCTGCAGCAGAAGGAAGAGGCCGTTTGTGCTGAGTGTCACACGGGGGGGCGGGTTCTGTCCTGGGGGGCACATCCAGGGGGGTCCTGTCCTGGGGGGATCCTGTCCCGGGGGGAGACACATACTGGCCAAGGGGGTCCTGTCCTGGGGGATGGCAGCTCCGGGAGGGGTCCAGACTTCTCCATCCTTGCTGGTCCCCTGCAGGATCTGAGGCGGCAAGAGCAGCTTGAGAATGGAGCCCCAGGCAGGCAGGAAGGAGCTCCCCAAGTGCTCCTCCTTGAAGCCAGTGGCCATGCAAGGGTGGGGCCCAGCCATGGCCCAGCCCCAGGGCACAGGGATGGGCATTGGCCAGCCCTGCTCTGGCCAGCCCCAGCTGGCAGCCAGCACCTCAGCCAGGTCCCCTTATCCTGCCCACCCCCTGGGCTTTGATTCTGGCAGCTTTGGAGCTGCTGCAAAGGTGAGAATTGTGTGGGGGAAGAAGGCGTGCCTGTGGTTTGCTCAGCCCTGCAAGAAGCACAGAAGGCAATGGGAGCCCAAGCAGTGGCTCTGTGGGGCCTTGGATGGTTTTCAGAGCAGGGCTGGCTGGAAACCCCCCCTGCAGGGGCAGCTGTGAGGGAAGCAGTGCGGAAATGCAGCAATTGATCATTTGGTCCCTGTCTGCCCAAGGGGCTGAGAGAGCCCCACAAGTGCTGGCTGTTATGACAACAAAGAAGTATAAGATGAAATCAGAGCACCCAGGTAATAAGGATAAGAAAGGAGGGCCCTCACAGCCCACAGGGGAACCAGAGGTTGAGATTACCATCGAGTCCCTGACTTATGAAAGCCTACGTAATCTGCAAAAAGATATTGCACGACGGGGACGTGAGGCTTATACAACTTGGTTACTTCGGGTTTGGGACCTTATAGGTACAGGCGTGCAACTGGATGGCGGTGAGGCAAGGAACTTGGGACCCTTGACCCAGGACTCAGGGGTGAATGTATTTGTAAGGGAGCAAGGGCCCCTTCCCCTCTGGGAGCGACTTCTAATGAGTGTAAGGGAGAGGTTTGTCCACAGAGACAGAATGCAGGAGCACCATCATAGAAGTCAGTGGAAGACCCTTGAGGAAGGGATCCAACAGCTGAGGGAAGTGGCCATATTAGAGGTACTTTTGGGAGAGGTGGACAGCATGACAATGACCCTGACAAGGTCAGGTGCACAGGGCAGATGTTGTGGAACCTGGCAAGTAAGGGGCCATCTCAATACACCACCTTCATTGCAATGATCAATCCTGATAGCAACCGGAGACAGTGGGTTCTGTCGCCAGCAGGCTCAGAAATTATGAGAGCATGGTCAGTGGCCCAATGCAGGCTCAGGTCTCTGCAGTAGTTAAGGAACTCAAAGAGGAGGTAATAAGAGAAGTGAGGGAGGAGGTGAGGGAGGAGATGAGGAGGAACAGTTCCCTGCGGCACCGGGTGCGAGTCACAGGCCCCAGAGCCAGAGCCCAACGCCCTCCAGCTAGAGAGAGAGGGTACACCCCAAGGGCTGACCTGTGGTTTTTCTTGCATGACCATGGGGAACATGGGAAGGTGGGATGGAAAACCCACTTCTGCCCTGGCAGCACGGGTGCGTGAGCTCAAGGAGAGAAACACTAACCGAGGGGGTCCCACTAAAATGAAAGTAGCCTCAACCTCCAGGACCGAGCCACCAGGTATTATAGAAGTGAAGATGATATGTCAGATCCCCTTGAAGGAGCCTCTACAATGTATGCCCAGGAAGGGAATAATAACCAGTGCTAGAGGGGCCCTGCCTCTAGCCAGGAAGAGGCACGGGAAAACCGAGTCTTTTGGACTGTGTGGATTCGATGGCCTGGCACATCAGAGCCACAGATATGAAGCTTTGGTAGATACTGGTGCGCAGTGTACCCTGATGCCATCGGGACATGTGGGGGCAGAACCCATTTCCATTGCTGGGAGTGACAGGGGGATCACAGCAACTGACTCTGGTGGAAGCCGAGGTGAGCTGACCAGGAAA
>JAJEOU010000981.1:159609-304469 GCA_021534815.1 Acrocephalus arundinaceus
CACCCCTGTTCCCCAGATCCACCTGGCAGCCCCTGCTCAATATTGCCAAACTTTTCCCTCTCTTCTGCTGTCCACATGCAGAAGCCAACCATTCTTTCTGGGAGGTTCAAAGGGCTGCAGGTTTTGTTGAAGAAGGAGGTGCCGGTCAGGTTGTTGAGCAGATGGGTGTGGATTTGAGGGGCAACTGCAGCTGGTTGTGACTGGTCCTGTGGTTCAGCTGGAACCTGGACGGTTGTAACCTCTGTGGGTTCCACTGCTGCACCATCGGATTCTCCCCTTTCAGGGCAAGGGGAGGGCTTCTCACCAGCTGGGGAAGTGTATTCTTTCAGCACTTGGCTCATCTCACGTATCTCTTTCACTAGAACCCCCATTTCTGGGGTGGGCTGCGGGGCAGGGTCAGGCAGTGGGCCAGCATCCCCAGTCTCTGGGGCAGTATCAGGCTCTATGGCAGCATTCCCAGCCTCTGGGACAGTATCAGGCCCCACAGCAATATCCCTAGTCTGTGCAGTGCTCCAAATTGACCTCACCTTATCTTTGAAAGCTAAATAAGCTAGGATCATCAGCAACATTTGGTTAGTTTCTAGAGGAAATTTGAACTCTTCAAAAGCTGGTGGAGTAGGCATAAGGAACTGGCTAAAGGTCTGGAAAACTTCTCTCACTGTCATTTCCTCACAGAAAGTACCATTCTTAAAGTAACCCCAAATACACCCACTTAGTATGTGATAGCCACGTATCCACGTGCCTGCTGTCCAGAGCAAGTTAAAAATCAGTGAATTCCTCACCTTATCAGCCCATAAAACAAACTGAATAACAGCCACAGTAGCTTTTGTTATAGGGCCCATGTTTAGATAAGGGCTTGCAAATGGGCAAAATAAAGCCACAACCACATGCCACCCGAACCAGGATAAGTTAGACCACATGGCGTTACCTATCAAGGTTTCTATATCCAGTGAACAAGAATGAACAAGAAATTAGGTCACTTAAGAACTGTTATTCCCTTTTTTCTCTCAATGCCCTCAAGCCCCACGTCTGGGCACCAAAATCTGTCTTAGTTTTGAAAGAAGACAGGTATCTGCTGGAGAGAGGCAGGGCCTCTCTTGGAATGGATAATTCAAATCCCCTTCCCTCAAATTATTATAATTTAGAAAATTAAAACGGCTCTCAGGCAGAGATATGGGAATAGGAATAACAGTTCTTTACTAATAGGTATAACAAGGCAAACAAACAACAACAACTACAGCAATTAATAGCAAAAACAGAACCAGGGACCTTGACGGAGCTTGGTCCCACAAAACCCGGGGCAGTCTGGTCTCTGGGGGACTTCAAAGAAAAGTACCAAGCTGGAACGGTGGGGAATCCCGGGCTGGTGGATCGGATGAAGTTCGGAGCTCAGTCGGTGGTCACTGGAGGGCAGAGACGTCTGGCAAGAAGGCCAGCGTGGGCCCGCGGTGCAGCAGCTCCAAAACAGCGCCGAGGCAGTGGGACAGGATGCCCAGCCGAGGCAGCTCCAGCAGGGCAGCAAAAAGAGGAATCCGGATCCGGGCACACGAACAGATGATGGTAGCTCTCTCTCTCCAGGATCAGATCCCGGTGGTGCCGTGAGAAACTCACGCAGCAATGGCAGCCCCCATCCGCTCCCGACGCAGACTACACCAAAAGTGAAGCTGCCGCCCCCCCCAGCCCCCGTCTTTCTCTCCCCCCCCCCCCCTCGGGGAAAACTCCCGGAGACAAGGGTGTAGTCAAGTGCTAGCTTCTAGGCTTTGTTTTCACCTGAGCACTCATAAGTACCCGGCAATCAGTTGCCTTGCAACCCTTGGGAAAAAATTCTATAGGTGAAAAGGATAAACAAGTCTAACCCCCAACAGGGAGGATTCTCACTCCCAGTTGGACTTGCAAGTCCCTCCCAAGTAGATTGCTGTCCAGTCTAGGTAGATATATAAGGTCAGCCATGCACTTTCTTGAGCTCCCTTTTATTTCTATGTTCTCTATAATCGAGGCTTTGAAGGGTTTCCCCTCAGCCCCTAGGATCTCACATACTTGATCTCCAATTGATGTCCCGATTGGAAGTTGCTTTATACTGGATCTGTCTGCTCCAGTGTCTACTAAAAATTCAAATTCTTCATGGTGGGGACCCACCTCGAATTTTACTATGGGCTCCTCGTGATGTTTCATCAGGTCCCCTAGCGCATAGAGCCCATGACACCCCTAATCCTCATCACCTTCTCTCAACCATTTTTCTAGGGTCTCTTGCTCCCTAGCAATTGCCTCATCAAATGTAATTTCTGGCAATGCCTCCTTAGGTGTCCTACTTCCCCGCAATAGAAACACTTTCGAGTCTCCCCTTGCCTTTGGGGGGTACTCCAGGGTGGTAAAACTTTCCCTTTTCCCATCGGAGGTTTAACATTCCCTCCACCTTGGGGCTCCTTGCTGTCCCGAACACTCTCCCTAGCCACGGCTACCATGATTTTCACCTTCACTCTCATTTTCTCTTCTTCTCTCCTCAAATAGACCCTCAAAGCTTCTCTCAGCAGCTCATTCATCCCTCTTTCTTGCCAATCTTCTATTTTCTCCAATTTCCTCCTTATATCCGGCCAGGATTTAGTAACGAACTGCAACTTTAAGAACACCTGACCTTCTGGACTATCTGGGTCTAGGTTCGAATACTGTTGGAAATTCTTTCTTAACCTATTCAACCAAGCTGCTGGGGTCTCATCTTTTTCTTGTGCCCCATCAAAGGTGAGTTTAGTGTTATTACTCCGGGGCACTAACTCTTTAATACCTCTTATCATTAGTGTCCTGTAATCTTCCATATTTCTCCTGTCCTCTTCCCTGTTTGGGTTCCACCCCGGGTCAGCTATAGGCAATTTCTGATAGGCCAGGGGACCTACCCGGTTCTCCCTCTCCCAAATTCGCATTCCCGCTGTCCTCACTAGCCGGACTTCCTCAGGATTGAAGAGGATGTTTAGGATAGAGTTCATTTCTCCCCAGGTGTAAATATTCGGGCCTAAGAACTGGTCTATCTGATTGGCGATCCCCATGGGATCCTCAACTAGGTTCCCTAGTTCCTTTTTAAAATTCCTGACTTCGGACGCAGTTAGAGGGGCGTTCACAAATCCCACTCCTCCCACTGCTCCCCCCATCGGGACTTCCCTTAGAGGGAAGAGTTTTGTTTTTGACCGTGTATGGTTGTAGGGCCCATCTGGGGTCTCAATCGTTTGAGGAGAGTCCATGCTAGGGGTCGACATGCCTAGTTCCCAGGTGGAAGGAGGCGCAGGAACTGCTGAGGGCAAGGGGGAGGTACTTGCACTTGTGTTCAGGGAGAAGGAGGACAGAGCGGGAGAGCAGAAGGGATTAGCTTTTGAGAGGGTTAGGTTTGGCTGAGGTGACAGAGGGGATGTAGTTATTACAGACGATCCTATTGTAGGACCAGCTAAGGAAGAGACAGAGGTCGTAGCCTGGGGAAATGGTATTTGACTCGCAGGGAAAGCGGGAGGGTTTTCAGGGATAGCTTGGGGTATTTCAGGGTAGACTGGAGGGGGAGGAGGTAAATGATCAAGAGGGTCCCAGGCACGACTATCCTCCTTTTTCCCTTGTTTCTCGTTCTCCTGTTTCTGCTCTTTAAGCTTGCAGATTTTTGCCTTCCCTTCCTCATTGATATATCTCCTCCAGCAAGTAGCATATAGCACTTGTTCTGCACTAAAGTCTCTCTGGGCCTTCAGGTATTGGCTTAACTGGGAGCACATCCACTGGTCTGTGGTCCCGCACCATGGCCACCTCTCGGGTAAGTCTAAGGCGGGCCAGACCTCTACACAGTAGTGGATCATTTTAAGTTTGTTTAACTCCCTTGTGGCCTCCTTGTCTTCCCACGACTCGAGCATCTGCCCGAGTGGGCTGTCTGGTGGTATACTCTTAAGCTCCTTTCTACCTTCTCTCTTCGATGGTCTATTTTCACTCATACACGCCCCCATTCTTACTGGGTCTTAAACTAAAAATCTTACAGTGCCCTTACCCGAAAGGAAATGTAAGACAGGGCAACACAAATCGAAAATACTTGACCCTTGCAAAAAGGAAACTTCTGTTAAGGTGCCCCTACTCGAACGGAAAATTACTGACGGGCAACTTAAACTCTAACTCCTCATTCACTCAGGTACTCTGAGGGTAACCCTCTGTTACCCCAGCCAGTACCCTCAAACAGGCGAGTGCCCCGTAGGTAGCTCCTGACCCCAGCTGGCACTCGCTGGTACCCCATAAGCAGCCCCTCAGCTACTTCGGCCAGTACCCTCAGTCACTCGCCGCATGCTACAGGCCCCCGAAAGTGGGCCGGACAACCAACGGCCGCGCACTGAGGGCCATTGTCCCCACCGCAGCCAGCACCCGAGCACACGGTGCACAACTCTCCCACTCGCCTACTTCGGACCTCTTTTGCTTGGGGTCCCCTGACACTCACTCCCTGCACCCTGGTCAACTACGCCGGTGATAGTTACAGCCAGTGCAGCCTTATCACTCCCGTACCCTGTCAGCTACCCCAGCCAGCGCCTGGGCACTCTTAAGTAATTCCTCAGCTACTTTGCCTCAGACACCCCGGGCTATAGCTCCAGCCGGTACCTCTATCACCCCCCACACCGCGGCGGCTATCCTAGCCAGTGCTCATTGTCCCTGCTTGACCCTGGCTAGCCCTTCCTAGCTGGTCTTGCTCAGCAGGCACCCTAGGCTTTAGCCTCGGCCAGCGCGGTGTGCGCCTTCCAATCTCCTGGGCCCCCCGCGCACTCGGACTGGCCCAGGTGGCCCACCTCCCTGGGGCTCCTCTCACCTATCACCCTAGGACGTGCCACTCACACACTAGGTCTTCCTCCGCACGTCTGGAGGGGGGCCCCTCTATGCCCCTGGAGATGCCTCGCTCTCCAGATACCACTCGCTTTCCCCTGTTCCCAGCCGGCCCCCTCGCGAGAGTCCGGAACCGCAGTACTGAGGGGTCCACACTCGCTTCGGGGATCTGCGCTACCAGTCCCCATCACACTCACTCCTCTCAATCGTTCGCCTCCACCCCCGCCACCAGTCTCTCACCAGTTCTCCCCGGCGATGTCCCGCGGCGTCCTTTGGTCCGGGGTAGCCAGCTGTCCTGGAGGTCCAGGGCCGGGTGGCGCCTTCCCGTCCGAGGTCCTCTTCAGGCGTGCCACGATCCCGGACAAGCCCCCAGATTGTTAGAAATAAAAAGGGCAGGAGATCGTTTTTACTCCTTTGTGAGCCTTTATTAAAACGGGGGAGCTCGGGTGGGGTCGCTCACGCCGCCTCCGTTGCTCCCTGAGGACACCGCTGACACTGCCGAGGAGGAGGTCCGCGTCGTTCCTGCTGCTGGGATGCTGCAGGGCCGGGAGTTCGCCCTCACGGGGGTTCCCAGGAACTCGAAGAAGCTGGCTCGGTCTGGGGGTGCTTCTCAGGCTGACTACTCTCCAGGTCACGGGGACTCTTTTGCGGAGCTGAGCATCATGGGGGGCCTAGTTCATTGGTCTAGTCCATTTGCATACTGGGTGGTGTCTTGGGATATGACGAGCAGGCCGGCAGGGAGCAACAGAGGCTTGACCCGGAAAGGGAAGGGAGAAACTTGGGAACTGGGGAGAAGTAGGGCGTATAACTTGGATGTTGGTGGCAAACAAGACATGGGGGAACATGGGGGGGTACAGCAAGAGCACAGACAACAAGGTGAGTGTCAACACAGATTTAAACATTACAACAATAACATAGCAACTTAATTCAACATATGACAATGTGTAACTTCTTGCTTTATCTTTCTCATCTGGTATCCTCATATTGGGACTGCCGTACCCCATGAACTCTTTACCCAAGGACCGCATCCTGATAATTCCAGGTCCTGGGATCTCCTTTTCCCCAGGAACTTGATTATCCTAGGACCCTGATTGCTAATGACATTGAGCCTTGGCTCCCTACAATCCCCAGGCTTCAATTTCTGGCAGCACCGTGTCCCCACTGGATCGCCACCCTGCCCCCACCAAGGGCCACCTACACGTGGGGACGAGCTGTGACCTTTCTTCCTTCCTCTGCATCCAAAGAGCCGCCACCCAGGGGAGCAGTGGCCACAGCAGCGAGTGACAGCCAGTCCACATGGCTGGGGACACGGGGATGGCCGGGAAGGTGGCACTGCTCCTATGGGGTGAGTGCCCAGGACACGGGCCTGACACCCCAGGGATGGGCCCTGGTGAGGCAGAGACCGGTGGGGAATGGCACAAGGGGGCTGTGGGGTCCCCTGATGTCCCCAAGGCCAGCAGAGCCAGTGCATGGGCATGGAGCCCAGTGTGACCAGAGTCGTGGAGTGGCTGTGGGGACAGGAACAGGGGACTGGGATTTGGGGGCAGGAACTAGGGCCATGTACCATGCTGATAGATGTTGTGGACAGGTGCCATTGGAATGGGATCCGGGCACGGGGCCATGGGGATGTGGCTGTGGGGTCAGGTGCTGTGGGGCTGCTGGAGGTGACCTGTTCAAACATGGGGTGGCTTCCTCAGCCCAGAGTGACTGAAGTGTCTCTGTCCTCAAGACTTCCATGCCAAACCAGTGTCCCCATGGGGACAGTTCGGATTCAGCCCTGACATCCTGTCCCCTAGATGCTGCTGTTGCTGCCTTGCCAACCCCACCCAATCCTGTCCCTTCTCCCTTCCAGCCCAGACCCTCGGCCTCGCTGGTGAGTCCTCAGGGGAGGCCATGTCCCCACCCTGCTGTCCCCAGCCCCATGCCGGCCCTGGCAGGCTGGTGTCCCCTGTCACCAACAGGTGCCCAGACCACCCAGCTGCTGGTGGAGCCCCCCTGGAGGCCGGCAGTGCTGTGGGACCATGTGACACTGACCTGCCAGGGCTCAGGGACCGCTGGTGCCACCACCTGGTACAAGGATGGGCAGCGCTGGGGGCAAAATAGATGCAATGCCTTAACTGTCACCAAGAGTGGCACCTACATGTGTGACAGACCCAGAAGTGGAGCGAGCTCCCCTGTGAGAGTCACAAATGGTGAGTGGGGGATGGCGATTGGTGCCCCTACGAGGGCTCTGGGTGGGCTCCTGTCCATGTGTGGCTTCAGGTCCTTGTTGTGATGATGGCCCAATCCCCTGCACATGGCGATATCCCAGTGCACCCCACTGTACCCCTGTGCACACCAGTTTGTTCCAGTGCACATGAGTGCATCCCGGGGTGATGGTCCCTGTGGTGGTTTGGACAGTGATGGGTTCCCCACTGGTATCCCCGCAGCCTCTGGTGTAATGAGGACTCCCCTGAGTTGTCCCCACTGTAACGGGGATGCCCCTGGACCACTCTTGAGTCCCTCAGTGTGACAGGACACCCCTGTCCCTAAGACTGGTTGGTGCTGCAGGTGCCACCTTTGCCACTACTGGAGGGGGACACGGTGACACTGTGCTGCCGGCGTTGGCAGAACATGTCGGTCATCAGGGTGCAATTTTACCACGAGGAGAAGGATCTGGGGCAGCCCCTCAATGGGACTGAGCTGTCACTGTCCCCCCTGCAGCTCCACCACAGCGGCTGCTACCGCTGCAGGGGCTGGGTGGGAACTGAGCAGTTGGAGTCAGCACCAGTGACAGTGACAGTGCACGGTGAGCACCCCCAAAGCTGGCACCCCAATACTCTGATACCCCACTGCCATCCCCAGCATGCTGCACATCACCGTGTCCCCCTGCTGACAGTGCTCAGAGAACATCCCCATAATCCCACACCCCAGTACCCCCTCCTCTGCTGACTCAGGGTCACCATCTCCTCCCGTGTCTCCTTCCCAGAGCTCTTCACGGTACCGGTGCTGGAAGGTCCCCCTGATCTCACAGAGGGGTCCCCCCTCAATCTCAGCTGCTTCAGCACCCCCAGCCCCCTGTGGAGCCCAGCCCCTCTCCTGCACCTCTTCTACCAGGACGGGCACTTGGTGGGGGGCCCGCAGGGGTCCCACAGCTCTTGGTGCCCGCCGTGGGGTCTCCCATCGGGGAATTACAGCTGCCAGGTGCACTCCCAGGGCGGGGCTATGCGGAAGAGCAGCGCCCGGCTCCGCGTCACGGTGTGCAGTGAGTGCGGGGATGGGCACGGGGAGCCCCCACAGCCTCCTCGGTTCCCCTGCCCTGCCTTGGGCCCCCATCCCTCCCTGGCATACCACATCCCTTCTCAGTTCCCTGTTCCCTCCCTTGCTGTTCTTTTGTTACTTCGCTCCTTAAAACCCCACTCTCCCATGTAACGCTTATCCCTCTCTGAGGTCCCTGCTCCCCTCCTGGGGTGCCCTTCTTGCTCCCTGAGGTTCTATCCATCCTCCTGTTAAGCCCCCTCCTTTCCCTCTCCATGTCCCCCACCCCTCCATGGTTCTGAATCCCTCCTGCGTTCACACACAGGGATCCCTCTCTCAGGGGTTTCCCTGTGGGTGCAGCCCCCCCAGAGGACAGGTGGCACTGAGGGACCACCTGGTGCTGAGCTGCACGGTTACTCTGTCCTTCTCCTAGCACTGGGGAGGCTCAGGGACATTGCTGGGCACTGGTCCATACCTGGAGCTGTGCCACACTGGGGACAGTGACAGCAGCCACTCCCATTGCCGGGTCAGCGACGGGGACTGTAGTTGCATAGGGACAGGCGCTCGGAAGATGTCGGTTGTAACGGAAAGACCACAGGACTCTCCAACCCCCCAAGATAAGCTATCACCTTCGCAATGTAACCCCCACTAACAACGTGCGAGTACTTTTCCATTCTCCCTACTAACTCAGGAAGTGTGGCAATACCCCTCTGACGTAGTGAAGAACCCCAGAGTATATAAACTGCATGTTTGAGATAATAAATGCTTGTAACCATCCACCACACTGGTGTAAGCGTTTGTTACAATGCCCGAGCGACATGCAAGCACGTGGTCGCCGTGCTGGCAGTCCTAGACCAGGCCACTGCCGTTGCAGAAAGAAACAGCAACAAGTGGTGCCGAAACCCGGGAAAGAACCTCAGCTGACGGGATTTCACCTGGAGGGAGACAGCAGCAGTAGCGGCTGGTCCGAACTACTGCGGAGGAACAGGAGGACGCCCCAAGGAACCCGTGAACAGCATGCAAGCCCTAACGAAGGTCGTAAGTTTAATGCAGGAGCACTGGAGAATACGGTGCGACCAAAAGAATTTATATCTTGCTATTGCAAGGCTTTTGGATTTGGGCGCGATACAGCGCCCCATTGATATATTAAATTCAGAGGGGTGGGAGAGCTATACTGCTGCTCTAGCTGAAGATACTAAAGCCACTGGCAGTGGAAAAAATTTAAAAGCATGAGGAAAGGTAGAGGAAGCGTTGCGGAAAGCAATAGAAGAACAAGAAACTTGGAATGCTGCAAAAACATGTTTATTTGCCATTACGCAGCCGAGGGGGGGAACCACGGCACCGCGAGACCCCCCCGGGGATAGTCAAATTAATGGCGGGAACATGCGGGGAGCGGGCGCGTTACACCCTTCTCTGAGCCCATGCCCGAACCCCCCGGAGCCCATAGGGGACCCTCAGACCTCCCCGTGGGGCCCCCAGGACCCAAAAACCCGCGCGGAACCCCCCGAAAAAATCGCAGTTTTCCCGCTCGTTCCTCACAGCCCCTCTCGTCTCCGGGACCCGGGCGCGTCTAGCAGCGGCAGCCCGCCGGGTTCAGCGGCGCTTCTGCGGAGCGTGCCGGGCACCAGTCCCCCCCCAGAGCCCGTAGAAAAGATCACGGCTTCTCCGACCGCCGAACCGGTGCGGCAGGCGGAGGAACGCGCGCGGTTTTTCTGGGGAGAGCTCACGTGGGAGGCGAGACGCGCCGAGAGGGAGGCCAGCGCTAGAGCGCGGGCGGAAGCCGCGCCGCCGCCGCTGCCGCCATATGGCCGTGAAGATGGCGGCGACAGCCCAGAGCGGGGGCAGGACCGCCGACCGCACGGCGCGAAAAACCCGGAAGTGCGAAACCCCGCGGGCGCGCGCGCGAGAGAGACTAGCGGAAGTCCAGACCTGCCGGTCTTTACAGCGCACGCGTGGGGGAGCAAGGGGGGGCGGATACGCGATCAGAAACGCTCCCAATGCTATCATACAAGGAAGAAACCCCTTCTTGGGGGGGCAGGGCGAGCCCAGGGGGTGGGAATGGGACCACCCCCAAGAGGCGTGGCGGCGCCACCCCCGGGAGGAGGGGAGGGGCCGGACGCGGGAGGCAGAACGGGGCCGAACCCGAGGGGAAGACCGAACTCACCCCCGGAAGGCGGAACGGGGGCGGAGCCCAACAAAAAGGCATAGCAAACCGGAAGTGTACCAGCAGTCTGCTTCCGATACTGAGTGCTCCGCAGCTAGCTCTATGGAGAGCTCCGAGTCCGATACGGACTCAGAAACGGAGACAACAGAATTAATGAGGTTTCCAGCGAAACCGAGCAAAGCTTTTAACAATGTAGGGGAACAAACACAGTACAAACTCACTGATTAGGGTAAAATAAAGGTGGCATGCGCTGAGTGGAAACCAGCTGCTACAATACATGCATTCCCCGTGCGGGTTACCGGCACACGGCAGAATCTAAGGCGAACCTACACCCCGCTGAGCACGAAAGAGGTACAAGCAGTGGTGAAGGCGATTCAGGAAAAGGGGATTAGCTCAGCTGTTGTGTCCACACTGGTAGGTGGTCTTTTTAGTAATGATGATATGCTGCCATTTGATATCTCGCAGGTAACCCGTATGCTTTTTGACAGGGCAGGGCTGATTGTATTTCAGCAGGAATAGTCCGATCATTGCACAGCTGCGTTAGCCCAAGCTTCAGGGCAGGGACAGCCTCTCCATGGCTCTACCCTGTCCAGACTGCTAGGCAAGCATGATGATGTGGCTACACTGCAGAACCAGGCAGCACACCTCTCAGCAGAAGAAGTTAAAGCAACAACTAGAGCAGCTAGAGAGGCCATACGAGCTGTTTCTCGGGTAGTGGACAAGTCAACACCATGGTCCACTATTAAGCAGAGGGAAAGTGAAGGCTTCATACACTTTGTAGACCGTTTGCAAGCTGCAATTGACTCATCTACCCTGCCTGTAGCTGCGAGGGGACCTGTGGTGACAGATTGTCTGAATCAACAGTGTAACACCGTCACCAAGGATATCCTGCGCTCTCTGCCAGCAGGGGCCAGCTTAGCTGACATGATCAAACGTGGTAAGGGAAGAACAGCTAATACCTATGCAGGCAGCGGTTCATACCATAACCAATGCCATGGCAAGCTGTCCCCAGCCAGCACAGCAGCCCGTGGCAGCACCCTCGACCCAACAGCGCCAGAGACTGACCTGCTAGAGCTGTGGGAAGAAGGGTCATGTGGCCAAGGAATGCAGATCCAGGCCCCAGGGAAACGGAAGGGGGAGGGGGCGTGCGGGCCATACTCAGCCTCCTCCCACTGCGAGATGGCCCATCTTCCCCAACACCCAGTGGGGCAGGGGACCTTCATACCCCATATATATACAGGAACCAGTCAGTATTACATCCCCACCAGCCATTAAGTGGCAGAACTGTGCAGCACCACCAGCAGCAATTACGCACCCTCCACCGCCACAAACTGTGCCAGTGTCACAGGGTCAGCAGGGGACGTCCCAGAGCGGAACCCCTGGGTGGCCCTAGTCATGAAAGTAGGGAAGGAGCTCTTGAAGGTGTGGGGGACATGTCAACTCTACGGCAGCCAGGACCATCACGTTTTAGGGCTTCAGTTTTTAGCAGACACAAGATCAGACTGCACGATTATTCCCCAATCACATTGGCCCAGACATTAGCAAATTAAAGAAGTCCCTCCTGTGAACGGGGTGGGGGGACAATCCAGGGCATAGAAAAGCACCCAATTGGTGGCTATAACACTTCACACAAAAAAGGGGCCAGAACAAACAGTTGCAATTTACCCCTACATTTTGCAAGATTCTCCACCCTTAATAGGAAGAGATGTCCTGGCTATGCTCAGAGTCAGGATCACAAATTTATAATGAGGACCACTGCTGTACACCCTCTGCTGCCAATCAAATTGACTTAGAAATCATCAGACCCTGTATGGGTCGAGCAGTGGCCCCTCTCAGAGCCTCGAGTGGCAGCATTATTGGAACTGGTTGAACGGGAACTGCAAAAGGGTCACATAGAACCCTCCACAAGCCCATGGAATACCCCTGTGTTTGTAATTCCCAAAAGGTCTGGAGAGGGCTATCGCCTAGTCCATGACCTGAGAGAAGTGAACAAAACAATCCGACCCATAAGTCCAGTTCAGACATTGTTACCCATGAACTCAGCCATCCCTGAAGGACAGCCATGTGCAGTATTGGACATTAAAGACTGTTTCTTTTCAATACCCTTGCATCCTGAAGACAGAGAACGATTTGCCTTTTCCGTGGTTTTCCCAAATAGCAAACAGCCCAGCCTGCGTTTCCAGTGGAAAGTACTACCTCAAGGTATAGTCGACAGCCCAACTATCTGCCAGATCACCGTGGACAGAGCGCTGACGCCAGTCCGATGCTCCTATCCCACTGCAACCATCATCCAGTACATAGACGACATCCTAGTCTCAGCACCATCAGCGAGCCATGTAGATCATCTGGTATCCATGATCACAGAGATCCTCCAGGCCAACAGCTTCGAGATTGCGAGTGCGAAGATTAAGAGAGGACCCTGCGTCACCTTCCTGGGAGTGGAGATCACAAGCTCCTACGTGACACCTCCCAAGGTGAAAGTCCACTGAGACGTCAAGACGCTCCATGACGTGCAACGCCTGGTAGGATCGCTGCAGTAGCTTCGCAACATCGTCCTGATTCCTCCTGAGGTCATAGACTCTTTGTATGACCTCTTGAAAGGAAAGCACCCCTGGGAACCCAAGGAGCTGACACCGCAAGCAGCGAGCTCCCTCGACTTCATCGAACAGCAGATGTCCACTGGCACACTTGCCAGATGGAACCCAGCGATGCCCCTGGACTTATACGTGCACTTCACGCCAAAGGGGGAGTGGGAGCATTGGCCCAAGGACCTTCTGAAAAGGCCCGACCAATCCAATGGGTGGTCCTTGGAAGACCTGCTCGTGCATTTTCCCCAGCAGTAGAATGCATCGCTAACCTCATCATGAAAGGCAGGAAACTCGCCTTGAAACACCTAGGGACTGAGCCAACGAGAATCCACCTTCCTTTCCGTAAGCAATCGACCATAGAGTCAACCACAATTTCGGAGCACCTAGCCCTTGCTCTCATCAGATTCGGAGGAGAAATCTCCTACTCCACCAGACCACCTTGGACTCAGCTGCTGACCATAGTCGACATAGACATGCCGCCAAAGGTCATGGATAGACCACAGCCAGGACCAACAGTCTTCACAGACGCTTCCTCCACGACTTCTACCGCGACAGCAGTGTAGCAGGCAGAAGAGCAATGGCATTGCGTCAAAGCATGTGACCCCACACTGTCAGTGCAGCAACTGGAAGCAACAGCAGTAGTCTTGGCGTGTAGACTCTTCCAAGATGAGCACCTTAACATCGTAACAGACTCTATATTCGTGGCAAGGCTCTGCCTAGCCATGGCAGGACCAGGTGTGTCAACATCAGCAGCAGCCCTAATGCTAGAAGAAGCACTCTCCTCACGAAAAGGCACTGTATCCGTCATTCACATCAACAGCCACAACCCAGTCAAAGGTTACTTCCAGACCGGCAACAACAAGGCGGACGCTGCAGTGAAAGGCGTCTAGACGTTGCAAACTCGTCAATTGCACGAATCCCTCCACATCGGACCCAAAGCACTAGCGAAGAGATGCAGAATCACGACAGCAGATGCTAAACATGTAGTGGCTACCTGTCCTCACTGCCAGAAGTCACCCATGTAGACCAGTAAGGTCAACCCAAGAGGTCTTAAGCCCTCAGAAATCTGGCAGTCGGACTTCACCTTGTGTCAACTGCTGAAGCCTCGAGCATGGCTTGCAGTAACAGTGGACACGTTCAGTGGAACGATCGTAGCCACACAGCATCACAAAACTAACTCTAAAGCCACAATTCAGCACTGGCTGACAGCCATGGTGTGGCTTGGTATCCCCAAGCAGATCAAAACAGACAATAGTTCCAATTTCATTTCTAAACCAGGGCAGGAATTCGCCTCCAAATGGGAGATCACACTAGTGCAAAGTATCCCATATAACAGTACCGGGCAGGCTATAGTTGAGCGGGCAAATCAAACCCTGAAAACCAAGACAGAAGTGTTGGCAAAAGCAGAAAGCTTTACCAACTCCATTCCCTCAAGAGAGCAGGCGCGTATATTGGCAACCGCGTTGATAGCAGTGAATCAATTCCCTAGAAAAAATGAAGCAAACAGTCCCGTTCAAAAACACTGGGCCTCCAGAGCGCTAGAGGAGGGCCCGCAAGTTGTAATTAAAAATGAGCTGGGTGAATGGGAACAGGGCTGGAGATTGATGCTTACAGAGCGAGGGTACGCAGCTGTCAAAAAAGACAGAAAAATCAGGTAGTGTCCTCTTAAATCAATCAAACCTGATCTTCACAATGAGCAAGATGAGACTAATGAGAACTGTGAGTTTCTGTTTACAGGACATGCTGGTGGGGCGTTCACGTAACGCATACATGCCCCTCCCAGAGGAACAAGACACACCATCAAACCGTCAGACAGCACCAGAGAAACCCGCACGGGTGAGACCCAAGCATCAACGATATGTCTGTGTGATTTTGTTGTTGGGGCTTGTCGCCAGAGGACAAGCCAGCCCAGACTACTACCCACATCAGCCGTTCAGGTGGGTCATGAGACACCTTACCAGCGACAAGGTGCTCAGAGACATCACCACACCAAACACTCCATCCTTCGTGCTTCGTATTACCGATCTATTTCCAAGACAAGCAAAGGTAGATCCCTATTCTTCACACTCACCACACATGTACCTATCCTACTAGTGCCCAGCTTCAAACACAAGAAAAAGTTATTGTAATTACCCCGGGTGAAGATACTGTAGGTACTAGGGCTGCGAAACCATAGTTACAGATGCCAGGCCGTCAGGGCCTGGGTAAGACCCACAAGAGCCCAACAAGTTCCTACAGTTCACCTGGGCACCCGCAGGTTGCAAAACACCTCTCTTTGTACATGGAAACGCCTATCAAAACAGCTAAAAAGTCCCTAGATTTCGAAAATGCATATACTATAACATAACAGTCTTGCAGCCCAATCATCCTGGTTGGACAGTGGGTAAAGCATAGACAGTAGTCCTTCAAAGGTCGAAAGAGTGGGTGAATGTACGAATTACCAGGCTCCAACCATCAGCATCCCGAGCGGTTAGACCCAACAAGGTGATTAAAAGCACGCAGACACAGAGAAACATGACCTACCCCAAAGTCTTACCCACAAACGTCACCGAAGTCCCAACCAGCGATGCGAAAGCCCTCCAGATAGGCCGCTCAGCCAAGTCAGACTCAGACCCAATCCTTCGTATGTTAGAAGCTACCTTTCTATCCCTGAATGAATCTAACCCTAACCTAACCAATTCCTGTTAGCTTTGTTATGATGTCCAACCCCCTTTCTATGAAGGAGTTGCTTTAAACACCCCATTCAGTTACTCCACAGCTGATGCACCTCACCAGTGCAGATAGGACACACCCCGCAGAGGTATTACCCTGAGTCAAGTCACAAGTCGAGGCAGACGTTTTAGTAATGCAGCCCTAGCTAAGCGAAAAAGGAATGTCTGCACCAGAATTGTAAAGCCCAGTAGAAAAAACAATAAGTAGGTAGTTCCATCTGCGTCAGCAATGTAGGTTTGTCAGAGATCTGGAGTAAGTCCTTGTGTATTTCTTCCCAAGTTCAATGATTCTAACAACTTCTGTGTCCAAGTTCTGATTGTTCCTAGGGTCCTGTACCACTCAGACGAAGAGGTATACAACCTTTTCGAAGAACCCAGCCGGCTTCACAAAAGAGAAATAATAACAGGTATAACTATCGCAATGCTGCTCGGCCTGGGAGCAGCCGGAACGGCAACAGGTGTTTCGGCCCTAGCAACACAGCATCAAGGACTGTCTCAGCTACAGATGACCATAGATGAGGACTTGCAGAGGATTGAGAAATCTATTTCCTACCTAGAGAAGTCAGTCTCTTCGCTCTCAGAAGTAGTCCTACAGAACAGGCGAGGACTAGACCTCCTGTTCATGCAGCAAAGAGGCCTGTGTGCAGCCCTGAAAGAAGAATGCTGCTTCTACGCGGATCACACCGGAGTCGTCAGAGACTCCATGGCAGAACTCCGAAACAGACTGGCTCAGAGACAGAAAGATAGGGAAGCTCAGCAAGGCTGGTTCGAATCCTGGTTTAACCAATCCCCATGGTTAACCACTTTAATTTCTACTTTGGTAGGCCCATTGGCAATGCTACTTTTAACTGCTATCTTCGGACCATGCCTGCTGAACACGATAGTCTCATTCGTTCAAGCTCGCCTAGAACGGACTAACATTCTGTTCATAGGCCAACATGAAATGCTGTGAATTAATCAGGGAACATTGCCAGTCACAAGCTTCTCCAAACTTGCCTGGCAAAAACTTACTCAGGTTTCCAAACTCCTTTTTCCTTTTGTTAAATCCTAACCTTCTACCTCATTTAGTGCCTATATATATATATGTATGACTACCTCGTTCTTTTGTGAAAAAGGGGAGGGGAGATGTGGATTGGATAGGGACAGGCGATCGGAAGATATCGGTTTGTGACGGGAAAGAGCAGAACTCCCCAACCCCCAAGATAAGTTATCACCCTTGGAATGTAAAACCCCCTCTAACAGACATACCAGTACTTTTCCATTCTCCCTACTAACTTTAGGAAGTGTTGCAAGACCCCTCTGACATAGTGTAAGACCCCAGACTATTTAAACTGCATGCTTTAGATAATAAACGCTTTTAACCGTCCACCATACTGGTGTCTGCGTGTTATTAAGCCCGAACTCCACATAGAAATGTGGCAGTCGTGCCGTATGACCTAAACCCAGGCCACCACAGTTGTGGCAGCAAAAGCATCAACACCCAGCTGTGTCCCTCTCTGCCCCCAGCAGTGGCCGCAGGGGTCAGTGGGTCCCTCCTGTTCCTGGTCCTGCTCGTTGCTGTCATCGTGGGCTGTCACCAGTGGCACCACCTGGGTGGGTGACAATGGGGAGGAATGGAGGTCCCCGGGGTTTGGGTGAAGCCCCCCCAGAGTACGGGGCCATAGGGTGGCACCAACAGCTCCTGCCTTGGTTGAAGCTGAACCCCCAGAAACCTTGGCTGGAGGTCTGGGGGATTTGGGGAGGTCCTGGAGGGTTGTGTAAGGATGCTGGGGGTTCTGTCATGGCGTTTGGGGGAATCTGGGGTCTCTGGGGGCTCAGGCGATTCAAGGGGTGTTCAAAGCTTTTTGGTGGCTTCAGGGATGCTCAAGGGTCCCAAGGGCAGTCAGGGATCCTGAGGGTGTTCAGGGGCCCTGAAGACCCCGCACTCACCCCTCCCCCTTCCCTTTGCAGGCCTCAGGAAGCAGCAGGAAAGGTGAGTGGGGGGCTCCAGGTCTGACCCCTCATTTTACTCTCACTGCAAACCCCCCACCCCCACAGACACCCCCTTATCCCCGCAGGGCTCCCCCGGATCCCCCGGCCCCCCCAGAGGAGAGGGAGGTGCTGTACACCCACGTCGTGAGCACGGAGCGGGCAGGGGGTGAGTACAGGGGGGACACAGGGACATGTCACCCACGGGTGTCACCCCCCAACCAGGTCCCCACCACCCCTGTCTCTTGCAGGGCCCCTCCGTGCCACATCCCCCCAGGTGACCTACGCGGAGCTGGCGGGACCCCACAGGTGACAGCGGGACCCCAGTGACATCTATGACAATGTGCTGTGACACTGGGGGCACTGGGGGCACTGGAGGTCCCTCCTTTAGGGCACCCCCCGTGTGTGTCCCCCCCCGGCTCCCGTGGGTGCCACCGTGCCTGGGGGGTGTCCATGAGTGGGGGGTCCCATGTGGGGCTGCCCAGAGCTCCCATTCCAGTGCTCCCAGTACCCCCAGGGGCTCCCCATTCCCTCCCCCAGTACCAGGGGGCACAGGACCCTTGTCCCTCCCATTGCACCCAAAATGCAGCTTTTTGATTAAACTGGGAGAAATGGTTTTTGTTTGTTCAGCTCTGCCTGGTCAGCTCAGACAGAGGAGGGTCCTGGTCAGGTTGTTGAGCAGATGAGTGTGGGATCCACAGGATTTTTGGGGCTCTCTCAGTCCCTTGGGGACAGGGACAAAATGATCAATTGGGGCATTTCCGGACTGGTTCCCTCGCAGCTGCCCCGCACAGGGGAAGGAGCTGCCGCTCCCTGTTTGTCCCCTCTCGGTGACAATGGCCAAGGGCTCGGGGACCTGCGGTGGTGCCACCCTGTGGCCACGGGCACCAATCCTGCAGCTGCCGAGGCCCTCAGGCTGAGCTGGAGCCCCGGGAAAGAGCCGGGAGTGGACAGGGGTGTCCCCAAATCCCACCCCAAAGCCCGCCCCAGCTCCAGCCCTGCCCAGTGCCCCCGGTGCCCAAAGCCCCGCACCCGGCACTCCCCGAGCGGCATCTGAGCCCCGGAGCTGCTGTGGAGCCTCTGCCGGGCCCGGCCCTTGGGTGGGCAGGGGGCTCTTGGAGGGAGGTGCTGGGAGGGCAGAGGGGACCGGGGAGCCCGGGGAGGAGTCCCCAGCACTGCGGGAGCCGAGTCCTGGCCTCGGGTCACTGTCACAGGGCGTGGCTGCCATCGCGCTGCCAGGGCCGGGACTGTCCCGGGCTGCGGGCACCCACGGTGGCCATGTGTCCCGAGCGGCTGTGACAGCGTGTCCGAGGCCACTGTCGCCATGTGTTGGGACCGGCTGTTGCCATGGCAACGGGACCAACAGCTCCGGGCACTCGCGGGGCGTCCAGCTGGGGTCACCTCCCCCAGCCCCAGCATGGCCGCGGGGCAGAGTCACTGCTCGATCTTCCCACGCTGGTCCCCAGGACAGGACCCCCAGGATGTGCCACCCCCACTATGTGTCACCCCCAGGATGTGTCACCCCCAGGATGAGCCACCCCCAGGATGTGTCACCCCCAGAACTGGGACACCCCTGAACAGGGACAGGAGCCCCTGGATGTGCCCCCCAGGACAGAACCCGCCCCCCGTGTGACACTCAGCACAAACGGCCTCTTCCTTCTTCTGCAGCAGAGAGAAAGTGAAAGTGTTGTGGAGCACAGCCAGACACCCCCAGCACCCAACCCCCCCACCTTCCCTACAGCCCCCGCACCCCCTTTCCCCCTCCCCAGGGTTCCCCCAGCCCTGTACCGGTACAGGAGCTCCCCAGGATCACCCAGCCATGAACTGAAGGAGTGAAAGTGGCAGAAAAAAGGAAGGAAATGGAAATGAGGAAAGGAAAAAGCCTTGGGGGGGTGGGGAGAGAAACTCGGAATCCACCTGTGGTGACTCCCCCAAACCACGAGCAAACCGGGGGGGGCTGTGCTGGGCCTTGGGTCACCCCAAAATCTGAGGCACTCAGGGAAGGAGCTGTGAACCATGGGCCCACTCAGCCCCTGCCCATCCCTGGCACCACCATTTCCCTGGGAACCCAATCATGGCATCCCATTCATTGTGCCCCCCCTCCCTGGGACCTCCATCCCAGTACTCACATTCTCCACAATCTCCATGGCCAAGGACCCCATTCCCGAGGAACTCTCCCACTCATTCCATCCCCTGAAATCCCCCTTCACTCAGGACCTTCATTCTCCAAGGAATCCCCAACCCCACGGTACCCCCCTATTCCCCAGGCACCCCACCCTTGGCACACCCTTGGCACACCCACACCTCCATGACTGCAAATCCCTGGAGCCCACGTTCCCCTGGGACTCCCAGCTCTGAGTTCCCCCAGACATGGGGACCCCATTCCCATTGCACCCCCATCCCCAGTGACTCCCTCTCCTCAGGACCCCCATTCCCCAGGGACCCCAGACCTGGGACCCCACATTCCCTGGTCACCCAAATCTGGCTCCCCAAACCCCGGAGCCCCCACTCCTGCGAACCCCATGTCCCACTGTGTGCCACCCAGCCTTGTCCCCAGCCTGTCCCCACCCTGCCCACAACCTGTCTCCAGCTTGTGGCTACCCTGCCCACACAAAAGGCCACCCACACATGAATATGAGACCTTACCTCACTTCCTTCCCCATTCTTCCAAAGAGCCACCACCCAGGGGACAGCCATCCCTGGCAGCGAGTGACAGCCAGCCTGGATGGCCGGGGACACGGGGATGGCCGGGAAGGTGGCACTGCTCCTGTGGGGTGAGTGCCCCAGGCACGGGCCTGAAACACTGGGGATGGGCCCTGGTGAGGCAGAGAGCAGTGGGGAGGTGGGGGGGGGGGGTCCCCTGAGGTCCCCATGCCAGCAGAGCCAGTGCATGAGGTGGCCGGGGTTGTGGGGTGGCCATGGGGAAAGAGACAAGGTGACAGGGATGCAGGGACAGGGACAAGGGGATGAGCACCATACAGATGAGCCATGGGGACAGAGGCCGTGGGGCTGATGGGGTTGACCTGTGCCAGCACAGGGTCCCCATGCCTGGGTGTCCACAATGTCCCCATATCCTGCCTGAGCAAAGGGTGGCCGAGTCATCTGTGCCACATCAGTGCCCCCACAGGGACTGTTCGAGGACAGGCCCCACACCCTGAACCCTGGGTCCTACTGTCCCTGCAGTGCCACCCCACCCAGCTCTGTCCCTTCTCCCTTCCAGCCCAGACCCTCGGCCTCGCTGGTGAGTCCTCGGGGGATGCCATGTCCCCGCCCTGCTGTCCCCAGCCCGTGGTGGCCCTGGCAGGCTGGTGTCCCCTGTCACACACAGGTGCCCAGACCACCCAGCTGCTGGTGGAGCCCCCCTGGATGCCGGCGGTGCTGTGGGACCGGGTGACACTGACCTGCCAGGGCTCAGGGACCGTCGGTGCCACCAGCTGGTACAAGAACGGGCGGCGATGCGGGCAGGAGGGAGCTGACCTTGTTGTCACCGAGAGGGGCTCCTACACGTGTTACAGAGCTGACACTGGGTACCTCCCCTACATGAGCGTGTTATATGGTGAGGGGGGTTTGGGTGTCCCCACCCTGCCACCTGTCGTGACCGTGAAGGCTCTGGGCTGGCTTCGCTCAACGGGTCACTCCCCGCTGTGACCAGGGCCTGTCCCCTGCACACAGGGACATCCCAGAGCACCCAGTGTGGATTTGGGGATATGGGGACTACAGTTGCACTGCGTGTGACCCAATGGGGGGTCCCCATTAGAACGGTGTGACAGGACCCTCTTGTCCCACAGACCGGCTGGTGCTGCAGGTGCCGGCACGGCCGCTGCTGGAGGGGGACACGGTGACACTGCGCTGCCGGTGCCGGCCGGACACGTCGGTTACCGAGGTGCGATTTTACCATGGGGACAAGGAGGTGAGAATGCCCCTCCGTCGGACCGAGCTGTCCCTGTCCCCTCTGCAGCAGAACCACAGCGGTGACTACTGGTGCAAGGGCCAGGTAGAAACTGGCCAGTTGACCTCAGCGCGGGTGACAGTGACAGTGCACGGTGAGCACCCCAGAGCCACCACTCTGACACCCCCACAGCCCCTCCCCATGGACTCAGGGTCAAAAATCCCCCTCCTCTCTCCTTCCCTGAGCTCTTCACGGTGCCAGTGCTGGAGGATCCCCCCGAGCCCACCAAGGCTCAATCTCAGCTGCCTCAGCACCCCCAACGCCCTATGGCCCCCAGCCCCCCTCCTGCACCTCTTCTACCAGGACGGGCATTTGGTGTGGGGCCCGCAGGGGTCCCTGCAGCTCCTGGTGTCTGCCGTGGGGGTCTCTCACTCGGGGAATTACAGCTGCCAGGTCTGCTCCCAGGGCGGGGCCGTGCAGAAGAGCCATGCCCGGGTCTCCATGGGGAGCCCCGACAGCATCCCTGGGTCCCTTGGCTGAGGACACTCAGCCTGGCCTGGGTAACCCCAGCCCCTCCTGACACCATTCCCGGGTCTCCCCATCACTGCCCGGGTCCCTCCCCAGGTCCTTCCATCCTTTCCCGGCTCCCATATCCGTGCCCCAAGTCCCTCCATTGCTTCTCGGATCCTTCCTTGACACCTTTTCCGAGTCCCCTCATCCCTTCCAGGATCCCACCTCCGGTCCCCCCATCCCTGTCCCCTGTGCCTCCCTGGGTCCCTCTGTCCTTTCCCACGTTCCATCTCAGGTCCCCCATCCCTGCCTTGCATCCCCTCATCTCTTCCCAGCCCCCCAATCCTTCCCCAGTCCCACGCTGGGTCCCTCCATCCCTTTCCAGGTTCCCTCCACCCGTCCCCATAACCAGCCATCCCCTCCCTGTGTCCCCACATGCTCCCTGGTGTCCCCCCCCATCCCTTTCCAGGTGTCCCTTCCCTGAATCCCCCATCGTTCCTTCAGGGTTCCTTTCCGGCCCACCCCCCCCCAGCTCTGTGCCGCCTCTTCCTCACTGGGGTCCCCCTGCCACTCTCTTCCCACCACCCATGTCGCTCACTGTCCCCTGATGTCCCCCCTTCACCCACAGGGCTCCCCCTCTCAGGGGTGTCCCTGTGGGTGCAGCCCCCTGAGGGACAGGTGGCACTGGGGCATCTCCTGGTGCTGAGCTGTGCGGTGGCCTCAGAGGACAGGTCCCCTTTCCTTCATCTGGCACCGGGGGGGATCAGGGGCACAGCTGGGCACAGGTCCCCCCCTGGAGTTGCGCCGCGCTGGGGACAGTGACAGTGGCCACTATCACTGCTGAGTCAGCAATGGGAACAACATGGCCGAGAGTGTCCCCCTGAATGTCACCATCCTTGGTGAGGGGACTCTTGGGTTGGGGGTGACCACGGCACCCTCATCCCACCTCGCCTGGTACCAGCCCTGTCTCTGTCCCCACAGTGCCTGTGACCAATGCCACCATCACCCCCAGTCCCCCGGCACACCAGGTGCACACAGGTGACCCCGTGACCCTGCGCTGCTCGGTGCAGGTGGGCTCAGCCCCTGTCACCTTCACCTGGCTGCACAATGGCCAGGAGGTGGCCCGGGGTCCCATCCTGGATTTTGGGAATGTCAGCGTGGGACATTCGGGCACCTACCAGTGCGTGGCCACCGACCAGCTGGGACAGGACGGGCACCGCGTGTTCCAGGCACTCAGCCCTGAGCTGGCCCTGGAGGTGACACCGCAGGGACACTGGAACACAGGTGGGGTCACACGGTGTCATTCAGATTGCAGGACCCCCTAGAGTGACAGCTGACCCTGACCTATCACTTCTGTCCCCAGCAGTGGCCAAAGGGGTTGGCGGGTCCCTCCTGTTCCTGGTCCTGCTCGTGGGTGTAGCTGTGGGCTGGCACCGGTGGAACAACACGGGTGGGTGACAATGGGGGCACCCGGGGCCCTGGGGAGGTGGGAGGCCACCTGGAATGTGGGGGTGATGGGCAGCACCCAAAGCCCCTGACTTGGGCAGTGCTGAGTGCTCAGGACCTTTGCTCAGGGTCCTCAAAGATTTGGGGTGGTGTTGGAGGGTCTTGCAGGGATTTTGGGGCTTCTATTGGAGGTTTTTGGGGAGTTCAGAGGCTCCCACTCTTTTCCAGGCTTTGGGTTCTTGGGGTTTAGGGTGGTAGGGGATGTGGGGTAGTTCACTGGTTCTAGAGGGATTTAGGGAAACTGGGGTCACCTGGGGGGAATTCAGGGTCTGGTGGTGATTCAGGACTCCCATGGGTGGATGGGGGCCCCTGGGACTCCAAAGTCACCCCTCCAGTTTTCCTTTGCAGCTGCCAGGAAGCACCAGGAAAGGTGAGGGCAGCCTCCAGCCATCATACACCTTTCACCCAAACCCCCAGGACCTCCCATCCCCTTCCACACACCCCTTACTCCCACAGGGCCCCCCTGGAGCCCCTGGCACCCCCTGGGAGGATCCTCAGGCGACCTACATGGAGCTGCGGGGGCCACATGAGCAACCGTGGGAACCCAGTGACATCTATGAGGATCTCCAACAGAAGCTGTGACACTCTGGGAAGCGGGAGGCACTGGGTGACACTGGGGGTGCTCCCTCCATGGCTCCTGGCTTGCCCATCCTTCCAAGGGAGCTGGTGATGAGTTGGGGGAGGCTACACAGGGCACCCTGTGCTTCCCATCTCCTCTCCCAGTCCCCCCAGGGGCTCCCCCATCCCCTTCCCAGTACCTGCACGGGCTCCCCAATCCCCATCTGAGTGCCCCAAGTACCCTCAGTGACTTCCCCATTCTCTCCCCACAGTCCTCGCAGCACACCCAGGGGTCGCCATTCCCCCTCCCACTCCCCCTGTCCCGTCCCACTGTGAAAGGGGCAGTCCGGGAGGATTCTTTCTGGTTGATTTCTTGGATGAAAATGAAGCACAAATGTGGCAATGTTATATCTGAGAAGTCAGTATTGATAAAAGAGGGCAAGTGTTCTTATCGAAGGAGGATTAGAAGAGAGAGTAGAGAGGGGAGAAGAGGGAAAGAGAAAGAAACAGAAGACAGGGACAGCATTACCACAAGAACCCTGGGCGCTCTTTCGGCATCAGCTCGGCAGATGGAGTGTGCATGTGGCGAGCCCTTCCTTGTGGCTTTTGTGAGTGGCTGGGTGTCTCTGGCATTGGTGAACACTGGCTGCAGGCTGGCTGTGGGCTAGTGCTGCAGCACTGGTGGCTATGGGCTGGCTGCCACGGACTGGTACTGCTGTGGGCTGGTGCAGCAGGCTCGTTGCTGCAGGCAATACAGGAAACACACCAGAGGTGATTGGTGCGTGCAGGCAGCATCTGCTCTGCTAGAGAAAGTGGGAGAGCACCAGGTTGGGGCTGGTGTGGCAGGCAATGGGGGAAACCCTGGTGGCAGCAGCCGTGACTGCGTGCGAGCAGCATCTGCTCCATTGGAGAAGGTGGAGCGCCAGGTTGGGAAGCAGCGGAGCATCAGGTCATCGCAGGAATGAGCTGCCTCGTGGAAGCAACAAAGCAGGGAAGAATGGGTGCGGACAGGGAGGAAGGATCAAAGGGAGGAAAAGGCAAGGGGAGGGGGAGGAGGGCAGAGCTGACCATCTAAGTGAGCCCCTGATCCCTCCAAGAAACCCAAAGCAAAATGGCTCCTGTTGTGTCACAGTTAACTGCTTTTCTTTGGTAAGCTTCCTCCTACAACCTGATTTCCCAGGCATTTCTTCCCGGGCACTTTTCCCCGACATTTTTCTCGGGCATCCAGGCATCTGTCCCACCAGGCAGTGAGGTGTCACTCACAGCCCACTCATGGAAGATTTCTCTCTCCTGACTGGCTGTTACATGAAGCATCCCCAAGGACAAACCTGGGACAGGGTCCCCAGTACATGTACAGCCCTGGAATAATTTTTCACGTCATGTATAGTGTATGTTGAGACATAAATGAAAATCAGATTGGTTCCTCTCAACCCCCATGCTCCCAGTGGCTCTGCAATCCCCCTTCCCAGTGCTCCCAGTACACCACGCAGCTTACCATTTCCCATGCCAGCTCCAAGGGGACACAGGACCTGATTCACATCTCCTGGGACCAAAATGCAGCTTTTTGGTTAAACTGGCAGAAATGGTGTTTCTCTGTTCAGCTCTGTCAGACTTTAGGAACTGGATTCCCCAACTTTGGGCTGCCAATACATTTTGGTTTGAAAGACAGGTGTCTGCCAAGGAAGATGGGAACTCCTTGGAATGGAAAATATAACCGCCTTCCCTCTGAATTGTTGTAACTTTGAAATTAAGGAGCTTTTGGGCGAAGATATGGGAACAGGAATAACAGTTCTTTACCAGTATATATTGTGAGAAACAAGTTAATGGAAGTTGACTTTTGCTGGGTATTATATGAATTGATATTACATTATTGATCATATTGTTGAATAAATATTGTGATGTTGTTAGTGTTGGGATAGTGCTTTGTGTTGTGGAGTGGTGGATGTTCTTACGGTGGCCCGGTCAGAAGTTTGGTTTTCGAGGGAATGGGTTTGTGTTACAAGGTAGGTTTTGTGGGTTTACATTGGATGGACTGTTGTTGGCCAAGCCTTTGGTACACGACCTTAAAAGTAGCAGAATTTCATCCAATGATAGCCCTGAGGACCACAGTGACAAAACTGAGTTGGCACTGAAATGAGTGACAGGGGCTGAGACTGTGTAAAATCAAATGAATATGCATCAAGCTGATGCAGCACCAGGGGTATAAAAGGAAAAGCCACCATTTTGTAGACAAGCCTTTTGATTTGTGAATTTTTTTGTTGTTCTCAATATAACTTGTATAACTCATTCCATCTACAGATATAGATATAGATATAGATATAGACAAATATATAGATCACAAGGAAAACAGTGTTCTTACAATGGCAGCAACAAACAGAACCAGAAACTCAACAATGGCTGCAGGCCCTTCTCCTCTGGTGCAGTTCTGGGCACAGCCGGCAGGGGCGCTGGTGGCTCCTGTCTGGGTGGGGTGAGTGCAATGATTCCCCCACAGCCGCAGGGGGCGCTGTGGCACCAGCTCGGCTGTCTCTCTGTGTCTCTCTCTCTCCATGGTAATGGCAGGCACAGCCGGCACAAGGGGTGGAAAAGTGCCTTCCTTTACAAACTCACAGCGGGGAATTTGTCCCAGTTACCCTCGGAATAATGAAATCTGCTGTAGCAGGAACATTGGAAGCAGCAAGCTGGAATGGCAGAGGTGAGCAGACCCCAGAGTGGCAAAAGAAAAACGAGCAGAAACTCTGCAGCTGTAGCAAGAGCCACGGGCTGTCCCAGCAGGCACGCAGTGCTGGGTTCCAGTGCAGCAAAAAAACCCAGAGCAAAGGCAGAAAAATGGTGGGGCTGGGCAGCAGCAGCGTGGCTCCCAAACGCAGCCAGGAGAGGCTCCCTCTGAAAAGGAGCGGCTCGGGGTCCTGGGTTTTCTCCTCAGGTGCCTGAGGAGTTGGTGAGGGTTCTTTCCAGTCAAAGTGGATGTTAATAAGGTCACAGTTCGATGGCTGCTCTTCTGAGCAAAGGCTCACCCACAGTAAGGAAGAAGCAGTACAGGGCAGTGAATTCTCCCTGCTGTAAGCAGTTTGACTGTTCCTTCTGATCCCCAGATGGAGACAGAACTGGCAGCTGAGCCCAGCCCCCACACCCAAGCCAAAATCTTGCCGTATCTCTGCCCTTCCCAAGAGAAAAAAACCCCACGGGCTGAGAGGCTCCAGCCAGCTGCACCCCTTCCCCCACCATGGCCACTTCTTTAGTCTCTCATAGGGATGGTCGTTGTTCTCTCTTAGCAACAAATGGGAGAAAATTCCTGGAGAGAAAGAAAACAAGAGGAAAAAATCCTGACCTCCAACACACTAAAAACCAGGGGCTGCTGCCTCTCCCACACTCAGTGGAGACACAGAAGGCAAAGATCCTGAAGGGACAAAGACAAGAACAATTTCCTGAAACAAAAACGAGAGAACAAACCAACAGCAACAGCAACAAGATCCCAGTATCCAAGAGGCCACAAAAGGAACAATTTCCAGGGAAAGCTCCCAACAAGGAACAAATCCCAGATGCTTTCCCCCCAGAATCTGCAAGACACGAGAACCCTTCTGGCCCTTCCCCCACAGCACTGGAACAACCTGTAGATTTTACAAGAGAAATGGATGATTTGTCCCCAGTTTCATGCCACAGGGCTAACATCATGCGAATCGGGGCTGGCTGAAGCACTTGGAGGCTGCCCCCACTCACTCCTGATCCCCACTACATCCGGCATGGAGTTTTTGTCCTGAGGCCTTGGGACACTTTGGATTTCTTGGGGTTTGAAAGAAAAATTGTTCCAACATTTGTTCCATTCCATCTTGCTTTTCCCCTGCAGGATCTGAGCCAGCAAGAGCAGCTTGGGATGGAGCCCCAGGCAGGCAGGAAGGAGCTCCCCAAGTGCTCCTCCTTGAAGCCAGTGGCCATGCAAGTGTGGGGCCCAGCCATGGCCCAGCCCCAGGGCACAGGGATGGGCATTGGCCAGCCCTGCTCTGGCCAGCCCCAGCTGGCAGCCAGCACCTGAGCCAGGTCCCCCTCGCCCGCCCACCCCCTGGGCTTTGATTCTGGCAGCTTTGGAGCTGCTGCAAAGGTGAGAATTGTGTGGGGGAAGAAGGCGTGCCTGTGGTTTGCTCAGCCCTGCAAGAAGCACAGAAGGCAATGGGAGCCCAAGCAGTGGCTCTGTGGGGGCCTTGGATGGTTTTCAGAGCAGGGCTGGCTGGAAACCCCCCCTGCAGGGGCAGCTGTGAGGGAAGCAGTGCGGAAATGCAGCAATTGATCATTTGGTCCCTGTCTGCCCAAGGGGCTGAGAGAGCCCCACAAGTGCTGCAAATCCCACACCCATCTGCTCAACAACCTGACGGGACCCTCCTCCTCCTTCCTGCCTTGCCGTGCATGGACAGTGGCCGGATGCCCCGCACCCACCAAAGCTGCGCTCTCACTGCCCTCCGCCCCAGCGATCCCGCGACTTTATACTACACGTCACACCAAAGGGATGAGCAACTGCCAAAGACCTTCTGAAAATCCGACCGATCCAATGTGTCCTTGGAAGACCTGCCTCGTGCATTTTCCCAGCAATAGAAGCATCGCTTTAACCTCACATGAAAGCAGAAAACTGCCTTGAAACACCTAGGACTACCAACAAATCCACCTTCCTTTCCAACAACCGACCACAGAATCAACCACATTTCGGAGCAACCTAGCCCTTGAGGCCCCAAACTTTTCCAGGCGATTCGGGAGATAAACTTCTATCACCCAGACCACCTTACTTCAAGCGCGACCATAGTCGACATAACATGCCGCCAAATGGTCATGGATACCACAGCGAGACCAACAGTCGCACAGACGTTCCTCCACTACTTCTACCCACAGCAGTCAGCAAAGACATGCATTGCTCAAAGCATGTACCCCACACTCAGTGGCAGCAACTGGAACAAGCAGCTAATTCTGCGTTGGACTCTTCCAACGAGCAACCTTAAACATACGCTAAACAGACTCTAATTTGTGCAAGGCTCTGCTTAGCTATGCAGACACAGTTGTCAGACATCACAGCACCCTGATACTTAGAAGAAGCACTCTTCCCACAAAACAGCACTTATCCGTCATTCAACATCAAACACCACAACCCAGTCAAAGGTTAACTTCCAGATCGGCAACACAAGCAAGCCGCAGCAAATGTCTGACTTGCAAGCAAGTCGCCAACTTCACAATCGCCGCGCCACATCGAGCCCAAAGGCACGGCGAAAGATCAATCACCACGCGGATGCCAAAACATTAGCTACCTTCCTCACTGCCAGGGAATGTCAGCCCCGTGACCAGTGGGTCAACCGAGAGCCTCAACCCTCAGAAGATCTGCATTCAACTCACCTTGTTGTCAACTGCTAAAGCGCTCGAGCAGGCTGCCAGTAACATGGACACATTCATGCGAACATCGGGAGCCACACAGCATCACAAAGCTAAACTCTTAAAGCCACAATTCACACTGGCTGACAGCCATGCGTTGGGACTTGCATCCCAGAGCTAATCAAAACATACAATGGGTCCAAGTTTCATTGCGAAAAACCAGTGCAGGAATTCGCCTCCCAAATGGAGATTCACATTATACAGTAGGCAGCCGCATTATAAAGATACTTGGCAACTATAGTTGACGGGCAAACCAAACCTAAAACAAGTAGAGTTTGGCAAAAGCAAAGCCTTTACAACTCCTCCCCTCAGAGAGCAGACACATATGGCAAACTCTCTGATAGCATTAATTCAGTTCCCTAGAGAGAAATGAAGCAAACATCCCGTTCAAAAACACTGGCCTCCAGAGCACTAACGGGAGGCCCTCAGTTGTAATTAAAAATGACTGGTTATGGAACGCTGAATGATGCTCACAGGCAGGTATGCAATCCTGGTCAAAAACGGAAAATCAGGTGTGTCTTCTCAAAATCAAATTCAAACTGATCTTCACAATGACAGACCGAGACTAATGAGAACCTGTGAGTTTCTATTTACAGGACATGCTGTGGGCCGACCATGCTAATGCATACATGCCCCTCCCAGAGAACTAACCACTCCACCAAAACCGTCAACAGCAGCCAGCAGAAACCCAACCGGTGAGACCCAGCAGCAACGACTGTACTGTTGATTTTTGTGCTTGTCACCAAGATACAAGCCAGCCCAACCATCTACCCACTCACCTTTCAGGTGGTCATGAGACACCTTACACGAAAAGGGCTCAAAAACATCACCACACCAAACACTCCATCCTTCTGCTTCTATTACCCAATCTATTTCCAGGACGACCAAAGTAGTATTCTCAATTCTCACACCATCACACATTACTAACGATCCACTATGCCCAGCTTTCAAACCCCAGGGAAAGTATTGTAATTAACCCGGTGATACTGTGGTACTGGGGCTGGCAAAACCATATTACAATGCCAGGCCATCAGGCCTGATGAAAAAAAAAAAAACCCCCCCAAAAACCAAGAAAAAAAAACCCCCGACAAGTTCCTGGGGGGCGGGCCAGTTCACCTGGGCACAAAACCGCAGTGCAAAAACACCTCTTCTTTGTACATGAAACTCCTATCAAACAGCTAAAAAATCCCTAGATGCGAAAACAATACTATAACAATAACAGTCTGCAGGCCCAATCATGCCTGTTACATGGGTAAATCATGACAGTGTCCTTCAATGTCAATAAGAATGGTATGAATTGGCGAAATTACCAGGCTCCAACCACAGCATCCGAGCGTTTACCCAACAAGTGATAAAAACACGCAACACAGAGAACAGACCTACCCAAATCCTTACCCGCAAGTTCACCAAATCCCAACCACGATAGAAAGCTCTCCAGATAGGCCAATCAACCAGTCAATCCAGACCCAGTCCTTCAACCATCAGACCCAAACCAACCTTCGATTTAATGCTACCTTCTATCCCTTAATGAATCTAACCCCTAACCTAACCAATTCTGTTGCTTTTTATATGTCCCAACCCCCTTTCTATGAAGAGTTGCTTAAACACCTCATTCACTTACTCCACAGCTATCAACCTCAATCATGCAAATGGACACACACCCCAGATATTACCCTGATTCAAGCTCAGTCGCGCCAATGTTTTGGTAATCAGCCCTATCAAAGCAAAAGGTAATTTCACCAAAGTTAAAGCCCAACAGAAAAAACAACCAAGTGGTATTCCATCGGCGTCATGCAATGTGGTTGTCAGAGAATCTTGAGTAATCCTTGGGTGTATTTCTTCCAAAACAATTATCTAACACTTCGGGTCCAAGTTCTATTTTCCTAGTTCCTGTACCACTCCAGACGAAATGGTATACAACCTTTTCAAAACCCACGCTTCACAAAAGAGAAATAATAACAGTAATAACTATCGCAAATGCTGCTCGCCTGAGCAGCCAACGCAATACATGTGTTTCGCCCAGCAACACAGCATCAAGACGTCTCAGCGCAAATAACCAAATGAGGGACTTGCAAATTGGAGAAATCTATCTCCACTCTCACTACCTAGAGAAGTCATCTCTTCCTCTCATAAGTAGTCTGCAAACACAGACTGACCTCCTGTTCAGTGCAGCAGGAGCCTGTGTCACCCTGAAAGAAAGAATGCTTTTCTACTACGACCACACCGTTATCGTCAAGACTCCATGGCAGAACTCCGAAACAGACTGCTCAGAGACAGAAAGATAGGAAGCTCATGCAAGCTGTCGAATCCTGTTTTAACCAATCCCATGTTAACCACTTTAATTCTACTTTTATGACCCATGGCAATCTACTTTTAACTGCTATCTTCCCCACCATCCTGCCTGAACAAGATAGTCTCATTTGTTAAAGCTCGCATAAACGACTAACATCTGTTCAAACCAACATGAAATCTCTGAATTAATCCAAGAACATGCCAGTCACAAGCTTTTCCAAAGCTTCCTGCAAAGAACTTAGCCAGGTTTCCAAACTCCTTTTCCTTTTTTAAATCCTAACCTTCACCTCATATGCTATATATTATATATTATGACTACCTCGTTCTTTGTGAAAGAGGCGACGTAGATGGGATTGATAGCGACAGCGATTCTATAAATCGTGTTTTATTGGAAAGGGCAGAAGCTCCCCAACCCCCCACATACTTATCTTCCAAGAATGGAAAAACCCCCTCTAACAACATACCAGTACTTTTCCCATTTCTCCACTAACTTAGGAAGTGTGCCAAGAACCCCTCTGACGTAGTGTAAACCCCAAGTATTTAAACTCATGCCTTAGTAAATAAATGCTTTTAAACCATCCCACCAAAACTGGTGTCGTTTAGTACCAACCCACACAGAAAATTGCAGTTCCGATGACCTAAAACAGGCACCCAGTTTGTAGCGAAAGAACAACCACACGATCACGAAAACTAAACCGCCATGGCTCATCTACAATAAGGGCGGCACAAAACCAGAACCCAAAATCAACCTTTATCCCTTGTACATCAGCAAACTTGGCCCTCAAACCTTCAGTCAACTCTCTTCTCCATCCATTTGACACTGCTCTTGCAATTGATGGAGGTCAAGGTTTGCCATCCAAGCCTCCCTAGGAACAAGCCTGCCCTCCCCATGCCCCCCTACCAGCCATTCCCCATAAACAAGGGAAGGGAGAAAGAGAAAACTATGGAGACTACCAAATAACAGAACATACATCAATTCAAAACATGCACATAATATCATCCCTAATATTGAGGCCAACCATGCATGCCCAATTCTCTAAAATGTTGCTGCTGCCCTGGGTCACCCTAAAAAACATTGAAGCACCCAAAGAGCTGTCCCACGCCCACCCAACCACTGCCCATCCTGACACCATCTCATGTCCCCACTCTCCCTTAGACACCATCCTGCCAACTGTCAGTCCCCAGGATTTCCATGTCCCAAGAAACCCCTCCCCATATTCATCCCCTACAATCCCCCCCTCCCTCAGGACCTGATTCTCCCTAACACCCCAATTCATGGACCCTTCAATCCTGCAATACCACATCCCATTATCCCAAAATCCCTGACCCACGTTCCCCTGGACTCCCACCCTGAGGTCCCACCATTAACCACCACCCCCAAATCCCTGCCAAGTACCCCCATCCCTGAAACCCAAATCCCTTGGATCCCCTTAACCCTGAAAACCCCCACTCCTGAGAAACTCACTGCACCATCACCAAAAGCTGCCCCAGCCGTCCCCACCCTCCAAATCCTGTCCCCACTTTCGCCACCCTGACCCCAACAAAAACCACGCACGACATAGACGATCCTACCTCATTTTCCTTCCCCTTTTCCGAATAAGCCCCCACCCAGGACCTGCCCCAAGCACGGATACAGCCACCTGATGCCAGCACACGTGCTATGCTGAAGTGTGCTCTCTGTGGTGATCCCTGCACAGCCTGAACCCCGGATGGCCCTGTAAGGCAAGACCAGTGGGTACAGGGATGGCTGATACCTCTATCCCCAATCCACAGAAGCCAGTAATGAGACCGGGCATGGCCCATTAGGGAAAATACAAGTACAGGAGCAACAGACCAATGGACGAGTGGCCATACAGATGACCCATGACAAGGCCATGGCTGATGAGTACCTTGCCAACAGTCCCCATGCCTCCACGCTGTCCCCAAGTCCTGCCGACAAGGTGCCAAGACATCTGTGCCACATCAGGGACAGGATCAGTTCAAGGACAGACCCCACAATCCCAATGCCCTGTCCTCGTCCCTATAGCCACCCCCACCACAGCCCTCCCTTCTCCCTTCCAGCCACCAGACCCTCAGCTTCACTGTGAGCCTTGGATGCCATCCCCACCCTCTGTCCCAGACCGTGTAGCCCTGGCAGCTGGTGTCCCCTGACACACAGTCCCAGACCACCACTCCTGGGGAGCCCCCTGGACCCTTCTGTACCGGTGACACTGACCTCCATGCTTGGACCCTGTCCACCACCTGTATAATGAGCAGCGCTGGACAAGAGCACCCAACATCTTGTCACCGAGAATGGAATCTACACTTACAAGCGCACTGTTAACAGCCCCCTCTGTGAGACTCACATGTAGATGTTTGGATCATCCACCCTGGAACCTTGGACTCTGAGGCTTTTGGCTCTGGGCTCCATGGTTACCTCGTGTGACCAGAGCCTCCTCTGCACACAGGAAAACCAGAGTAACCAGTGTGATTTAAGAAGTGCACCCCTGTCTATTGTACCATGGTCCCCATTAAAACGTTACAGATCCCTCTTCCCCAAGGTGATGCTGCAGTCCGCGCCCCGGTCGCTGAGGGACAATACACTCCTGCCAGGGGCCGGCCTGATCACCGTCACCGAGGTGCGATTTACAGACAAGATGAGAATGGCCCCTCCATGGTACCGAGCGTCCCTGTCCCCCTCGCAGCAAACCACAGCGACACCACGTCAGGCCAGGTGGGAACTGCCAGTTGAACCTCAGCGGTACCATACAGTGCACGTGAGCACCACAGGAACCACCACTCTGACACCCCCACAGCCCCTCCCCACGGACTCATTGTCAAAAATCCCCCCCCCTCTCCTTCCCGAATCTTCAAGGGCCAATCTGAGATCCCCCGATCTCACCAAGCTCAATCTCAGCTCCTCAATCACCCCCAACGCCTACCCCCTTATCCCCCCCCTGCACCTCTCACCAGACGGCATTTGGTGTGGCCCACAGGTCCCTGCACCCTGCGCCCGCCATGGGTCCTCACCCGGAATACAGCTGCCCAGTCTCCTTCCAAGCGGGCTTGCAGAAGAAGCCGTTACCAAAGGCTTCATGGACCCTGACAGGCATCCCTGGATCCCTTGCTGAGACACTCAGCCTCCTGGGTACCCCCAGCCCCTCCACATCATTCCCGGTCTCCCAGTCCTGCCCAGTCCCTCCCCAGTCCTTCCCTCCTTTCCCAGTCCCACATGCCGTGCCCCAAGTCCCCCATCCTTCCTCCGATCCTTCCTGAACCAAACCTTTCCATCCCCCATCCTTCCCGGATCCCGCCCCAGCTCCCCCCATTCCCGCCCCTGTGCCTCCCTGGGTCCCTCGTCCTTCCACCTTCATTCAAGTCCCCCACCCGCCTTGCATCCCCTCATCTCTTCCATTCCCCCCTAATCCTTCCCAGTCCCACGCGGGTCCCTCCATCCTTTCCAGCCCTCCACCCTCCCCCAACCTCCATTGCCCTCCCGTTTCCCCACATGCTCCCTGTGTCCCCCCCCATCCCTCTCCAGTGTCCCTCCTAATCCCCGCATCTTCCTTCAGTTCCTTTCGCCACCCCCCCACTCGCCGCCTCTCCCACTGGGCTGCCCCCCTGCAACTCTCTGCCGACCCACCCCATTCGCTCCACGTCCCCTATTCCCCCCTTCACCCACAGCTCCCCCTCTCAGGCAGGCCCTTGTTGAGCCCCCCGAGAGCACGGTGCCACGAGATCTCCTGGTGCTATCTGCCCGTGCCGCAGGGACAGGTCCCCTTCCGTCATCTGCACCAGGATCACGGGCACACTGGGCACAGTCCCTCCTGGAGTGCGCTACTTGACATGACACGCCACTATCACTCTGAGCAGCCAATGAACAACATGGGCTCGGTCCCCCTGATTTCTCATGCTGAGGACTCTTGTTGGGTGACCACGGCACCCTATCCCACCTCCCTGTGCCAGCCCGTCCTGCTCCGCAGTGCCGTCCAATCCACCATTCACCCAATCCCGCACACCAGTCACACAGTGACCCCGTGACCCTGCCATTCATGCAAGTGGCTCAGCCCCTGTCACTTCACCTGGCTCACAATGGCCAGGAGTGCCCGGGTCCCATCCGATCTTGGAATTCAGCCGTGTGACACTCAGCACTACAGTGCGTGGCCCAACCAACCAGCGGAACAGGATGACACCGCGTTCCAAGCATCAAGCCCTGAAGGCTGGCCCTGGAAGTACATCCAGAAACTGAACACACGTGCGGTCCAACGTGTCATTCGTATTGCAGGACCCCCAGACGTGACCACTGACCCCTGACAACAAGGCACTTCTTCCCCCAGCATGTCACAGTTGCGTGCCCTCGTTTTCCTGCCCATTGGCCTGTGTACTGGCTGCACTGGGAACAACTATGGTGGCTAACAACTACAGATAACGGCCCTGGTGACTGTGGGGAACCACCTATTGAGGGTGATGGCACACCCCACAAGCCCCTGACTGCAGCTGGATGCTCAGGACCCTTGCTCAGGCTCCTCAAAATTTGGTTGTTGACTTGCAGGATTGGCCTTCTATGATTTTGAGTCAGAGCTCCCACTCTTTCCAGGCTTGGGATCTTGTAGTGGTAGGTATGTGTTATTCACTTCTGAGGGTATCAGGAAACTGGGTCACCTGGAGATATTCAGGTCTGTGGTATTCAACTCCCATGTGTATGGCCCCTGACTCCAAAATCACCCCCTCAGTTTCCTTTCAGCTCCAGAACACCAGAAATAGGCAGCCTCCACCATCATACACCTTCACCCAAACCCCCAACCCTCCCATCCCCCTTCACTCACCCTGATTTCCGCATAGAGTTTCCCAGACCCCTGCACCCCCTGGAGGATCCTCGGCAACCGACATGGAGCTGCGGGCCACACGAGCAACCATGGGAACCCTAGTAATCTATGAATCTCCAACAGAAGCTGTGCACTCGGAACTGAGGCCACTGTGATACTGGTGCTCCCTCCATGGCTTCCTGCTACCCATCCTTCCAAGGAGTGGGATTCAGGGGAGCTACCCAGGCACCCTGCCTTCCCATCCTCTCCCATCCCCCCAGTGTCCCCCATCCACTTCCATACCTGCAGTGGCTCCCCCAACCCCCAACGAGTGCTCCAGGTACCCTCAGACTTCCCCCATTCTCTCCCACAGTCCTCGCACACACACAGGGTCCCCATTCCCCCCTCCCCACTCCCCCGTCTGAACCCCTGTAAAATGTGGCAATTTGGCATCTTCTGTCGATTCCTGGATGAAAATGACCACAAATGTGGGCAATGTTATATCTGAAAGTCATATTATAAAAAGGGCAAGTTTCTTATCGCAGGGGATTAAAGAAGTAGAGGAAAGGAAAGAGAAAGAAACAGAAGACAAACAGCATTACACAAAACCATGGGTGCTCTTTCGCATCAGCTGCAATGGATTGCATCGACCCTTGTGCTTTAGTGCGGCACATTTCCAAGCACAGCATCTATTCTCTGCATGAAGTAAACACTGTCTGCAGCTGGCTTGGCAGTCTCACACTGGGCTATGCGCTCCATGGCTGTACGCTTGTGTGCAGCACCTCGTTTGCTGCAGGCAATACGGGAAACACACCAGAGATATGAGTGCGGTAGCAGCCTCCCTCTGCTGAAGTGGAGACACCAGGTGCCTGGTGTAGCAAATGGGAAACCCTTGTCACAGCCGACTCGTGCGGGCAGCATCTCTCTATTGTAAGCTGAGCACCAGGCTGGAGAAAGCCAACGAGCTCAGTCATTCCAGAATGAGCTTCCTCGTGAAGCAACAAAGCAGAAAAATGGGCGACAGGAGAAGATCAAAGAGGAAAAAGCAAGGGAGGGAGGATGCAGAGCTGACCAGCTGGAGTGACCCCGTATCCCCCAAAAACCCAAAAACAAAATCTCCGTAATGTGTCAACAGTTAACGCTTTTATTGGTAAGCTTCCCTCCTACAGCCGATTTTTCCCAGGCATTGCTCCCGGCATTTTTCCCCTACATTTTCTCGCATCAGCATCTTCCCACCAGCATGAGATCACTCACAGCCCACTCCATGGAAGATTCTCTCTCCTGACGCTGTACAGAAGCATCCCAAGGACAAACCTGTGACAGGGGTCCCCATTACATACACCCCTGAATTAATTTTCACCTCATGTCTAGGGTAGTTGAACATAAATGAAAATCAAATCGTCCTCTCAACCCCCATCTCCCATGCTCTCAAATCCCTCCCATCTCCCATACACACGCGGCTTACCATTCCCATGCAGCTCCAAGGACACAGACCTGATTCACATCCCTGACCAAAATTCACTTTTTGGTTAAAACGGGCAGAAATTGTTTCTCTGGGTCAGCTCTTCAACTTTAGAACTGATTCCCCAACTTGGCCCATACATTGGTTTGAAAAACAGTGGTCTCCAGAAGATGAAACTCTCTTGGAATAAAAATATAACCCCTTCCCTCTGAATTTGTAACTTGAAATAAGAGCTTTTGCAAGATAATGAAACAGGAATAACATTCTTTACCAGCTATAATTGAGAAAACAAGTTAATGAAGTTACTTTGCTGGTATTATAAGAATTATATACATTATTGATCATATTGTTGAATAAAATTGTGATTTGTTAGTTTGGATAGCTTGGTGTTTGGATGTGAGTTCTTACGTGGCCCGTCAAAGTTTGTTTTCATGAATGGTTTTACCAAGTAGGTCTTTGTGGTTACAGGATGACTTGTTTTCCAAATGTAGGGGAACAAACACAGTACAAACTCACTGATTAGGGTAAAATAAAGGTGGCATGCGCTGAGTGGAAACCAGCTGCTACAATACATGCATTCCCCGTGCGGGTTACCGGCACACGGCAGAATCTAAGGCGAACCTACACCCCGCTGAGCACGAAAGAGGTACAAGCAGTGGTGAAGGCGATTCAGGAAAAGGGGATTAGCTCAGCTGTTGTGTCCACACTGGTAGGTGGTCTTTTTAGTAATGATGATATGCTGCCATTTGATATCTCGCAGGTAACCCGTATGCTTTTTGACAGGGCAGGGCTGATTGTATTTCAGCAGGAATAGTCCGATCATTGCACAGCTGCGTAGCCCAAGCTTCAGGGCAGGACAGCCTCTCCATGGCTCTACCCTGTCCAGACTGCCTAGGCAAGCATGATGATGTGGCTACACTGCAGAACCAGGCAGCACACCTCTCAGCAGAGAAGTTAAAGCACAAACTAGAGCAGCTAGAGAGGCCATACGAGCTGTTTCTCGGGTAGTGGACAAGTCAACACCATGGCCACTATTAGCAGAGGGAAAGTGAAGGTTCACACACTTTGTAGACCGTTTGCAAGCTGCAATTGACTCATCTACCCTGCCTGTAGCTGCGAGGGGACCTGTGGGTGACAGATTGTCTGAATCAACAGTGTAACACCGTCACCAGGATATCCTGCGCTCTCTGCCAGCAGGGCCAGCTTAGCTGACATGATCAAACATGTGGTAAGGGAAGAACAGCTAATACCTATGCAGGCAGCGGTTCATACCATAACCAATGCCATGGCAAGCTGTCCCCAGCCAGCACAGCAGCCCGTGGCAGCACCCTCGACCCAAACAGCGCCAGAGACTGACCTGCTAGAGCTGTGGGAAGAAGGGTCATGTGGCCAAGGAATGCAGATCCAGGCCCCAGGGAAACGGAAGGGGGAGGGGGCGTGCGGGCCATACTCAGCCTCCTCCCACTGCGAGATGGCCCATCTTCCCCAACACCCAGTGGGGCAGGGGACCTTCATACCCCATATATATACAGGAACCAGTCAGTATTACATCCCCACCAGCCATTAAGTGGCAGAACTGTGCAGCACCACCAGCAGCAATTACGCACCCTCCCCGCCACAAACTGTGCCGTGTCACAGGGTCAGCAGGGGACGTCCCAGAGCGGAACCCCTGGGTGGCCCTAGTCATGAAAGTAGGGAAGGAGCTCTTGAAGGTGTGGGGGACATGTCAACTCTACGGCAGCCAGGACCATCACGTTTAGGGCTTCAGTTTTTAGCAGACACAAGATCAGACTGCACGATTATTCCCCAATCACATTGGCCCAGACATTAGCAAATTAAAGAAGTCCCTCCTGTGAACGGGGTGGGGGGACAATCCAGGGCATAGAAAAGCACCCAATTGGTGGCTATAACACTTCACACAAAAAAGGGGCCAGAACAAACAGTTGCAATTTACCCCTACATTTTGCAAGATTCTCCACCCTTAATAGGAAGAGATGTCCTGGCTATGCTCAGAGTCAGGATCACAAATTTATAATGAGGACCACTGCTGTACACCCTCTGCTGCCAATCAAATTGACTTAGAAATCATCAGACCCTGTATGGGTCGAGCATGTGGCCCCTCTCAGAGCCTCGAGTGGCAGCATTATTGGAACTGGTTGAACGGGAACTGCAAAAGGGTCACATAGAACCCTCCACAAGCCCATGGAATACCCCTGTGTTTGTAATTCCCAAAAGGTCTGGAGAGGGCTAACGCCTAGTCCATGACCTGAGAGAAGTGAACAAAACAATCCGATCCATAGGTCCAGTTCAGACACTGTTACCTATGAACTCAGCCATCCCTGAAGGACAGCCATGTGCAGTATTGGACATTAAAGACTGTTTCTTTTCATACCTTGCATCCTGAGACAGAGAACGATTTGCCTTTTCCGTGGTTTTCCCAAATAGCAAACAGCCCAGCCTGCGTTTCCAGTGGAAAGTACTACCTCAAGGTATAGTCGACAGCCCAACTATCTGCCAGATCACCGTGGACAGAGCGCTGACGCCAGTCCGATGCTCCTATCCCACTGTAACCATCATCCAGTACATAGACGACATCCTAGTCTCAGCACCATCAGCGAGCCATGTAGATCATCTGGTATCCATGATCACAGAGATCCTCCAGGCAACAGCTTCGAGATTGCGAGTGCGAAGATTAAGAGAGGACCCTGCGTCACCTTCCTGGGAGTGGAGATCACAAGCTCCTACGTGACACCTCCCAAGGTGAAAGTCCACCGAGACGTCAAGACGCTCCATGACGTGCAACGCCTGGTAGGATCGCTGCAGTAGCTTCGCAACATCGTCCTGATTCCTCCTGAGGTCATAGACTCTTTGTATGACCTCTTGAAAGGAAAGCACCCTGGGAACCCAAGGAGCTGACACCGCAAGCAGCGAGCTCCCTCGACTTCATCGAACAGCAGATGTCCACTGGCACACTTGCCAGATGGAACCCAGCGATGCCCCTGGACTTATACGTGCACTTCACGCCAAAGGGGGGAGTGGGAGCATTGGCCCAAGGACCTTCTGAAAAGGCCCGACCAATCCAATGGGTGGTCCTTGGAAGACCTGCTCGTGCATTTTCCCCAGCAGTAGAATGCATCGCTAACCTCATCATGAAAGGCAGGAAACTCGCCTTGAAACACCTAGGGACTGAGCCAACGAGAATCCACCTTCCTTTCCGTAAGCAATCGACCATAGAGTCAACCACAATTTCGGAGCACCTAGCCCTTGCTCTCATCAGATTCGGAGGAGAAATCTCCTACTCCACCAGACCACCTTGGACTCAGCTGCTGACCATAGTCGACATAGACATGCCGCCAAAGGTCATGGATAGACCACAGCAGACCAACGTCCACAGACGCTTCTCCACACTCTACCGCGACAGCAGTGTAGCAGGCAGAAGAGCAATGGCATTGCGTCAAAGCATGTGACCCCACACTGTCAGTGCAGCAACTGGAAGCAACAGCAGTAGTCTTGGCGTGTAGACTCTTCCAAGATGAGCACCTTAACATCGTAACAGACTCTATATTCGTGGCAAGGCTCTGCCTAGCCATGGCAGGACCAGGTGTGTCAACATCAGCAGCAGCCCTAATGCTAGAAGAAGCACTCTCCTCACGAAAAGGCACTGTATCCGTCATTCACGTCAACAGCCACAACCCAGTCAAAGGTTACTTCCAGACCGGCAACACAAGGCGGACGCTGCAGTGAAAGGCGTCTAGACGTTGCAAACTCGTCAATTGCACGAATCCCTCCACATCGGACCCAAAGCACTGGCGAAGAGATGCAGAATCACGACAGCAGATGCTAAACATGTAGTAGCTACCTGTCCTCACTGCCAGAAGTCACCCCTGTAGACCAGTAGGTCAACCCAAGAGGTCTTAAGCCCTCAGAAATCTGGCAGTCGGACTTCACCTTGTGTCAACTGCTGAGCCTCGAGCATGGCTTGCAGTAACAGTGGACACGTTCAGTGGAACGATCGTAGCCACACAGCATCACAAAGCTAACTCTAAAGCCACAATTCAGCACTGGCTGACAGCCATGGTGTGGCTTGGTATCCCCAAGCAGATCAAAACAGACAATAGTTCCAATTTCATTTCTAAACCAGGGCAGGAATTCGCCTCCAAATGGGAGATCACACTAGTGCAAAGTATCCCATATAACAGTACCGGGCAGGCTATAGTTGAGCGGGCAAATCAAACCCTGAAAACCAAGACAGAAGTGTTGGCAAAAGCAGAAAGCTTTACCAACTCCATCCCTCAAGAGAGCAGGCACGTATATTGGCAACCGCGTTGATAGCAGTGAATCATTCCCTAGAAAAAATGAAGCAAACAGTCCCGTTCAAAAACACTGGGCCTCCAGAGCGCTAGAGGAGGGCCCGCAAGTTGTAATTAAAATGAGCTGGGTGAATGGGAACAGGGCTGGAGATTGATGCTTACAGAGCGAGGGTACGCAGCTGTCAAAAAAGACAGAAAAATCAGGTAGTGTCCTCTTAAATCAATCAAACCTGATCTTCACAATGAGCAAGATGAGACTAATGAGAACTGTGAGTTTCTGTTTACAGGACATGCTGGTGGGGCGTTCACGTAACGCATACATGCCCCTCCCAGAGGAACAAGACACACCATCAACCGTCAGACAGCACCAGAGAAACCCGCACGGGTGAGACCCAAGCATCAACGATATGTCTGTGTGATTTTGTTGTTGGGGCTTGTCGCCAGAGGACAAGCCAGCCCAGACTACTACCCACATCAGCCGTTCAGGTGGTCATGAGACACCTTACCAGTGACAAGGTGCTCAGAGACATCACCACACCAAACACTCCATCCTTCGTGCTTCGTATTACCGATCTATTTCCAAGACAAGCAAAGGTAGATCCCTATTCTTCACACTCACCACACATGTACCTATCCTACTAGTGCCCAGCTTCAAACACAAGAAAAGTTATTGTAATTACCCCGGGTGAAGATACTGTAGGTACTAGGGCTGCGAAACCATAGTTACAGATGCCAGGCCATCAGGGCCTGGGTAAGACCCACAAGAGCCCGACAAGTTCCTACAGTTCACCTGGGCACCCGCAGGTTGCAAAACACCTCTCTTTGTACATGGAAACTCCTATCAAAACAGCTAAAAATCCCTAGATTTCGAAAATGCATATACTATAACATAACAGTCTTGCAGCCCAATCATCCTGGTTGGACAGTGGGTAAAGCATAGACAGTAGTCCTTCAAAGGTCGAAAGAGTGGGTGAATGTACGAATTACCAGGCTCCAACCATCAGCATCCCGAGCGGTTGTACCCAACAAGGTGATTAAAAGCACGCAGACACAGAGAAACATGACCTACCCCAAAGTCTTACCCACAAACGTCACCAAAGTCCCAACCAGCGATGCGAAAGCCCTCCAGATAGGCCGCTCAGCCAAGTCAGACTCAGACCCAATCCTTCGTATGTTAGAAGCTACCTTTCTATCCCTGAATGAATCTAACCCTAACCTAACCAATTCCTGTTAGCTTTGTTATGATGTCCAACCCCCTTTCTATGAAGGAGTTGCTTTAAACACCCCATTCAGTTACTCCACAGCTGATGCACCTCACCAGTGCAGATAGGACACACCCCGCAGAGGTATTACCCTGAGTCAAGTCACAAGTCGAGGCAGACGTTTTAGTAATGCAGCCCTAGCTAAGCGAAAAAGGAATGTCTGCACCAGAATTGTAAAGCCCAGTAGAAAAAACAATAAGTAGGTAGTTCCATCTGCGTCAGCAATGTGGGTTTGTCAGAGATCTGGAGTAAGTCCTTGTGTATTTCTTCCCAAGTTCAATGATTCTAACGACTTCTGTGTCCAAGTTCTGATTGTTCCTAGGGTCCTGTACCACTCAGACGAAGAGGTATACAACCTTTTCGAAGAACCCAGCCGGCTTCACAAAAGAGAAATAATAACAGGTATAACTATCGCAATGCTGCTCGGCCTGGGAGCAGCCGGAACGGCAACAGGTGTTTCGGCCCTAGCAACACAGCATCAAGGACTGTCTCAGCTACAGATGACCATAGATGAGGACTTGCAGAGGATTGAGAAATCTATTTCCTACCTAGAGAAGTCAGTCTCCTCGCTCTCAGAAGTAGTCCTACAGAACAGGCGAGGACTAGACCTCCTGTTTATGCAGCAGGGAGGCCTGTGTGCAGCCCTGAAAGAAGAATGCTGCTTCTACGCGGATCACACCGGAGTCGTCAGAGACTCCATGGCAGAACTCCGAAACAGACTGGCTCAGAGACAGAAAGATAGGGAAGCTCAGCAAGGCTGGTTCGAATCCTGGTTTAACCAATCCCCATGGTTAACCACTTTAATTTCTACTTTGGTAGGCCCATTGGCAATGCTACTTTTAACTGCTATCTTCGGACCATGCCTGCTGAACAAGATAGTCTCATTCGTTCAAGCTCGCCTAGAACGGACTAACATTCTGTTCATAGGCCAACATGAAATGCTGTGAATTAATCAGGGAACATTGCCAGTCACAAGCTTCTCCAAACTTGCCTGGCAAAAACTTACTCAGGTTTCCAAACTCCTTTTTCCTTTTGTTAAATCCTAACCTTCTACCTCATTTAGTGCCTATATATATATATGTATGACTACCTCGTTCTTTTGTGAAAAAGGGGAGGGGAGATGTGGATTGGATAGGGACAGGCGATCGGAAGATATCGGTTTGTGACGGGAAAGAGCAGAACTCCCCAACCCCCAAGATAAGTTATCACCCTTGGAATGTAAAACCCCCTCTAACAGACATACCAGTACTTTTCCATTCTCCCTACTAACTTTAGGAAGTGTTGCAAGACCCCTCTGACGTAGTGTAAGACCCCAGACTATTTAAACTGCATGCTTTAGATAATAAACGCTTTTAACCGTCCACCATACTGGTGTCTGCGTGTTATTAAGCCCGAACTCCACATAGAAATGTGGCAGTCGTGCCGTATGACCTAAACCCAGGCCACCACAGTTGTGGCAGCAAAAGCACAACACCCAGCTGTGTCCCTCTCTGCCCCAGCAGTGGCCGCAGGGGTCAGTGGGTCCCTCCTGTTCCTGGTCCTGCTCGTTGCTGTCATCGTGGGCTGGCACCAGTGGCACCGCCTGGGTGGGTGACAATGGGGAGGAATGGAGGTCCCCGGGGTTTGGGTGAAGCCCCCCCAGAGTACGGGGCCATAGGGTGGCACCAACAGCTCCTGCCTTGGTTGAAGCTGAACCCCCAGAAACCTTGGCTGGAGGTCTGGGGGATTTGGGGAGGTCCTGGAGGGTTGTGTAAGGATGCTGGGGTTCTGTCATGGCGTTTGGGGGAATCTGGGGTCTCTGGGGGCTCAGGCGATTCAAGGGGTGTTCAAAGCTTTTTGGTGGCTTCAGGGATGCTCAAGGGTCCCAAGGGCAGTCAGGGATCCTGAGGGTGTTCAGGGGCCCTGAAGACCCCGCACTCACCCCTCCCCCTTCCCTTTGCAGGCCTCAGGAAGCAGCAGGAAAGGTGAGTGGGGGGCTCCAGGTCTGACCCCTCATTTTACTCTCACTGCAAACCCCTCCACCCCCACAGACACCCCCTTATCCCCGCAGGGCTCCCCCGGATCCCCCGGCCCCCCCAGAGGAGAGGGAGGTGCTGTACACCCACGTCGTGAGCACGGAGCGGGCAGGGGGTGAGTACAGGGGGGACACAGGGACATGTCACCCACGGGTGTCACCCCCCAACCAGGTCCCCACCACCCCTGTCTCTTGCAGGGCCCCTCCGTGCCACATCCCCCCAGGTGACCTACGCGGAGCTGGCGGGACCCCACAGGCGACAGCGGGACCCCAGTGACATCTATGACAATGTGCTGTGACACTGGGGACACTGCAGGTCCCTGCTCGAGGGCACCCCCCGTGTGTGTCCCCCCTCAGCTCCCATGGGTGCCACCGTGCCCGGGGGGTGTCCACGAGTGGGGGTCCCATGTGGGGCTGCCCAGAGCTCCCATTCCAGTGCTCCCAGTGCTCCCAGTACCCCCAGGGGCTCCCCATTCCCTCCCCCAGTGCCAGGGGGCACAGGACCCTTGTCCCTCCCATTGCACCCAAAATGCAGCTTTTTGATTAAACTGGGAGAAATGGTTTTTGTTTGTTCAGCTCTGCCTGGTCAGCTCAGATGGAGGAGGGTCCTGGTCAGGTTGTTGAGCAGATGAGTGTGGGATCCACAGGATTTTTGGGGCTCTCTCAGTCCCTTGGGGACAGGGACAAAATGATCAATTGGGGCATTTCCGGACTGGTTCCCTCGCAGCTGCCCCGCACAGGGGAAGGAGCTGCCGCTCCTGTTTGTCCCCTCTCGGTGACAATGGCCAAGGGCTCGGGGACCTGCGGTGGTGCCGCCCTGTGGCCACGGGCACCGATCCAGCAGCTGCCAAGGCCCTCAGGCTGAGCTGGAGCCCCGGGAAAGAGCCGGGAGTGGACAGGGGTGTCCCCAAATCCCACCCCAAAGCCCGCCCCAGCTCCAGCCCTGCCCGGTGCCCCCGGTGCCCAAAGCCCCGCACCCGGCACTCCCCGAGCGGCGTCTGAGCCCCGGAGCTGCTGTGGAGCCTCTGCCGGGCCCGGCCCTTGGGTGGGCAGGGGGCTCTTGGAGGGAGGTGCCGGGAGGGCAGAGGGGACCGGGGAGCCCGGGGAGGAGTCCCCGGCACTGCGGGAGCCGAGTCCTGGCCTCGGGTCACTGTCACAGGGCGTGGCTGCCATCGCGCTGCCAGGGCCGGGACTGTCCCGGGCTGCGGGCACCCACGGTGGCCATGTGTCCCGAGCGGCTGTGACAGCGTGTCCGAGGCCACTGTCGCCATGTGTTGGGACCGGCTGTTGCCATGGCAACGGGACCAACAGCTCCGGGCACTCGCGGGGCGTCCAGCTGGGGTCACCTCCCCCAGCCCCAGCATGGCCGCGGGCAGAGTCACTGCTCGATCTTCCCACGCTGGTCCCCAGGACAGGACCCCCAGGATGTGCCACCCCCACTGTGTGTCACCCCCAGGATGAGCCACCCCCAGATGTGTCACCCCCAGAACTGGGACACCCCTGAACAGGGACAGGAGCCCCTGGATGTGCCCCCAGGACAGAACCCGCCCCCCGTGTGACACTCAGCACAAACGGCCTCTTCCTTCTTCTGCAGCAGAGAGAAAGTGAAAGTGTTGTGGAGCACAGCCAGACACCCCCAGCACCCAACCCCCCCACCTTCCCTACAGCCCCCGCACCCCCTTTCCCCCTCCCCAGGGTTCCCCCAGCCCTGTACCGGTACAGGAGCTCCCCAGGATCACCCAGCCATGAACTGAAGGAGTGAAAGTGGCAGAAAAAAGGAAGGAAATGGAAATGAGGAAAGGAAAAAGCCTTGGGGGGGTGGGGAGAGAAACTCGGAATCCACCTGTGGTGACTCCCCCAAACCACGAGCAAACCGGGGGGGGCTGTGCTGGGCCTTGGGTCACCCCAAAATCTGAGGCACTCAGGGAAGGAGCTGTGACCCATGGGCCCACCCAGCCCCTGCCCATCCCTGGCACCACCATTTCCCTGGGAACCCAATCATGGCATCCCATTCATTGTGCCCCCCTCCCTGGGACCTCCATCCCAGTACTCACATTCTCCACAATCTCCATGGCCAAGGACCCCATTCCCGAGGAACTCTCCCACTCATTCCATCCCCTGAAATCCCCCTTCACTCAGGACCTTCATTCTCCAAGGAATCCCCAACCCCACGGTACCCCCCTATTCCCCAGGCACCCCACCCTTGGCACACCCTTGGCACACCCACACCTCCATGACTGCAAATCCCTGGAGCCCACGTTCCCCTGGGACTCCCAGCTCTGAGTTCCCCAGACATGGGGACCCCATTCCCATTGCACCCCCATCCCCAGTGACTCCCTCTCCTCAGGACCCCCATTCCCCAGGGACCCCAGACCTGGGACCCCACATTCCCTTGGTCACCCAAATCTGGCTCCCCAAACCCCTGAGCCCCCCACTCCTGCGAACCCCATGTCCCACTGTGTGCCACCCAGCCTTGTCCCCAGCCTGTCCCCACCCTGCCCACAACCTGTCTCCAGCTTGTGGCTACCCTGCCCACACAAAAGGCCACCCACACATGAATATGAGACCTTACCTCACTTCCTTCCCCATTCTTCCAAAGAGCCACCACCCAGGGGACAGCCATCCCTGGCAGCGAGTGACAGCCAGCCTGGATGGCCGGGGACACGGGGATGGCCGGGAAGGTGGCACTGCTCCTGTGGGGTGAGTGCCCCAGGCACGGGCCTGAAACACTGGGGATGGGCCCTGGTGAGGCAGAGAGCAGTGGGGAGGTGGGGGGGGGGGGTCCCCTGAGGTCCCCAATGCCAGCAGAGCCAGTGCATGAGGTGGCCGGGGTTGTGGGGTGGCCATGGGGAAAGAGACAAGGTGACAGGGATGCAGGGACAGGGACAAGGGGATGAGCACCATACAGATGAGCCATGGGGACAGAGGCCGTGGGGCTGATGGGGTTGACCTGTGCCAGCACAGGGTCCCCATGCCTGGGTGTCCACAATGTCCCCATATCCTGCCTGAGCAAAGGGTGGCCGAGTCATCTGTGCCACATCAGTGCCCCCACAGGGACTGTTCGAGGACAGGCCCCACACCCTGAACCCTGGGTCCTACTGTCCCTGCAGTGCCACCCCCACCCAGCCCTGTCCCTTCTCCCTTCCAGCCCAGACCCTCGGCCTCGCTGGTGAGTCCTCGGGGGATGCCATGTCCCCGCCCTGCTGTCCCCAGACCCGTGGTGGCCCTGGCAGGCTGGTGTCCCCTGTCACACACAGGTGCCCAGACCACCCAGCTGCTGGTGGAGCCCCCCTGGATGCCGGCGGTGCTGTGGGACCGGGTGACACTGACCTGCCAGGGCTCAGGGACCGTCAGTGCCACCACGTGGTACAAGAACGGGCGGCGATGCGGGCAGGAGGGACCTGACCTTGTTGTCACCGAGAGGGGCTCCTACACGTGTTACAGAGCTGACACTGGGTACCTCCCCTACATGAGCGTGTTAAATGGTGAGGGGGGTTTGGGTGTCCCCACCCTGGCACCTGTGTGACCTGAAGGCTCTGGGCTGGCTTCGCTCAACGGCTCACTCCCCGCTGTGACCAGGGCCTGTCCCCTGCACACAGGGACATCCCAGAGCACCCAGTGTGGATTTGGGGATATGGGGACTACAGTTGCACTGCGTGTGACCCAATGGGGGGTCCCCATTAGAACGGTGTGACAGGACCCTCTTGTCCCACAGACCGGCTGGTGCTGCAGGTGCCGGCGCGGCCGCTGCTGGAGGGGGACACGGTGACACTGCGCTGCCGGTGCCGGCCGGACACGTCGGTCACCGAGGTGCGATTTTACCATGGGGACAAGGAGGTGAGAATGCCCCTCCGTCGGACCGAGCTGTCCCTGTCCCCTCTGCAGCAGAACCACAGCGGTGACTACTGGTGCAAGGGCCAGGTGGAAACTGGCCAGTTGACCTCAGCGCGGGTGACAGTGACAGTGCACGGTGAGCACCCCAGAGCCACCACTCTGACACCCCCACAGCCCCTCCCCACGGACTCAGGGTCAAAAATCCCCCTCCTCTCTCCTTCCCTGAGCTCTTCACGGTGCCAGTGCTGGAGGATCCCCCCGAGCCCACCAAGGCTCAATCTCAGCTGCCTCAGCACCCCCAACGCCCTATGGCCCCAGCCCCCCTCCTGCACCTCTTCTACCAGGACGGGCATTTGGTGTGGGGCCCGCAGGGGTCCCTACAGCTCCTGGTGTCTGCCGTGGGGGTCTCTCACTCGGGGAATTACAGCTGCCAGGTCTGCTCCCAGGGCGGGGCCGTGCAGAAGAGCCATGCCCGGGTCTCCATGGGGAGCCCCGACAGCATCCCTGGGTCCCTTGGCTGAGGACACTCAGCCTGGCCTGGGTAACCCCAGCCCCTCCTGACACCATTCCCGGGTCTCCCCATCACTGCCCGGGTCCCTCCCAGGTCCTTCCATCCTTTCCCGGCTCCCATATCCGTGCCCCAAGTCCCTCCATTGCTTCTCGGATCCTTCCTTGACACCTTTTCCGAGTCCCCTCATCCCTTCCAGGATCCCACCCCGTCCCCCCATCCCTGTCCCCTGTGCCTCCCTGGGTCCCTCTGTCCTTTCCCACGTTCCATCTCAGGTCCCCCATCCCTGCCTTGCATCCCCTCATCTCTTCCCAGTCCCCCCAATCCTTCCCCAGTCCCACGCTGGGTCCCTCCATCCCTTTCCAGGTTCCCTCCACCCGTCCCCACAACCAGCCATCCCCTCCCTGTGTCCCCAGATGCTCCCTGGTGTCCCCCCCCATCCCTTTCCAGGTGTCCCTTCCCTGAATCCCCCATCGTTCCTTCAGGGTTCCTTTCCGGCCCACCCCCCCCAGCTCTGTGCCGCCTCTTCCTCACTGGGGTCCCCCTGCCACTCTCTTCCCACCACCCATGTCGCTCACTGTCCCCTGATGTCCCCCCTTCACCCACAGGGCTCCCCCTCTCAGGGGTGTCCCTGTGGGTGCAGCCCCCTGAGGGACAGGTGGCACTGGGGGACCGCCTGGTGCTGAGCTGTGTGATGGCCTCAGAGGACAGGTCCCCTTTCCTTCATCTGGCACCGGGGGGGATCAGGGGCACAGCTGGGCACAGGTCCCCCCTGGAGTTGCGCCGCGCTGGGGACAGTGACAGTGGCCACTATCACTGCTGAGTCAGCAATGGGAACAACATGGCCGAGAGTGTCCCCCTGAATGTCACCATCCTTGGTGAGGGGGACTCTTGGGTTGGGGGTGACCACGGCACCCTCATCCCACCTCGCCTGGTACCAGCCCTGTCTCTGTCCCAACAGTGCCTGTGACCAATGCCACCATCACCCCCAGTCCCCCGGCACACCAGGTGCATGCAGGTGACCCCGTGACCCTGCGCTGCTCGGTGCAGGTGGGCTCAGCCCCTGTCACCTTCACCTGGCTGCACAATGGCCAGGAGGTGGCCCGGGGTCCCATCCTGGATTTTGGGAATGTCAGCGTGGGACATTCGGGCACCTACCAGTGCGTGGCCACCAACCAGCTGGGACAGGACGGGCACCGCATGTTCCGGGCACTCAGCCCTCAGCTGGCCCTGGAGGTGACCACGCAGGGACCCTGGAACACAGGTGGGGTCACACGGTGTCATTCAGATTGCAGGACCCCCTAGAGTGACAGCTGACCCTGACCTATCACTTCTGTCCCCAGCAGTGGCCAAAGGGGTTGGCGGGTCCCTCCTGTTCCTGGTCCTGCTCGTGGGTGTAGCTGTGGGCTGGCACTGGTGGAACAACACGGGTGGGTGACAATGGGGGCACCCGGGGCCCTGGGGAGGTGGGAGGCCACCTGGAATGTGGGGGTGATGGGCAGCACCCAAAGCCCCTGACTTGGGCAGTGCTGAGTGCTCAGGACCTTTGCTCAGGGTCCTCAAAGATTTGGGGTGGTGTTGGAGGGTCTTGCAGGGATTTTGGGGCTTCTATTGGAGGTTTTTGGGGAGTTCAGAGGCTCCCACTCTTTTCCAGGCTTTGGGTTCTTGGGGTTTAGGGTGGTAGGGGATGTGGGGTAGTTCACTGGTTCTAGAGGGATTTAGGGAAACTGGGGTCACCTGGGGGGAATTCAGGGTCTGGTGGTGATTCAGGACTCCCATGGGTGGATGGGGGCCCCTGGGACTCCAAAGTCACCCCTCCAGTTTTCCTTTGCAGCTGCCAGGAAGCACCAGGAAAGGTGAGGGCAGCCTCCAGCCATCATACACCTTTCACCCAAACCCCCAGGACCTCCCATCCCCTTCCACACACCCCCTTATTCCCACAGGGCCCCCCTGGAGCCCCTGGCACCCCCTGGGGAGGATCCTCAGGCGACCTACATGGAGCTGCGGGGGCCACATGAGCAACCGTGGGAACCCAGTGACATCTATGAGGATCTCCAACAGAAGCTGTGACACTCTGGGAAGCGGGAGGCACTGGGTGACACTGGGGGTGCTCCCTCCATGGCTCCTGCGCTTGCCCATCCTTCCAAGGGAGCTGGTGATGAGTTGGGGGAGGCTACACAGGGCACCCTGTGCTTCCCATCTCCTCTCCCAGTCCCCCCAGGGGCTCCCCCATCCCCTTCCCAGTACCTGCACGGGCTCCCCAATCCCCATCTGAGTGCCCCAAGTACCCTCAGTGACTTCCCCATTCTCTCCCCACAGTCCTCGCAGCACACCCAGGGGTCGCCATTCCCCCTCCCACTCCCCCTGTCCTGTCCCACTGTGAAAGGGGCAGTCCGGGAGGATTCTTTCTGGTTGATTTCTTGGATGAAAATGAAGCACAAATGTGGCAATGTTATATCTGAGAAGTCAGTATTGATAAAAGAGGGCAAGTGTTCTTATCGAAGGAGGATTAGAAGAGAGAGAGAGAGGGGAGAAGAGGGAAAGAGAAGAAACAGAAGACAGGGACAGCATTACCACAAGAACCCTGGGCGCTCTTTCGGCATCAGCTCGGCAGATGGAGTGTGCATGTGGCGAGCCCTTGTGGCTTTTGTGAGTGGCTGGGTGTCTCTGGCATTGGTGAACACTGGCTGCAGGCTGGCTGTGGGCTAGTGCTGCAGCACTGGTGGCTATGGGCTGGCTGCCACGGACTGGTACTGCTGTGGGCTGGTGCAGCAGGCTCGTTGCTGCAGGCAATACAGGAAACACACCAGAGGTGATTGGTGCGTGCAGGCAGCATCTGCTCTGCTAGAGAAAGTGGGAGAGCACCAGGTTGGGGCTGGTGTGGCAGGCAATGGGGGAAACCCTGGTGGCAGCAGCCGTGACTGCGTGCGAGCAGCATCTGCTCCATTGGAGAAGGTGGAGCACCAGGTTGGGAAGCAGCGGAGCATCAGGTCATCGCAGGAATGAGCTGCCTCGTGGAAGCAACAAAGCAGGGAAGAATGGGTGCGGACAGGGAGGAAGGATCAAAGGGAGGAAAAGGCAAGGGGAGGGGGAGGAGGGCAGAGCTGACCATCTAAGTGAGCCCCTGATCCCTCCAAGAAACCCAAAGCAAAATGGCTCCTGCTGTGTCACAGTTAACTGCTTTTCTTTGGTAAGCTTCCTCCTACAACCTGATTTCCCAGGCATTTCTTCCCGGGCATTTTTCCCCGACATTTTTCTCGGGCATCCAGGCATCTGTCCCACCAGGCAGTGAGGTGTCACTCACAGCCCACTCATGGAAGATTTCTCTCTCCTGACTGGCTGTTACATGAAGCATCCCCAAGGACAAACCTGGGACAGGGTCCCCAGTACATGTACAGCCCCTGGAATAATTTTTCACGTCATGTATAGTGTATGTTGAGACATAAATGAAAATCAAATTGGTTCCTCTCAACCCCCATGCTCCCAGTGGCTCTGCAATCCCCTTCCCAGTGCTCCCAGTACACCACGCGGCTTACCATTTCCCATGCCAGCTCCAAGGGGACACAGGACCTGATTCACATCTCCTGGGACCAAAATGCAGCTTTTTGGTTAAACTGGCAGAAATGGTGTTTCTCTGTTCAGCTCTGTCAGACTTTAGGAACTGGATTCCCCAACTTTGGGCTGCCAATACATTTTGGTTTGAAAGACAGGTGTCTGCCAAGGAAGATGGGAACTTCCCTTGGAATGGAAAATATAACCGCCTTCCCTCTGAATTGTTGTAACTTTGAAATTAAGGAGCTTTTGGGCGAAGATATGGGAACAGGAATAACAGTTCTTTACCAGTATATATTGTGAGAAACAAGTTAACGGAAGTTGACTTTTGCTGGGTATTATATGAATTGATATTACATTATTGATCATATTGTTGAATAAATATTGTGATGTTGTTAGTGTTGGGATAGTGCTTTGTGTTGTGGAGTGGTGGATGTTCTTACGGTGGCCCGGTCAGAAGTTTGGTTTTCGAGGGAATGGGTTTGTGTTACAAGGTAGGTTTTGTGGGTTTACATTGGATGGACTGTTGTTGGCCAAGCCTTTGGGACACGACCTTAAAAGTAGCAGAATTTCATCCAATGATAGCCCTGAGGACCACAGTGACAAAACTGAGTTGGCACTGAAATGAGTGACAGGGGCTGAGACTGTGTAAAATCAAATGAATATGCATCAAGCTGATGCAGCACCAGGGGTATAAAAGGAAAAGCCACCATTTTGTAGACAAGCCTTTTGATTTGTGAATTTTTTTGTTGTTCTCAATATAACTTGTATAACTCATTCCATCTACAGATATAGATATAGATATAGACAAATATATAGATCACAAGGAAAACAGTGTTCTTACAATGGCAGCAACAAACAGAACCAGAAACTCAACAATGGCTGCAGGCCCTTCCCCTCTGGTGCAGTTCTGGGCACAGCCGGCAGGGGCGCTGGTGGCTCCTGTCTGGGCGGGGTGAGTGCAATGATTCCCCCACAGCCGCAGGGGGCGCTGTGGCACCAGCTCGGCTGTCTCTCTGTGTCTCTCTCTCTCCATGGTAATGGCAGGCACAGCCGGCACAAGGGGTGGAAAAGTGCCTTCCTTTACAAACTCACAGCGGGGAATTTGTCCCAGTTACCCTCGGGATAATGAAATCTGCTGTAGCAGGAACATTGGAAGCAGCAAGCTGGAATGGCAGAGGTGAGCAGACCCCAGAGTGGCAAAAGAAAAACGAGCAGAAACTCTGCAGCTGTAGCAAGAGCCGCGGGCTGTCCCAGCAGGCACGCAGTGCTGGGTTCCAGTGCAGCAAAAAAACCCAGAGCAAAGGCAGAAAAACGGTGGGGCTGGGCAGCAGCAGCGTGGCTCCCAAACGCAGCCAGGAGAGGCTCCCTCTGAGAAGGAGCAGTTCGGGGTCCTGGGTTTTCTCCTGAGGTGCCTGAGGAGTTGGTGAGGGTTCTTTCCAGTCAAAGTGGATGTTAATAAGGTCACAGTTCGATGGCTGCTCTTCTGAGCAAAGGCTCACCCACAGTAAGGAAGAAGCAGTACAGGGCAGTGAATTCTCCCTGCTGTAAGCAGTTTGACTGTTCCTTCTGATCCCCAGATGGAGACAGAACTGGCAGCTGAGCCCAGCCCCCACACCCAAGCCAAAATCTTGCCGTATCTCTGCCCTTCCCAAGAGAAAAACCCCACGGGCTGAGAGGCTCCAGCCAGCTGCACCCCTTCCCCCACCATGGCCACTTCTTTAGTCTCTCATAGGGATGGTCGTTGTTCTCTCTTAGCAACAAATGGGAGAAAATTCCTGGAGAGAAAGAAAACAAGAGGAAAAAATCCTGACCTCCAACACACTAAAAACCAGGGGCTGCTGCCTCTCCCACACTCAGTGGAGACACAGAAGGCAAAGATCCTGAAGGGACAAGACAAGAACAATTTCCTGAAACAAAAACGAGAGAACAAAACCAACAGCAACAGCAACAAGATCCAGTATCCAAGAGGCCACAAAAGGAACAATTTCCAGGGAAAGCTCCCAACAAGGAACAAATCCCAGATGCTTCCCCCCAGAATCTGCAAGACACGAGAACCCTTCTGGCCCTTCCCCCACAGCACTGGAACAACTGTAGATTTTACAAGAGAAATGGATGATTTGTCCCCAGTTTCATGCCACAGGGCTAACATCATGTGAATCGGGGTTGGCTGAAGCACTTGGAGGCTGCCCCCACTCACTCCTGATCCCCACTACATCCGGCATGGAGTTTTTGTCCTGAGGCCTTGGGACACTTTGGATTTCTTGGGGTTTGAAAGAAAAATTGTTCCAAACATTTGTTCCATTCCATTCTTGCTTTTCCCCTGCAGGATCTGAGCCAGCAAGAGCAGCTTGGGAATGGAGCCCCAGGCAGGCAGGAAGGAGCTCCCCAAGTGCTCCTCCTTGAAGCCAGTGGCCATGCAAGTGTGGGGCCCAGCCATGGCCCAGCCCCAGGGCACAGGGATGGGCATTGGCCAGCCCTGCTCTGGCCAGCCCCAGCTGGCAGCCAGCACCTGAGCCAGGTCCCCCTCGCCCGCCCACCCCCTGGGCTTTGATTCTGGCAGCTTTGGAGCTGCTGCAAAGGTGAGAATTGTGTGGGGGAAGAAGGCGTGCCTGTGGTTTGCTCAGCCCTGCAAGAAGCACAGAAGGCAATGGGAGCCCAAGCAGTAGCTCTGTGGGGGCCTTGGATGGTTTTCAGAGCAGGGCTGGCTGGAAACCCCCCCTGCAGGGGCAGCTGTGAGGGAAGCAGTGCGGAAATGCAGCAATTGATCATTTGGTCCCTGTCTGCCCAAGGGGCTGAGAGAGCCCCACAAGTGCTGCAAATCCCACACCCATCTGCTCAACAACCTGACCGGGACCCTCCTCCTCCTTCCTGCCTTGCCGTGCATGGACAGTGGCCGGATGCCCCGCACCCACCAAAGCTGCGCTCTCACTGCCCTCCGCCCCTGGACCAGGAGGGAAATTTCAGGGAAGGGTTCCTGGGTTGAGACAAGGACCAGAAGAAATTTCTCATCAAATCCTGTCATGGGCAAAATAGCATCAGAATTAGAGATATGAATTGAATTCATTGCTGACAAAATCAGGGCAGGATAAGGTGAAGTCAAAAAAATCCTTCAATCAACCTTCCCCCTGTTATAAATAACTATGTTATAAATATATAAATATATAAATATATAATAAATATATAATAAATATATAATAAATTTATAACATATATAAATAACTATGTTATAAATAACTATGTAGTTATTGGCTTTTGCTATTATTTTGATATAATGTGGAGTGCCTCGGCCCTAAAGAGGTGGGAATTTGATTTTACCCTTCTTGTGTTGCTAATAACTCTTCCCTTGATCCAACCCCTAAACTCCACCCCTATGATACCCCATAAAAACCCCATGACCCTGCCTTTGCCTTGTCTTTCATCTTTGTCACCCTCCTCCATCCCTGGGAGTAATAAATGGATTCTCCAACTTAATAAAATGGAGAGCGATCTGATTTGTTCCAATGCCTGGCACCAGCAGCTGCACCTCCCTGGACATGATGAGCTCGGTTGCAACATGATGCAACAATATAGTACAGTTTGCAATCACTTTTAAACTGCTTTAGATAGAGTAGAATTTGTCAGCCTTTTTACCCTAATCCCTGTGTCAATAATATATTTTAGTGGGATAAATATATTTTTGTTGAGGCTCTCACAAAATATCCAAATAGAGACCATGTGCTGTGTGTTATAACATTAACTGTAGTAATGTAACTGTAACTGTAGTAACTGTAGAAGCTAATGCCTTTATTTGTGTAATTAACTGTCAATGGTGAGAATACCTCAGATAATTTTTAAATAGCTGATTAAAATGTACTGGTGGAGTATCTTATCTGTATGATGAGATAACATTGAAAAGAACCAAGTAAATAAACATCAAACAAAAGAATGCAAAGAGGAACTCACCACTGACTCTTCAGTTACCAAGATCTGTCAAACCACAGAACAGAGGGCCTTGGGAGGAAGTAAAATATATCAACTTCATCTGCAGTATTGCATGTAATTTAAGTAAATGGGTCAAGGGTCAAGTGAAGCAAAAGAATTCCCGGAACATGTAAACTCGAGAGAATGTTTGAATATGTATAATCTTCTTGAATATGTATTTAACCAATACAATGAAAAGGTACAGAAGAATTTTTATAGATAACTGTGTGCATCTGACAGTTGCCAAGCACCCAGCATGCTTTTTGCTTTCAATTTATCCTGTATTAAACATTTAAAAATTTGAAAGAATGAGCCTTGTTTCTCACACAGTTTAATCAAATTGCTGAATTTTGGATACAATAAGAAGGAAAAGGCTCATGTCCTCACCTGGCACTAGGTGGGAATGAGGAGCTCCATGGAGGTCTGTGAAGAGGAAGAAGGGACCACTGAGGGGAATCGATGCCCCCCAGTGCTGCCAGTGTCCCCAAGTGTCACAGCACACTCTCAAAGGTGTCATGGGGGTCCAACTGGCCCTTCTGGGGTCCTGGCAGTTCCGTGTTGGTCACTTGTGGATCCCGAGGTGGGGCAGGGCCAGGGGACACCCGTGGGGGCCCTGAGAGTGACACTGATTGTAGGGACCTTGGTGGGGGGTGACACCGTGAGTGATGTGTCCCTGTCCCCCCCTGTACTCACCCCTGCCTACTCTTGCCCACACGGGGGGTCCAGCACCACTCCACCTCTGGGGAGGTCCTGTGGGGATAAGGGGGGGGCCGAGGGGTGTCTGGGGAGGGTGAAAGGGGAATCCTGGCCGGAGCCCACCACTCACCTGTCCTGGGGCCTCCTGGTCTCTGAAAGGACAAGGGAAAAGGGGTGACAGTCGAGACCCTGTGACCCTAAACCTTCTTTGGAACTCAGCAGCTCCAACCACCTACACAACTCTCAAATCCCTGCTGGAGCCGTGATTCCCTCTTTACCCCTGATTCCCCCAGGCACTCCAAGCCCCTCTGAATCCCCCAGAACTTCTGCACCACCACAGTGTCCCCAACCCCTCAAGTGTTCCCGACCCTCTGAGTCCCAGAACACCAAGCCCAGCAGGGTGGGGCAACCCCAAACTCCCCCAGGACCCCAGAAAGATCGCCAAACACCCCTGCACCACCCTCCAAGAGCTCCTCAAACCCTCTGGGAGCTCCCAATTCCTCCCCAGTGTTCCTCAATGCCCACCCAGGGATGACCCTGGAATCCAACCAAGACCCTCCAAATTCCCCCAAATCCTCCAGGACGTCCAGTCGAAGGCACTGTGGGCTCAGGTTCCCCACCTCAGGGGCCGTGGGTGCTGCCCCAGCTCTGCCCCCACTCTGGGGGCTTCCCCTCACTCCAGGACCCCCATCCCCCCCATTTTCACCCACCCCGGTGGTGCCAGCAGTGACAGCCCCCGATGACAGCCAGGAGCAGGACCAGGAACAGGAGGGTCCTGCCGACACTCACAGCCACTGCTGGAGACAGAGGGGGACACATCGGGGTCACCCTGAATCCCAGAGGGTCCTGGACACCTGTGTGACCGCATGTGACTCCACCTGTGATCCAGGGTGAGCCAGGGGTCACTTCCAGGGCCAGCTCGGGGCTGAGTGCCCGAAACACGCAGTGCCCGTCCTGTCCCTGGTTGGTGGCCATGCTAACTGGTAGGTGCCCGAATGTCCCACATCGACATCCTCAAGCTCCAGGACAGGACCCCGGGCTCGTGACTCCAGTCCTCTTGATCATGAGGCAAACAGCTGGTTTTATTGTTTGGAACATTGTTATATAGGGAGCTCAAAACTCCAGGATCTAGGCACTGATTGGTCTGGGCCTTTACATGGCCCAGCTTCCTGGCCAATGATACATCTGCATTTAGGGTTGGGAGGGATTGGCTGAGGTCTCTGTTAGAGTTGAAATCTGTCCTATGATTGTTCAGCTAGGGACTTGGTTGTAAAACTAGGAGAGCCTTACTGGGTTTCTTTTTATAGCCAGATTTAGCTGTCCAGCTCCAGACTGTAATGTGACAGACTAGCGAGGCTTCTCTTCCAGCCTCTGGTGACACGGCACTCCGCCATCTTGAGCAGGCACCTCCTGCGCCATGTGGCGAGCGCCATCTTGGGTGAGTGACTCTCCCTACATGTGCTCTCCGCCATCTTGGGGTTTTTCGGCAGGCTGTGTCTGTGGCACATTATGGGGTGCGGAGCCCAAAGATGGTCTCTGTAGCTGGGGTGTGGGGGGCCCCGGGCATTCCGAGGATGCACCTGGTGCTGGTTTCAGTGTGGGACCTCTGGCAAATAACAGCCGCTCCCCCCTCAGTTTTTTACCTGCCGCTCTGCCCCACTCTGTGTCCTTGGTGGGTGTTTCAGCAGGGGGTGTCCACAGCACCTTTACTGCCATCTCTGCATCCCCCTGTGCTTCCAACCACCCCAGAAAGCCCAAAACAGTTTTCCAGGGTTTTATAGCGTTCAGTCTGTGGTTCCCAGAGCACACCAGCAAGGCTAGCAATGCCTGCTGTGTATACTTTACTCCCCATTTAGGTAAAAGGAGAATCAATACCTTGACCATGGGGTTTTCTTCCAGTGAAAACCATCCTCCCATGTCTTCTATTTTCTATTTACAATATTAAAATACCACTATGGGGTATTTACAAAGGGGAATCCAGATTTTTGTCAGCTCTTCACACCTTTTTGGTCAATTCTTCACGCTGTTTTGGCAGCTCTCCTTGCTCATCAAATTTTTATACAGCCTCATGGGCTGTTCTGTCTCCTCTGCTCTGCTCATGGGACGGCTGTTGTCCTCACGTGGGAGCATCACGTATTACATGTGGTTGTAGGTTGGAGACAGAAATCGTGACTCCAGTCTTCTTGATCATGAGGCAAACAGCCGGTTTTATTGTTTGGAGCCTTCCTATATAGAGAGTTCAAAACTCCTGGATCTAGGAACTGATTGGTCTGGGCTTTAACACCACCCAGTTCCCTGGCCAATGATACATCTGCATTTAGGGTTTGAAGGGATTGGTTGAGGCCTCTGAGTTAAAATCTTTCATATGGTTGTTCACTTAGGGACTTGTTTATCGAACTAGAGGAGCCTAATTGGGTTTCTTATTATAGCCAGATTTATCTGTCCAGCTCCAGACTGTCTGTACTGTGACAGACTACCAAGGCCATCCCCTGACAACAATACAAGGGGGAGGGGAAAGAGGACTATGGGAGGGCTTATCACAATAACACAACTATACATCAATAAAACTTCTCTTAACACACACATAATATTCATCCCTTAATTGTGAGAGCCAACCATTGCATTGCTCATCTATAACATGAAGGCTGTTCTGGGCCCTGGGTCACTCCAAAATATGAGGTAGCCAGGGAAGGAAATCTCCACGGGGTTCGTCTACTGCCCCAGGGGCTGTTTGGGGGTATATTTGCTGATATCTCTTCACTTCCTTCTTTTCTCCTTGGGGATTCTCTACTTGCTCCCAGTCCTATCCTGACAGCCAATCACAGCCCTCCTGACAAAACCCGCCTTCCCAACAAGCCAATCACAGGCCTTCCCAACAAAACCTGCCTGCCCAACCAGCCAATAATAGACTCTCTGGACAAGGTCAGCCTTCCCAACCAGCCAACCACAGACCTTCTTCACAAGGCCTGCCTTCCCAAGCAGCCAACTACAGGCCCACCTGACAAGTTTCCCATCAGCTAGAAGGAGAAGGAAAGGGGGAAAAAAGGAAAGAAAGGAAAGGAGAGGGAAAAAAAAAAGAAAAGAAAAACAAAGCTTACCTTCTCCCTGGAAAACAAAAGCAAATAAACAACTCACCTGCTATCTGGGGACTCCCGTACCACTGGGTCAGTTCCGCTGGGTCAGCGAGTGTCAGGAGTTACTGTGCTGGGCCCCTCTCACTACTACCCACTGAGATGCAGAATAACCTTAAAACCCAAGAGAAAGGAGTTTTAAAGTAGGTATGTATTTTATTCAGCAGCTGGACGCACGGAGGATAATTGTCTCACAATACGTGCGTGCCGACTCACTTGTTGCATTCTCTTTTATCCTCTAAAAAATTACATATGCATTATATTTCACAATACCCCCATGCATATTCATTCCCCAGCTCCACCGTGTTCCACTTCCATATACTAGTTATCTTATCAGTCCTGTGCGCCTGTGCAGTTGGCTCTGGTGGTTGTCGGTGGTCGTAAGGAGAAAGTAAAGAAGCCTTTTTTGGACAACAAACTTCTGACCCCCTCTGCTGGCACATGCTCGCTGATCCCTTGGTCACAGCCCAAGCTAGATGGTCAGTCTATCTCAGTCCCAGGAACTTACAGAGTCTTGCTATCTTAGCATCCTTGGGGCTCAGGATGTTTGTATCCTGTTCCAGTGGTCGTCCTCCTTATCGCCCATCCTTGCATTCCTTCATGTTGTTCTCATACATTCTGCTTTCCTTTCCCAGATGGTGAGTATAGTGTAATGCAGCAAATATCAAGCAATATGCATCTTCTAAATGTCTATTTCCTAATTGCTACCCTTCCAACTTCTTACCCCATGTCTCACCATGGGGGCCCCCACGGCTCCTCTGCACCGCCTGGCTGCCCCTGCCGCCAGAGGCCCCTCGCCCCGGATAAGCGCGGTCTGCGTCACTTGGCTGCCTCCGCCACTGACAGCATCATGGGCTCAGAACCTCCCGATACAAGTGCGGCCACCACCAATCTGACACCCCCTAAATCTTGTAACTCTCAACCTGACATCCTCAGGAGCTCTTGAGTCCCATTAAATCCGGTAACCCTCAGCCTGGTGTCCCCAGGTGTTCTTATGACTTCTCTAAATCCGGAAACTCTTTCAAGTGTCACACACACTCTAAGCACACTCCCTGACTCTCACACACACACACAAATACTCACAGTCTTCCAGATCATCTGCAGTTTTTTCCCCCAGAGGGCTTTTTTTCTTCCACCTTTATTTTTTGTTTTTCAGTCTTCCTCTGTCCCCGGGGTTTCGACCTGTGATCACCGATGGTCCCAGGAGGAATTGATTAAGTCACCGAACTCACAGCAGGGAATGCTTCTTTTTCGAAAACTCCTAGGGCCACAGATGTTACAAAGGAGCCAGTCACTGTGATTAGGTTAACTTGGTTATTTTTAGTGAAGAGAATAACAGCTGGAAACAGGGACCTGGGACAAGCCCAAGGTCCCCAGTGACAAAGCAGACTTAAATTTAAAAAAAGAACAGCACTGGTGTTGAGTACTCCTTTGGTCTCAAGTACCCGGAGGATCCCACCCCTCCCCGGGGGAGTCCTTTTATAGCCTTCAGGTGGATTCAGATCATCTGTCTTCTAATTGGCTCCCATCTATGGGTCCTGATTGGTCCAACTCAATGGTGCTTTTCAGTCCAATCGTTTGACAACTCCGTTGAGTGATTGGCTGCCATGGTGCGCCAATCCAGTTTCTCTGTGACGTCACTGCTTTGGCCGAAGCTCCCTCGTGCTATCACCTCTCAGCTCCCCCTCCCCAGTGGTCACTCATCGCAAAGTGAAAAACCCAAACTCCAAACACAAATGCAGCTCCAACCACTCCACCAAACAACAAACCACAACTCTCCCATTGAACCTAACTTACCCACAAGAACGGAGCCGAGGTGTATATCCCATACAGTGTAACCGACTCCCCTCAGGAGAGATAATGTATCCGTCCCCTTCTGAGTGATCGAGGACCACTGGGTTACACCTCCCTGTCAATCTCTCAATTCCTTCTAAGTCTTAAAATGGCGGATAGAGCCCTCCTCAAAATGGCGTCTCTGATTAACCAGCACCAACTTGCACCACTTACACCACCTCACAGAGACTTAAACAAAAAGTAACTTTTCACAAAAGGAGGCACTGATGCTTAAAAAAAAAGACTTCTCAAAGTAACTTCTACTCAAAACAAAGTAAGTACTCCTCAAAGTCAATATTAAACTCTTAACTCAAAATAGTATTTCACTCTTCAGAGGAAGAAAGTTACTGACTGGTAAGTGGTCCGGGGACCCTTGGTGGTTCTGCCTCACCCCAAAACCTCACTGTACCAGCTCTCTGCAGCACGGATAACACCACGAGCACACAACAACACAAAAGACAAAACCAATTCCCTACCCAGCAGGGCCTACACCTTCCACTCACTCCTAGCAAGTGAGGGGACTACTCACAGCCAGTGGCTGGTCCTCTGGCCAGTCTCTGTGCTGCGAGGTTCTCTTTTCCTCCCTTACTCAGCCTCCTGGCTCTGCCCAAGAGCCACTTGACCAAGGTCCTACTCCCGTCTGGTTGGATTCCTCTCTCGCTTTCCTGCTAAGGAAGGAGCACTCCCCCAGCCGGTAGCCAGACACTATCAGTGGGTCTCCGATTGAGAGTTGTCCTGCCCACCCCAGAGGTCTTACTTCCCCAGCCCCATCCGGGCTCCCACCAGTCTGAGGAAGAACCCACCCCAGGTGCCTCTAATCTGTGGAACACCTACCTACCTCCCCTCAGTCAGCCTCCACCCCGTGCACAGGCTCCTACTGCTCTGAGGGCTCTGCTACCTTCCACCTCTACCCTTTCCAGCCAGCCCTGAAAAGTAGGGTCCCGGAGGTCCCAGTCCCACTCCTCTTCTCTGATTAGGGCACCCCTAGGAGCTCCCTCCCTTCCTCTGGGAGAACAGGAGCCTATGAGGGTAAGGGGCCGTTCTCAAGAAGTACTCCTCCTTCTCCCTCTCCTTGGGGTCCCTTGGAGTCCCTCGAGCTCCCTGACTCTTACAGTCTCCTGGGAGCACCGCTCCTTCTCGGGGGGTCTTCTGTGTTTGGTTTGTCGAGTCTCCAGTTGTCCTTTGGGTATAGCCAGCAGTCCACCAGTGGTCTCAAAGAAATCCAACTCTGGGTGGCTAAAATCAGCCAGATGCGTCTCCCTTTTGTTGTGCTTCCCCAGGACCACTTCTGGACGAGGCTTATCCTGCACGAGTTCCCAGAAGTTGTTACAAAGGAGTCAGTCACCGTGATTAGGTTAAATCAATTTTTTTTTTAATTTAAGAGAACTACAACTGGAAACAGAGACCTGGGACAAGCCTAAGATCCCCAGTGACAAAGCAGACTTAAAAAAATGGGACAGCACGGGTGCTGGGTGCTCTTTTGGTCTCAAGTACCTCCAGAGGACCCCACCTCTCCCTGGGGGAGTCCTTTTATAGCCTCCAGGTTGATCCAAACCATCTGTCTTGTAATTGGCTCCCATCTATGGTTCTTGATTGGTCCAACTCAATGGCGCATTTCTGTCCAATCATTTGGTAGCTCTGTCGAGTGATTGGCTGCCGTGGTGCGCCAATCCAGTTTCTCTGTGACGTCACTCCTTTGGCCGAAGCTCCCTCATGCTATCACCTCTCAGCTCCCCCTCCCTGGTGGTCACTCATCACAAAGTGAAAAACCCAAACTCCAAACACAAACGCAGCTCCAACAACCCCAGCAAACAACAAACCACAACTCTCCCATTCAACTTGATTTACCCACAACAATCGAGACAAGGTGTATATCCCACACCAAGCCCCCATTTGTGAGAAACAATGCTCACTTTTCAAATTTCTAAAGTTTATTAAACCTTAACTGAATACAACAAAAGATTGAATAAAGACAAAGAACAGAACTGAGAGCATGGAACTAAACCGCCATGTGCTTGTATAAAAAATGGCTGCAGTGCCTTTTATACTCCTGGTGTTACATCAGCCAACTTTGGCCCCTCCCAAAGCCTCTCACTCAACTTCTCTCCTCCATCCAGTGGTGGAGACTGCTTTCTTTCAATTTTATTGGAGGTCAGGTGTTGCCATGCCACGCCTCCTAGGAATGAGCCAGCCCTCCCCCAATGCCCCGCCTACCAAGGCCATCCCCTGACAACAATACAAGGGGGAGGGGAAAGAGGACTGTGGGAGGACTTACCACAATAGCATAATTAAACATAAGAAAAACTTCTCTAAACATGCACATGATATTCATCCCTTAATTGTGAGAGCCAACCACTACATTGCTTATCTATAACATGTGGGCTGTGCTGGGCGCTGGGTCACTCCAAAACCAAGGGAAGGAGCTGTGACCCACAGGCCCACCCAGCCACTGCCAATCCCTGGGACACCCATTCCTTATGTTCCCCTCTCCCTTGGACTCTCATCTTGGGACTGTCATTCCGCAGGGCCTCCATGTCCCAAGGAACCCTCTCTCATTCATTCCATCCCCTACAATCCTCCTTCCCTAAGGACCTTGATCCTCCCAGGAACCCCATAGTCCCACAAGACTCTCCATTCCCCCCACACCCAATTCCCTGGAGCCCGTGTTCCCCTGGGACTCCCAGCCCTGTGTCCCACCATTACCAGGCACCCCCATCCCTGGTGACTCTCCTTCCTCACAACCCCCTTTCCCCTGGACACTCATCCCTGGGACCCCAAACCCCTGAGCTCCCCACTCCTGAGAACCTCACGTCGTAACGTGTGCCACCCAGCCTTGTCCCCAGCCTGTCCCCTCCCTACCCAGAGCCTGTCCCCAGCTTGTGGCCACCCTGCCCCCAACAAAAACTACCACTACGTGAGGTCGAGGCCTGACCTCACTTCCTTCCCCTTTGTCCAAGGAGCCGCCACCCAGGGGACCGGTGGCCACATGAGCAAGTGACAGCCAGCCTGGATGGCTGGGGACACGGGGATGGCCGGGAAGGTGGCGCTGCTCCTGTGGGGTGAGTGCCCCGGGCACGGGCCTGACACCCTGGGGATGGGCCCTGGTGAGGCAGAGACTGATGGGGAGGGGGCACAGGGGGGCTGGGGAGTCCCCTGAGGTCCCCAAGGCCAACAGAGCCAGTGAATGAGGTGACCGGGGTCATGGGGTGGCCATGGGGAAAGAGACAAGGTGACAGGGATGCAGGGACAGGGACAAGGGAATGAGCACCATACAGATGAGCCATGGGGACAGAGGCCGTGGGACTGGTGGGGATGACCTGTGCCAGCACAGGGTCTCCATGCCTTTGGTGTCCAAAATGTCCCCATGTCCTGTCTGAGCAAATGGTGGCTGAGACATCTGTGCCACATGAGTGCCCCAACAGGGACAGTTCAAGGACAGACCCCACACCCCAAGCCCTGGGTCCTGCTGTCCCCATTGTGCCACCCTCACCCAGCCGTGACCCTTCTCCCTTCCAGCCCAGACCCTCGGCCTCGCTGGTGAGTCCTCAGAAGATGCCATGTCCCCACCCTGCTTTCCCCAGCCCCGTGGTGGCCCTGGCAGGCTGGTGTCCCCTGTCACCCACAGGTGCCCAGACCACCCAGCTCCTGGTGGAGCCCCCCTGGAGGCCGCCGGTGCTGTGGGACCAGGTGACACTGACCTGCCAGGGCTCGGGGACCACCGGTGCCACCACCTGGTACAAGGATGGGCAGCGCTGGGAGCAGGAGGGACCTGACTTGGTTGTCACCGAGAGTGGTGAATACAGATGTGACAGACCTGACACTGGGTACAGCCCCCCTATGAGAGTCTTAAATGGTGAGGGGGGTTTGGGTGTCCCCAGCCTGGCCCCTGTGGGGACCCCAAAGGGCTCTGGGTGGGCTCCGCTCCATGGGTCACCCCCTGGTGTGACCAGAGCCCATGCACTGCACATGGGGACATCCCAGAGCATCCCAGTGTGGAGTCGAGGAACTGGGGACCCCTGGTGCTCTGGGTGTGACCCAATGGGGGGTCCCCGTTAGAACAGTCTGACAGGACCCCCTTGTCCCTCAGACCGGCTGGTGCTGCAGGTGCCGTCATGGCCGCTGCTGGAGGGGGACACGGTGACACTGCGCTGCCGGGGCCGGCAGGACCTGTCGGTCACCGAGATGCGATTCTACCGTGGGGACAAGGAAGTGAGGATGTCCCTCAATGGGACCGAGTTGTCCCTGTCCCCTCTGCAGCTGCACCACAGCGGTGACTACTGGTGCAGGGTCTGGGTGAACTCTGAGCAATCACCGTGGGCCAGCTCAGCGCTGACAACACTGACAGTGCACGGTGAGCACCCCTCAGCCGCCACCCCGACACCCCCACAGTCCTTTCCCAGGGACTTGGGGTCACAAATCCCCCTCCCCTCTCCTTCCTTGAGCTCTTCTCAGTGCCGGTGCTGGAGGGTCCCCCCGAGCCCATTGAGGGGTCCCCCCTCAATCTCAGCTGCCTCAGCACCCCCAGCCCCCTGCGGCCCCCAGCCCCCCTCCTGCACCTCTTCTACCAGGACGGGTAGTTTGTGGGGGGCCTGCAGGGGTCCCCGCAGCTCCTGGTGCCCGCCGTGGGGGTCTCCCACTCGGGGAATTACAGCTGCCAGGTGCTCTCCCAGGGCGGGGCCGTGCAGAAGAGCAGCGCCCGGCTCCGCGTCACGGTGCGCAGTGAGTGTGGGGATGGGCACGGGGACCCCCACAGCCTCCTCGGGTCCCCTGGTTGGAGACACTCAGCCTTGCCTGGGGACCCTCATTCCTCCCTGACACCATTCCCGGGTGCCCCAGCCCTGACTCATTGCCCCCAGCTCTCCCCGACTCCTTTCTCAGGTTCCCTGGTCGCTGCCATCATCGCTCCCTGCATTCCTGGATCCCACCCTGTGTCCCCCCATCCTTTGCTGGATCCCATCCCGGGATCCCCAGCCCTTCCTGGGAACCCCCAGCCCTCCCCGACACCATTCCCGGGTCTCCCCATCCCCCCCCCAGGTCCCTCCCTGTGTCCCCCCATCTTTCCCTGCGTCACAGTGCGCAGTGAGTGCAGGGATGGGCACGGGGAGCCCCCACAGCCTCCCCGGGTCCCACAGCCCTGCCTGGGAGCCCCCATTACTGCCTGGATCGTCCATCCCTGTGGCGGGAACCACATCCTTTCCTGGGTTCCTCACCAGGTCCCCCAGCCCTTCGTGGGTGCCCCCATCTTTCATTTAATTTTTTTCCACTTCCTCCCCCATCACTGCTCCCATCCTGCTCCATGTCCCCCTACCCTTCACTGGGTCTCATCCCCGTCCCTGGCTCCACCCCACCCCTTCCTGGGTCCCCCCAAAGTCCGCAGGTCCCACCATCCCCTCCCTGCATCCCCACACTTTCCCTGGGGCCGCCTCCATCCCTCTCCCAGTGTTCCCTTCCTGAACCTCCCATCCTTCTTTGGGGTTCCTTTTCAGGCCCTGCCCCAGCTCTGCGCCCCCTGTGCCTCACTGGGGTCCCACTGCACCCCACTGACTCCCCCCATGTCCCTCACTGTCCCCTGGTGTTTGTCCCTCCTGCAGGGGTCCCGGTCTCAGGGGTGTCCGTGTGGGCACAGCCCCCTGGGGGACGGGTGGCACTGGGGGACCGCCTGGTGCTGAGCTGTGCAGTGGCTGCAGGGACAGGTCCCCTGTCCTTCAGCTGGCACCGAGGGGTCTCGGGAACACCTATGGGCACCGGCCCCGGCCTGGAGCTGCAGAAAGTTGGGGACAATGACAGCGGCCACTGTCACTGCTGGGTCAGAGACGTGGACACTGTGGCTGAGAGTGTCCCCTTGAACGTCACCGTTCTGGGGAAGCGGGACCCACGGGCAGGGGTGACCCCCTCACGGCACCCCCATCCCACCTGTCCCGGTGCCAGCCCTGTCTGTGTCCCCACAGTGCCCGTGGCCAATGCCACCATCACCCCCGGTCCCCTGTCACACCAGGTTTACGCAGGTGACCCCGTGACCCTGCGCTGCTCGGTGCAGGTGGGCTCAGCCCCTGTCACCTTCACCTGGCTGCACAATGGGCAGGAGGTGGCCCAGGGTCCTGTACTGGAGCTTGGGGACGTCGATGTGGGACATTCGGGCACCTACCAGTGCGTGGCCACCAACCAGCTGGGACAGGACGGGCACCGCGTGTTCCGGGCACTCAGCCCTGAGCTGACCCTAGAGGTGACCCCTGGCTCACCCTGGATCACAGGTGAGGTCACACGGGGTCACCAGGGTGTTCAGGACTCCCAAGGTTCAGGGTGACCCCGATGTGTCCCTCTCTGCCCCCAGCAGTGGCCGCAGGGGTCAGTGGGTCCCTCCTGTTCCTGGTCCTGCTTGTTGCTGTCATCGTGGGCTGGCACCGGTGGCACCGCCAGGGTGGGTGACAATGGGGGGCAATGGGGGTCCCTGGGGTTTGGGTGAAGCCCCCCCAGAGTACGGGGCCATAGGGTGGCACCAACAGCTCCTGCCTTGGTTGAAGCTGAACCCCCAGAAACCTCGGCTGGGGGTCCTGGGGGGTTTGGGGCGGTCCTGGAGGGTTGTGAAGGATGCTGGGGTTCTGTCATGGGGTTTGGGGGATCTGGGGCTCTGGGTCTGAGGGTTCAAGGGGTGTTCAAAGCTTTTTGGTGGCTTCAGGGATGCTCAAGGGTCCCAGGGCAGTCAGGGGTCCTGAGGGTGTTCAGGGCCCTGAAGACCCCGCACTCACCCCTCCCCTTCCCTTTGCAGGCCTCAGGAAGCAGCAGGAAAGGTGAGTGGGGGGCTCCAGGTCTGACCCCCCATTTTACTCTCACTGCAAACCCCCCACCCCTACAGACACCCCCTTATCCCCGCAGGGCTCCCCCGGATCCCCAGCCCCCCAGAGGAGGGGAGGTGCTGTACACCCACGTCGTGAGCACGGAGCGGGCAGGGGGTGAGTACAGGGGGGACACAGGGACACGTCACCCACGGGTGTCACCCCCACCAGGTCCCCACAACCGCTGTCTCTTGCAGGGCCCCCCCGTGCCACATCCCCCCACGTGACCTACGCGGAGCTGGCGGGACCCCACAGGCGACAGCGGGACCCCAGTGACATCTATGACAATGTGCTGTGACACTGGGGGCACTGGGGGCACTGGAGGTCCCTGCCCGAGGGCACCGCACGTGTGTGGCCCCCCCTCAGCTCCCATGGGTGCCACCGTGCCTGGGGGTGGTCATGAGTGGGGGGTCCCATGTGGGGCTGCCCAGAGCTCCCCGTTCCAGTGCTCCCAGTGCTCCCAGTACCCCCAGATGCTCCCCATTCCCTCCCCCAGTGCCAGGGGGCACAGGACCCTTGTCCCTCCCATTGCACCCAAAATGCAGATTTTTGATTAAACCGGGAGAAATGGTTTTTGTTTGTTCAGCTCTGCCCTGTCAGCTTGGATGGAGGAGGGTCCTGGTCAGGTTGTTGAGCAGATGGGTGTGGGATCTGCAGGATTTTTGGGGCTCTCTCAGTCCCTTGGGGACAGGGACAAAATGATCAATTGGGGCATTTCTGGACTGGTTCCCTCACAGCTGTCCCACGCAGGGGAAGGAGCTGCCGCTCCCTGTTTGTCCCCTCTCGGTGACACCGGACAAGGGCTCGGGGACCTGCAGCGGTTCTGCCCTGTGGCCACGGGCACCGATCCAGCAGCTGCCGAGGCCCTCAGGCTGAGCTGGAGCCCTGGGATGGAGCCAGGGGTGGACAGGGATGTCCCCAAATCCCACCCCAAACCCGCCCCAGCTCCAGCCCTGCCCGGTGCCCCCGGTGCCCAAAGCCCCGCACCCGGCACTCCCTGAGCGGCGTCTGAGCCCCGGAGCTGCTGCTGAGCCTCTGCCGGGCCCGGCCCTTGGGTGGGCAGGGAGCTCTTGGAGGGAGGTGCCGGGAGGGCGGAGGGGACCGGGGAGCCCGGGGAGGAGCCCCCGGCACTGCGGGAGCCGAGTCCTGGCCTCGGGTCACTGTCACAGAGCGTGGCTGCCATCGCGCTGCCAGGGCCGGGACTGTCCCGGGCTGCGGGCACCCACGGTGGCCATGTGTCCCGAGCGGCTGTGACAGCGTGTCCGAGGCCACTGTCGCCATGTGTTGGGACCGGCTGTTGCCATGGCAACGGGACCAACAGCTCCGGGCACTCGCGGGGCATCCAGCTGGGGTCACCCCCCCCAGTCCCAGCATGGCCGCGGGGCAGCGTCACTGCTCGATCTTCCCACGCTGGTCCCCAGGACAGGACCCCCAGGATGTGTCACCCCCAGGATGTTCCACCCCCAGGACGTGCCACCCCCGGGATGTGCCACCCCCAGGATGTTCCTTCCCCAGGATGTGTCACCCCCAGAACAGGGACACCCCTGAACAGGGACAGGACCCTCCTGGATGTGTCCCCCAGGACAGAACCCGCCCCCCGTGTGACACTCAGCACAAACGGCCTCTTCCTTCTGCTGCAGGAGAGAGAAAGTGAAAGTGTTGGGGGGACACCCCCATCCCCCACAGCCTCCCACCCCTCCCTACAGCCCCCGCACCCCCTTTCCCCCTCCCCGGGTCCCCCCAACCCTGTACCAGCTCAGGAGCTCCCCAGGATCACGCAGCCATGAACTGGGGGAGTGAAAGTGGCAGAAAAAAGGAAGGAAATGGAAATGAGGAGAGGAAAAAGTGTCAGGGGGGCGGGGAGAGAAACTCGGAATCCACCTGGGGTGACTCCCCCAAACCATGAGCAAACCAGGGGGAGGGGGCTGTGCTGGGCCTGGGTCACCCCAAAATCTGACACACCCAGGGAAGGGCTGTGACCCATGGGCCCACCCAGCCACTGCCCATCCCTGGGACCCCCATTCATTTAAGAACCCAACCATGGGGCCCCCATTCCTTATGTTCCCCCTCTCTTGACCCACATCCCAGCACTCACATTCTCCATGATCTCCATGGCCCAGGATCCAATTCCCAAGGAACCCTCTTCCACTCATTCCATCCCCTACAGCCCCCTTCACCCAGGACCTTTATTTCCCCAAGACCCCCCAGTCCCACCTAACCTCCCATTCCCCTCATACCTCATACCATGACCCCAAATCCCTGGAGCCCACGTTCCCCTGGGACTCCCAGCCCTGAGTCCCCCCAGACATGGGGACCCCATTCCCATTGCACCCCCATACCCAGTGACTCCTCCCCCTCAAGACCCCGATTTCCCAGGGACCCCAGCCCTGGGACCCCCCATTCCCCTGGACACCCATCCCTGGCTCCCCAAACCCCCTGAGCCCCCCACTCCTGAGAACCCCATGTCACCCTGTGTGCCACCCAGCTTGTCCCCAGCCTGTCCCTAACTTGTAGTTCCCCTGCCCCCACCCTGCGTCCCCCACCACGTGGGGACGGGATGTAAATTCTCTTCCTTCCCCTTTCATCTCAAGAGCCACCACGCTGGGGACAGGTGGCCCCAGAACTGAGTGACAGCCAGCCTGGATGGCCGGGGACACAGGGATGGCCGGGAAGGTGGCGCTGCTCCTGTGGGGTGAGTGCCCCGGGCACGGGCCTGACACCCCAGGGATGGGCCCTGGTGAGGCAGAGACCAGTGGGGAGGGGGCACAGGGGGGCTGTGGGGTCCCCTGAGGTGCCCAGGGCAGGGACAGTAGTGACAGAGGCAGTGGCTGCCCAGTGTCACTGGGGTTGTGCGGTGCCCGTGGGGACAGGGATGGAGGACAAGGATTTGGGGAAAGAGATTAGGGGGCAGGGGTGGGGCACAAGGATTTGGGGACAAGGATCTGGGGACAAGGATTTGGGGACAGGGTTGTGGGATTTGGCACCTTGGGGCTGGGGCAGCACCGGGGAGAGTGACAGGGACACAGGGATGCAGGGACAGGGACAAGGGGACAAGCGCCATGTGGATGGGCCATGGGGACAGGCGCCATCAGAATGGGACCACGGGGACAGGGCCATGGGGATGTGGCCGTGGGGCTGGTGGGTGTGACCTGTGCCAGCACAGGGTGGCCTCCGTGTCCCCAAGCCCGAGGTGTCCCTGCCACCTGAAAGTGTCGCGTGGGTGGTGGTGACACTGAGCTGTCCCCTGGGAGCCTCTCCAGACCTGTCGGGGACTGTCCCCGAGCACTTTCCCACAAGAAGCGGTGTCCCCATGGGGACAGCTCGGGGACAGCCCCATACCTTGTGCCTCGGTGCAGCTGTCCCCACGGTGTCACCTTCACCCAGCCCTGTCCCTTCTCCCTTCCAGCCCAGACCCTCGGCCTCGCTGGTGAGTCCTTGGGGATGCCATGTCCACACCCTGCTGTCCCCAGCCCCATGCTGGCCCTGGCAGGCTGGTGTCCCCTGTCACCCACAGGTGCCCAGACCACCCAGCTCCTGGTGAAGCCCCCCTGGAGGCCGGCAGTGCTGTGGGATCGGGTGACACTGACCTGCCAGGGCTCAGGGACCGCCGGTGACACCACCTGGTACAAGGACAGGCGGTGGTGGCATGAGGGACATGACCCCTTCACTGTCACCGAGAGTGGTGACTACACGTGTGACAGACCTGGCAGTGGGCTCAGCCCCCCCGTGAGAGTCTTAAATGGTGAGGGCGGTTTGGGTGTCCCCAGCCTGTCACCTGCAGGGACCCTGAGGGCTCCGGGTGGGCTCTGCTCCATTGGTCACACCCTGGTGTGACCAGAGCCGATCCCCTGCACACGGGGACATCCCAGAGCATCCCAGTGTGAGATCCCTGTTTGTGGAATTGTGACCCAATGAGGGGGTCCTGGTGACATCGAGTATGACAGGACCCCCCTGTCCCCCAGACTGGCTGGTGCTGCAGGTGCCGGCGCGGCCACTGCTGGAGGGGGACACGGTGACACTGCGCTGCCGGGGCTCAGAGGACAAGTCGGTCACCTCGGTGACATTCTACCGCGAGAAGGAGGCACTGCGGGGGCTCCGCGATGGCACCAAGCTGTCCCCTCTGGGGCTGCACCACAGCGGCCGCTACCACTGCAGGGGCCACCTGAAATTCTGGGGGTGGAAGAAGTCAGAGCCGGTGACAGTGACAGTGCACGGTGAGCACCCCACAGCCACCACCCCGACACCCCCATGGCCCCTCCCCAGGGACTCACAAATCCCCCTCCCCTCTCCTTCCCAGAGCTCTTCACAGTGCCGGTGCTGGAGGGTCCCGCCGAGCCCATCGAGGGGTCCCCCCTCATCTCAGCTGCCTCAGCACCCCCAGCCCCCTGCGGCCCCCAGCCCCCCTCCTGCACCTCTTCTACCAGGACGGGCACTTGGTGGGGGGCCCGCAGGGGTCCCCGCAGCTCCTGGTGCCCGCCGTGGGGGTCTCCCACTCGGGGAATTACAGCTGCCAGGTGCACTCCAGGGCGGGGCCGTGCAGAAGAGCAGCGCCCGGCTCCGCGTCATGGTGCACAGTGAGTGTGGGGATGGGCACGGGGAGCCCCCACAGCCTCCTCGGGTCCCCTGGTTGGGGCACTCATCCTTTCCTGGGGACCTCATTCCTCCCTGACACCATTCCCGGGTCCCTCTCGCCTTTCCTGGTCCCCCAGCCCTGACTCGTTGCCCCCAGCTCTCCCCGACTCCTTTCTCGGGTTCCCCAGTCACTGCCGCCATCTCTCCCTCCTTTCCCGGATCCCATCCCATGTCCTCCCATCCCTTGCTGGATCCCACCTCAGGATCCCCAATCCTGCCTGGGGACCCCAGCCCTCTCCAACACCATTCTCGGGTGTCCCCATCCCTCCCCGGATCCCTCCCCGGGTCCCCCATCCTTCCCCGACACCTTTACCGCGTCCCCCCATCACTGCTCGGGTCCCTCCGTCCCTCCCTGCATCCCCCCGTCCTTTCCCGCATCCCTCGAACCCATCCCGGATCCCACTCTGAGAACCCCCACCCCTCACTGGGTCCCTTCTCCCTTCCCTGAGTCACACCCACCCCTCTCTGTCCTCCCCCCACGGTCCCCAGGTCCCACTATCCCCTCTCTGTGTCCCCACACAGTCCCTGGTGTCCCCCCCATCCCTCTCCAGGTGTCCCCTCCCTGAACCCCCCATCGTTCCTTGGGGTTCCTTTCCAGGGCTCCCCCTCTGCTCTGTGCCCCCCCTGCCCCTCTCTCCCACACCCTCTCGTGTCCCTCACTGTCCCCTGGTGTCCCCTCCTCCCACAGGGGTCCCACCCTCTGGAGTGTCCTTGTCAGCATGGCCCCCTGGGGGACAGGTGGCACTGGGGGACCGCCTGGTGCTGAGCTGTGCAGTGCCAATGGGACAGGTCCCCTGTCCTTCACCTGGCACCGGGGGGGCTTGGGGACACCACTGGGAACTGGCCCTCGCCTGGAGCTGCGCCACGTTGGGGACAATGACAGCGGCCACTATCACTGCCGGGTCAGCGACGGGGACAGTATGGCCGAGAGCGTCCCCCTGAATGTCACTGTCCTGGGTGAGTGGGACCCACGGCTGAGGTGACCCCACCCACATCATCCCCATCCCACCTGTCCCGGTGCCAGCCCTGTCTGTGTCCCCACAGTGCCCGTGGCCAATGCCACCATCACCCCCAGTCCCCCGGCACACCAGGTGCACGCAGGTGACCCCGTGACCCTGCGCTGCTCGGTGCAGGTGGGCTCAGCCCCTGTCACCTTCACCTGGCTGCACAATGGCAGGAGGTGGCCCAGGGTCCTGTCCTGGAGCTTGGGGACGTCGATGTGGGACATTCGGGCACCTACCAGTGCGTGGCCACCAACCAGCTGGGACAGGACGGGCACCGCGTGTTCCAGGCGCTCAGCAGGGAGCTGGCCCTGGAGGTGACATCGTGGGGACACCAGGAAACAGGTGACATCACTCGGGGACATTGTGGGGGGCTTGGACAGCCGGGTTTGTCCCCATTCTGTCCCTGGTGGTGACACGGAGGGGACAGGGCACAGGTGCCATCACTCGGGGTCACTGTGGGCCAGGTTTGTCCCTGGAGGTGACACGGAGGGGACACGGCACAGGTGGCATCATCCAGTGTCACTGTGGGGTTCAGGACTGCAGGGTTTGTCCCTGTGGGTGACACAGAGGGGACAGGGCACAGGTGCCATCACTCGGGGTCACTGTGGGTCAGGTTTGTCCCTGAGGGGACACAGAGGGGATAGGGCACAGGTGGGGGTCACTCCAGGGGCTCAGCCCACTGGGATTGTCCCCACTGTGTCCTTGGTGACATGGAGGTGACAGGGCACAGGTGGCATCACCCAGTGTCACTGTGGGGTTCAGGACTGCTGGGTTTGTCCCTGGAGGTGACACGGAGGTGACAGAGCACAGGTGGCATCACTCGTGGGCATCTCTGACTCCCGGACTTGTCCCCACTCTCTCCTTGGTGACACGGAGGTGACACAGCACAGGTGCCACCCCCAAGGTCCCTGTGGCAGTGCAGGACCCCTGGATGTCCCCAAAGTGTCCCCTCTGTCCCCAGCAGTGGCCGCAGGGGTTGGCGGGTCCTTCCTGTCCCTGCTCCTGCTCCTGGGCGCCATCGTGGGCTGGCACCGCTGCCACCGCCGGGGTGGGTGACAATGGGGACACTGGGTGACAATGGGGACACAGGGGTGGCAGGACACCCCCAGGGCTGGGGACAATGGGGGTGACACCCATGGACCCTGAATTGACCCTGTGGGGACCTCAGGGGGGGGTCCTGGGGAGAGGGGTTGGGGACATTTTGGGGACATTTGAGGACATCTCGGGGACATCTCAGGGAGCTCCTGGGGAAACCCAGGAAGGTTTGGGGTTCCTGGAAGGGTTTTGGGGTCCCGTGGGGGTTTTGGGGTCCTGGGAGAATTTGGGATTTCAAGGATTTTGGGGGTATTTTGAGGCTTTTTGGGGCTTTGGGGTTGGTTTTTTTTTGAGTGGCTTGGGAGGGTTTTGGGGTCCCGTGGGGATTTTGGGGTCCTGGAGGAATTTTGAATTTCAAGAATTTTGGGGTATTTTGGGGCCTTTTGGAGCTTTTGGGGTTTTTTTGGGGGGAGGGGGTGTCCTGGTGGGGTTTGGGGTCCTGGGGAGGTTTTGGGGTCACAGAGGTTGGGATTTTATTTTTATTTTTTAATTTAATTTGGGGGGAGGGAGGTGACCTGGGAGGGTTTTGGGGTCCCGTCCGGGTTTTGCGGTCCTGGCAGGTGTTGGGATTTCAAGGATTTTTGGGATAATTTGCAGCTTTTTGGGTCTTCTCGGGTTTTTTGGGGGGTTCCTGGCGGGGCTTGGAGGTTTTGGGGTCACAGAGTGTGGGAATTTTATTTTTTAATTTAATTTTTGGGGGTTTTATTTTTGGTGGCCCGGGATGGTTTTGGGGTCCCGTCCGGGTCTTGGGGTCCGGGGAAATTTGGGATTTCAAGGATTTTGGGGCTTTTTGAGGCTTTGGGGGAACTTTGGGGGGAGTCCTGGTGGGGTTTGGGGTCCTGGGGAGGTTTTGGGGTCAAGGAGTGTGGGGATTTTATGGGTTTGGGTTTTTTATTTTGGGGGTTTTTTTGGGTGGCCTGGGAGGGTTTTAGGGTCCCATGGGGGTTTTGGGGTCCGGGGAAATTTGGGATTTCAAGGATTTCTGTGGTATTGGGGACTTTTAAAAAGTCCTGGGGGTTCAGAGGTCCCATGGGAGTTTTGGGGTCCTGAGGGAATTTGGGATTTCAAGAATTTTGGGGATAATTTTAAGGCTTTTTGGACCTTTTGGGGGGAGGTCCTGGAGGGGCTTGGAAGTTTGGGGTCACAGAGCATTGGAATTTTATTTTATTTTATTTTATTTTATTTTATTTTATTTTATTTTATTTTATTTTATTTTATTTTATTAATCTGATTTTTGGGGGGTTTTTTGGTGGCCTGGGAGAGTTTTGGGGTCCCATCTGGGTTTTGGGGTCCTGGGAGATGTTGGGATTTCAAGGATTTGGGGGGTATTTTGGGGCTTTTTGAGGCTTTTTAGGGCTTTGGGGGAATTTTTGGGGAGTCCTGGGGGGTTTGGGGTCACAGAGTGTGGGAATTTTATGGTTTTGTGGTTTTTATTTGGGGGTTTTTTGGGGGGTGGCCTGGGAGGGTTTTGGGGTCCCGTGGGGATTTTGGGGTCTGAGAGAATTTGGGATTTCAAGGATTTTTGGGGTATTTTTGGGTTTTGGGATGTTCTGGGGGGTTTAGGATTTTAGGATTTTTGGATGGTATTTTGGTGCTGTTTGGGGGTTTGGGGGGGTTAGGATTTTAGAAATTCTTTGGGTATTTGGGGCTTTGAGGGTTTGGGATTTTAGGAATTCTTTGGGTATTTGGAGGTTTTGGGGGGTTTTAGGATTTTAGGAATTTTGGGGGGTATTTTGGTGCTTTTGGGCAGTTTGGAGGAGTTTAGGATTTTAGGATTCCTTGGGTATTTGGGGGCTTTTGGGGCGGGTTAGGATTTTAGGATTTTTTCGTGAATTTTGGGACTTTTTGAGGGTTTAGAGTTTTAGGATTTTGAGGGGGGATTTCCATGGGTTTTTGGGGTCCTGGGTGGGTTTGGGGTTTTAGGATTTTTTTGGGGGGGGGAGGAATTCCAGGACATTTTGGGGGTTTCTGGGGGAGGATTTTGGGGTCCCCTGGTACTGTCCCCATTGTCACCCCACTGTCACCCCATTGTCACCCCCCTTTCCCCACAGCCCCCAGGATTCCCCAGGACAGGTGAGTGCGGGAGGGGCTCGGGGGTGTCCCCGTGTCCCCAAATGCCACCTGGAGGCCACCACGATGTCCCCGCTGTCCCCACAGGACCCCCCCGGTGCCCCCCGAGGAGGGGGAGGTGGTCTACAGTCACGTGATGCCCGCCCAGGGGACAGCGGGTGAGCAGCGGTGACAGCGACATGGGTGGCACCGGGGGTGGCACTGGTGACACTGGGGGACACTGAGGTGGCACTGGGTGGCACTGGGTGACATTGGGGGTGACACTGGGGGACACAGCAGAACACTGGGTGGCACCAAAGGTGACACTGGGTGGCACCAGGGGTGGCACTGGGGGTGGCACTGTGTCCCCAAATGCCACCCAGGGGACAGCGGTGACACTGATGAGAACGTCCTGTGACAGTGGGTGACACCAGGTGACACTGGGGGACACTGTGTGGCATTGGGGGTAGCAGTGTGTCCCCAAATGCCACCCAGGGCAGCGGTGACATCAATGAGAATGTGTTGTGACACTGGGGTGGCACTGGGTGACATTGGGGGTGACACTGGGGTTGCACCAGGTGACACTGGGGGACACTGGGTGGCATCGGGAGTGGCACTGCATCCCCAAATGCCACCCCTCAGGGGACGGTGGTGACATCGACGAGAACGTGCTGTGACACTGGGGGTGGCAGTGGGTGACACTGGGTGACACTGGGTGGCAGTGGGGGACACGGTGGAACACTGGGTGGCACCAAGGGTGACACTGGGTGACACTGGGGGTGGCACTGGGGACACTGGATGACAGTGAGGGTGACAGTGGGGGGACACTGGAGGTGGCATGGGGTGACATTGGGTGACACTGGGGAACGCTAGGTGGCACTGGGGGACACTGCTAGTGACACCGGGTGGCACTGGGTGACATTGGGGGTGACACTGGGGTGGCACCAGGTGGCACTGGGTTACACTGGGTGACACTGTGGGACACTGGGTGACACCAGGTGACAGTGAGGATGACACTGGGTGACATTGGGGGACACTGTGTGACACTGGTGACACCAGGTGACAGTGGGGGACACGAGAGGACACTGGGTGGCGCCAGGGGTGACAGTGGGGGTGACACTGTGGGACATTGGGTGACACCGAGGGTGGCATGGGAGTGGCACCGGGTCCCCCAATGCCACCCAGGAGACAGGGGGTGAGTGCGGGGTTGGGGACAGGGACGTGTCACCCGCGGGTGGCACTGGGTGGCACTGGTGTCTCCCGCAGGGTCCCCAAGTGCCACCCCCGAGGCGCCCCAGGTGACATACGCGGAGCTGCCAGCGCCGTGGTGGCACCCAGGGGACAGCGGTGACTACGAGAACGTGCTGTGACACCGGGGTGACACCGGGTGGCACCGGGTGGCGCCGGGTCCCCGACTGCCACCCAGCGGACAGCCGTGACATGGACCAGAACGTGCTGTGACACTGCGGTGGCGCTAGGTGGCACTGGGTCCCCAAGTGCCACCGCTCAGGGAGCTGCCGGGTCCCCAAATGCCACTCGGGGGACAGCGGTGGCATCCACGAGGATGTGCTGTGACACTGGGGTGGCACTGGGGACACTGGGGACACTGGGGACACCCACACACGTGTGTCCCCTTGTCCCGGGGGTGCCCACCCTGCCCGTGGCCACCAGGATCTGTCGCTGTCCCTGTCCCCATCTCTGTCACTGTCCCTGTCCCTGTCCCCTGTCCCTGTCCCTCTGTCCCTGTCCCCGTCCCTGTCCCCTGTCCCCTGTCCCCTGTCCCCTGTCCCTCTGTCCCTGTCCCTGTTGCTGTCCCCTGTCCCTGTCCCCATCCCTGTCCCCTGTCCCCGTCCCTGTCCCCATCCCTGTCCCTGTCCCCTGTTCCTGTCCCTTGTCCCTGTCCCTTGTCCCTGTCCCCTGTCCCCTGTCCCCTGTCCCTGTCCCTGTCCCTGTCCCCTGTCCCTCTGTTCCTCGCGGGGATTTGGGGAAATCCCAAGATCCAGCCCAGAGTGACCCAGAGCGGCTGGGGACACCCTGGGGACACCCTGGGGACATCCTGGGGACATCCTGGGGACACAATGGGGACACAATGGGGACACAATGGGGGCAGCCCGGGGTGACACACTGGGGAAAGCTGGGGTGACACGGGGGTGGACAGGGTGGGGACAGCCTGGGGGACACACTGGGGGCACGCTGGGGTGACAGTGGGGACAGAGGGGGGACACACTGGGGACAGCCTGGGGGGACACGCTGGGGTCGCACTGGGGACACACTGGGACACACTGGGGACAGCCCAGGGGACACACTGGGGACAGGATGGGGACACGCTGGGGACAGCCCGGGGGACACGTTAGGGACAGGATGGGGAAACAGTGGGGACACATTGGGGACACACTGGGGACACACTGGGGACAGGATGGGGAAACCCTGGGGACAACGTGAGGGGACAGACTGGGGTCACATTGGGGACACACTGAGGACAGCCGGGGGGCACTCTGGGGACACACTGGGGACGCGTTGGGGACAGGATGGGGACACAGCAGGGTGACACGGGGGACACACTGGAGACACACTGAGGACAGCCCAGGGGCCACACTGGGACACACTGGGGACAGCCCTGGAAGGACAGGCAGGGACAGGATGGGGACACCCTGGTGGCACCCTAGGGACACCCTGGGGACAGCCGGGGTGACATGCAGGGGACAGCGCGTTTTCCTTCTCATTTGTCACTTTAAGGGACAATAAATGCAATGAATTCCCCCAAATCCTGCCCGGACCGACCCCGCCCTGCCCCGACAGCACCCCGGGGTGCTCCGGGGCTCGGGGGGCACCCAAAGGGGTCCCGGGGGAGGAGGGGACACCCCAAAGGGGTCCCGGAGGTTTGGGGGGGGCTGGGGGGGGCACCCAAAGGGGTCCCGGAGGTTTTGGGGGGTTCCAGGGTCCATCCCAACCCCCCTCCTGCTCTGAGGGTTTTTCCTCAGGTTTTTTTTTTTTTTTTCCCTAACGGGGACACGGTGGGAACACGGTGGGGACACGGGGAGGGGACACGGGGAGGGGACACAGGGAGGGGACACGGGGAGGGGACAGCCACCGCACACTCCACCCCAGAGGTCACTGCGGACACCGGGACCCGCCAAGGACACGGACACGGGTGGCCCCGTGAGTGATGCCCATGGACCCCCAAACCCCAGAGACCCCCTGGGAATGGCTTTGAGTCTCAAGGACCCCCAGGACCCCCAAGATCCCCAGGACCCCCAGAACCCACAGACCCCCAGGACCCCCAGAACCCACAGACCCCCCAGGAATGACCATGAGGGTCATGGACCCTCAGCACCCCCAAAACCCACAGACCCCCCAGAACCCACAGACCCCCAGGACCCCCAGGACCCACAGACCCCCCAGGAGTGACCATGAGGCTCCTTGACTCCCAGCACCCCCAAAACCCACAGATCCCCAAAACCCACAGACCTCCAGGACCCCCAAACCCCACAGACCCCCAGAACCCACAGACCCCCAGGACCCCCAGAACCCACAGACCCCCCAGGAATGACCATGAGGCTCCTGGACCACTGACCCCCCTGGTGATGCCACACGTGGACCCCCAGAACCTGATGCCCCCCTGGCCCTGGTGGCGATGCCCAGGGACCCCTGAGACCCTCGGCCTGCCCAGCCCCGGCCATGAGCCCCAGGGACTCCCCAAAGTCCCCTGACCCCCCACCCACCCCATCATGACGTCATATAAGTGACGTCACGACACGGCACCGCCGCAAACAGCGCCCCCTTCCGTTCCCAGGGAAACCGCGCTCCCGTTTGCATGGTGACACAGCCCCGTTCCCATAGCAACAGCATCCCATCTCCATGGCAACGGTCCCCCGTTCTCATGGCAGCAACCCCGTCAGCCCCCCAATCCCATGGCAACAACACCCTTCTGTTCCCATGGCAACAACACCTTTCTGTTCCCATGGCAACAGCACCTTCTGTTCCCATGGCAACAACACCCTTCTGTTCCCATGGCAACAGCCCCTCCCCCCCGTTCCCACGCCCACAGCCCCCTCGTTGCCATGGCAACATCCCCTCCCCATTCCCGTGTCTCCAGCCCCCCATTCCCATGGTAACAGGCTCCCAAGCCTACGGTGACTGTAACCCCCGTTCCCGTGCCCACCCACCCCCATTCCCATGGCAGCAGCCCCTCGGTTTCCATGGCAACACCCCCTCCTTCCCATGACAACAGCCCCGTTCCCATGGCAACACCCTCATTCCCACGCCCACGGCGCATGCGCCGCACTCCCCCCGCCCCTCCGTTTCTCCGACTCCATTTCCCGTCACCCCCCGCGGCCCGCGGCGCGCTAAGGGCGCTCGGCAACCCCGCGGACTCCATTTCCCATCACTCCCCACGGCGCGGACGGGAGGGTGGGTCCCTACGGCGGCCGGCGCGGGCCCGGTCTCGTGACGCGCGCCGTGCGCGGAGGCCAAGATGGCGGACGATGAGGGCGAAGCGCGGCCGGGGGCGCGGAACGGGGCCGGGGAGGGACCCCCGGGCGGGCCCCGCGTCGTCCGCATCGTCAAGTCCGAGTCCGGATACGGCTTTAACGTCCGCGGGCAAGTGAGCGAAGGCGGACAGCTGCGCAGCATCAACGGCGAGCTGTACGCGCCGCTGCAGCACGTCAGCGCCGTGCTGGGCGGAGGGGCCGCCGACCGCGCCGGGGTGCGCAAGGGGGACCGCATCCTGGAGGTGTGAGTACGGGGGGGCCGCCCACCCACAGCCCCCCGGCACCCGGCCCCGGGAACGCCCCACACACACACGGGGGAGGGGGGAATGGGAGTCCTGAGGGGGCGATGAGGGGGCTTGGCTGAGGGGACATTGAGTCCTTGGGGGTCCTGAGGGGGTTCTGAAGGGGCTGTGGGCTCTGAGAGGCCTTGGCTGTGGGGACACTGAGCCCTTGGGGGTCTTGAGGGGGGACTGGGGGGGATGAGGGGGCTCCGAGGGGCCTTGGCTGAGGGGACACTGAGCCCTTGGGGGTCCTGAGGGGACTCTGAGGCGGCTGGGGATGATGAAGGGCTTTGGCTGAGGGTCACTGAGCGCTTGGGGATCCTGAGGGGGCTGGGAGTGATGAGGGGGCTCTGAGGAGCCTTGGCTGAGGGGACACTGAGCCTTTGGGGGTCTTGAGGGGGTTCCGAAGGGGCTGGGGGCTATGGGGGGCCTTGGCTGAGGGGACACTGAGCCCTTCGGGGTGTTGAGAGGGCTCTGAGGAGCCTTGGCTCAGGGGACATTGAACCTTTGGGGGTCCTGAGAAGGCTCCGAGGGGCCTTGGCTGAGGGGACACTGAGCCCTTAGGGGTCCTGAGGGGGGTCTGAGGGGCCTTGGCTGAGGGGACACTGAGCCCTTGGGGGTCCTGAGGGGGCTCTGAGGGGCTTTGGCTGAGGGGACTTTGAGCCCTTGGGGGCTCTGAGGGGGCTGGGAGTGATGAGGGGACTCTGAGGGGCCTTGGCTGAGGGGACACTGAGCCCTTCGGGGTCCTGAGGGGGCCCTGAGGGGCCTTAGGCAAGGCTGTCATGAGAGGGATTGAGACCCCCGGACCTTGGGGGGTTTTTGAGCGGTTTTGAGGAGGCTGATGACCGGTGATGAGGGTGTTGTGAGGAGGAGCTGAGTCCCCTGGCCCTTGCTGGGGGTTTGGGGGGGATCCTGAGGGGGCTGAGCGCCCTTTTGGTGACATTTGGGGGGTGTTGGGGGTCCTGAGGGTGCTCTGAGTGTCTCCTGGTGAGGGTGTGACCAGAGAGGAGGGTGAGACCCCAACCCTTGGTGGGGATTTTGGGGGATCCTGAGGCGACTGAGGGTCCCTTGCTGAGGGTGTCATGAGGGGGGTGAGACCCCCTAGACCCCTGCTGGGAATTTGGGACATCTTGAGCTGGCTGAAGGTCCCTTGCTGAGGGTGTGGTGAGGTTTGAGGGGGGTTTGGGGGATCCTGAGGGGGCTGAGGGTGAGAGGGAAGTTGAGCCTTCAGCCCTTGGTGGGGATTTTGGGGGATCCTGAGGGTCCCTTGCTGAGGGTGTCAAGAGGAGAGTGAGAACCCCCTGACCCTTACTGGGAATTTTAGGGGATCTTGAAGGGGCTGAGGGTCCCTTGCTGAGGGTGTTATGAGGGGGGATGAGACACCCAACCCTTGCTGGGAATTTGGGGTATCTTGAAGGTGCTGAGGGTCCCTTGCTGGGGGTGTGGTGAGGTTTGAGGGGGTGTTGGGGGGTCCTGAGGGGGCTGGGGGTCCCTTGCTGAGGGTGTCATGAGGAGGGGGTTCAGCCCTCAACCCTTGGGGGGAATTTGGGGGACCCTGAGGGGGCAGAGGATCCCTTGGTGAGATTTTGGGGGGTCCTGAGGGGGCTGAGGATCCCTTGCTGAGGGTGTCATGAGGAGGGGGTGAGACCCCCCCCAGCCCTTGGGGGGAATTTGGGGAGTGATGAGCCCAGACTGAACCCCCCAGCCCTCGCTGGGAGTTTTGGGGGGATCTTACAGGAGCCTTTAAAGGGGGAACCCTTGGATTTCAACATGGGGACCCTCCTGGGGAGGGCAGAGGAGCATTTTTAGGGATAAACCACTTCAATTCCAACCTGGAGACACTTCCTTCCCATTCCTGCCTCTCGTGTTCTCCAGCTGCTGTTTTTTGTCACCCAAAATTGTAACTTTGACCCAGAAAACATTCCCGTGGGAATATTCCTGCCCTGTGGAAACTCATCTTCCTTTCCCCCTAAAAAGTCCCTTAAACTTTGTGGCTGTTTTTTTGGGGGGCTGAAATCCCTCAAACCCCAGCTTGGGGGTTGGTTTTTCAGGGATCCCTCTGGATCCTCCCACCGCCGCACTTCGCTCCGGGTCGGTTAAGTCCAATTACTCATTAATTCCAGGGATTTCCGAGCTGCAGGAATGTTTTGCTGCCAGCTCTGGAAGTCCGAGGGGTGTGAGGAGCTGTCAGGACCTGCCTGTGGCCGGCGAATCCCGCAGAAATCCCAGCTGGGGTTTGGCTCTGTCCCAGCTGACCCAAATTCCCGATTCTCTGATTTTTCCGTGCAGGAGAAGCTGGAGCAGAGGGAATTCTGCACCTGGGTGATCCAGTTGAGGGAACAACATTCCCAGGCTGAGGGGGGAGGCTTTTGTGGGCACTGGGATGAAAGTTTTGAGCGTTTCAAATGCTGCATTTGGGATCAGAGGGAGGCTTGGAGCTCTTTGGGATTCAGTGGCCGGTGCCAGGTGAGGAGCAGGGCATGGTGTGTAAAATAATTAAGCCCTGGTGTTAATGAGTTAATGAGGAGGGTTTGCTTGTGATCTCCCAATCCTTGGTATCCCTATGGGAGCTGGAAGGATTGGGAATTTCCTCTTGGTTTATCCATGTATTTCCTGGGAGAAGTGGCTTTAATTTGTCCCCATGTCCTGCAGGGCTGCCAGGTTGGCTCGTGCCGTATTCTTGTATTTATGTATCCCAATATTTCAATACTCCAGCATTCCAATTTTCCAATAGCCTTGTAGCCTAATATTTCAATATTCCAATATTCCAGAATTTCAATATTCCGATATTTTGATATTCCAATATTTTGATGTTCCAATATTTTGATATTCCATGTTTCAATATTCCAATATTCCAATTTTCCAATAGCCTTGTAGCCAAATATTTCAATATTCCAATATTTCAGTATTTCAATATTCCAATATTTCAATATTCCGATATTTTTATATTCTAATATTTTGATATTCCAATATTTTGATGTTCCAATATTTCAATATTCCAGTATTTCAATATTGCAGTATTTCTGTATTCCAGTATTTCAATATTTTGATATTCTTGCATTCCAATACTTCAATATTTCAATATTCTGATATTTTGATATTCCAATATTTTGATATTCCAATATTTTGATGTTCCAATATTTTAATGTTCCAGTATTTCTATATTCCAGTACTTCAATATTCTGATATTTTGATATTCCAATATTTTTATATTCCAATATTTTGATGATATTCCAATATTTTGATATTCTTGCATTCCAATATGTCAACATTCCAATATTTCAGCATTGCAATATCCCGCTACTGCTAAAATTCCTACTTCCCTATATTCCAATATTCCCATAATCCAATGTCCTTCTATCCCAATATCCCTATTTCTCTGTATTCCCAGATTACCGAATTCCCATATTCCAGCATTCCCATCTCGCTGCAGAAACCACCCCAAAATTCCAGAGAGTCCTGTCTATCCCCATTTTCCTGGGATCCCTTAAAATCCCAACTCCTGGAATTCCACACCGGAGGAGGAAACAATGACCCGGGGTTCCCAAAATAGCTCCGATTTCCCTTCCTTAGGAACGGGGCGGGACAGGGGGGCCCATCCGGTTCCTCCGGAGGGAACTCCCCAAAATCCGGGAGGAGCTGCCTGGGTGGATTTGGGATATTCAGGGCGTCTCAGAGTGTTTATTCCCTATGGGATTTCCTTCCCACCTCCAGGAATTCCCAGCAGGAGGGGAATATCTGGGGAGGAAGAGGCTGAGCAGGGAGAAATTCCTGCTGGGATTTGTGGGGGATATTTGGGATGTGGAGGTTTTTCCACTCCCCAGGAATTCCACCTGGGGGATATTTGGGATGTGGAGGTTGTTCTTTTGCAAGGAATTCCTGCTGTGGTTTGTGGGGAGATATTTGGGATGTGGAGGTTGTTCCGCTCCCAAGGAATTCCTACTTGAATTTCTGGGGAATATTTGGGATGTGGAGGTTGTTCTGCTCTCGAGGAATTCCTGCTGGGATTTGTGGGGGATATTTGGGATGTGGAGTTTGTTCTTTTCCCAAGGAATTCCTGCTGGGGTTTGTGGGGAGATATTTGGGATGTGGAGGTTTTTCCACTCCCCAGGAATTCCTGCTGGGGGATATTTGGGATGTGGAGGTTGTTCTGCTCCCAAGGAATTCCTTCTGGGATTTGTGGGGGATATTTGGGATGTGGAGGTTGTTCTGTTCCCAAGGAATTCCTGCTGTGGTTTGTGGGGAGATATTTGGGATGTGGAGGTTGTTCTGTTCCCCCGGAATTCCTGCTGGGGAATATTTGGGATGTGGAGGTTGTTCTGCTCCCCAGGAATTCCTGCTGGGATTTGTAGGGGATATTTGGGATGTGGAGGTTGTTCTGCTCCCAAGGAATTCCTGCTTGGATTTCTGGGGAATATTTGGGATGTGGAGGTTGTTCCATTCCTGAGGAATTCCTGCTGGGATTTGTGGGGGATATTTGGGATGTGGAGGTTGTTCTGTTCCCAAGGAATTCCTGCTGGGGTTTGTGGGGGATTTATGGGATGTGGAGGTTGTTCCGCTCCCCCGGAATTCCTGCTGGGGAATATTTGGGATGTGGAGGTTGTTCCGCTCTCGAGGAATTCCTGCTGGGATTTGTGGAGGATATTTGGGATGTGGAGGTTGTTCCGCTCTCGAGGAATTCCTGCTGGGGTTTGTGGGGGATATTTGGGATGTGGGCACTCACCTCTGGCTCTGGCACTCCCCAGCTCATCCCTATCCCAGAAAACCCCGGAGATCACCCCAGGGTTTCATGTTTTCCATGAAAAACTCACTTTTCCTGATCCTCATCCCACACCAATGGGTGCTCCAGGTGCTGCCTGGTCCTTTTTCCATCCCTCCCTCCTGGATCCAGCATCCAACTCCTCCTTGTGCCTTCCCGAGGCTCTGGAATGCTCTGGAATGCTCTGGAATCTCCAGGTGGCAACAGGAGACGGACACTGGGAGCTACTTGAGCTCTTGATTAGTAAATCTATCACCAATCCCGAGAAATAGAGAAAAAAGGGAAAAAAGGGATTTATCCCTAATGCTCAGTGGGAAAACAAATGGATTTGGGTGGGATGGGCAGGGCTGGGGGGTCTTGGATCCCACCAGACTCATTCCTGCAGCAGGGAAACCTCTGGAACAGGCGCAGGTTTTGATGGAATAACCCCCGGAATTGACAATTCCCAACAATTATGTGCGAGGCTTTTCCCTCAGGAGATTGGGCTCTCCCTCTCTCCGTGGGCTCAATTCCCGTTTTATGGGATGGGAAAAGCTGGCTGTGCCTTGGAAAATTCCGGAATGGTCTCTGTGCTGGAGTGGGAGCTGCTGGCTCGGCGCATTCCCGGTGTTCTGCTCACCAAAGGCACTGCTGGGAATTCACTCCGGGAATGGGCACCGGGAATTTCCTTGTCCTGAGGCTCTGAGAGGAGATCTTGAACCTTGGAAAATTCAGGAAGCAGATTGGAAGTGGGAGGTAAAATCCCTCTGATCACCAGCTGATTGCTCTTCCTTTTCCCGATCTTTTCTTTCCCAATCTTTTCTTTCCCATTCCTTCCTTTCCCCTTTTCCCGTTTCTTCCTTTCCTCTTTTCACATTCCTTCTTCTCTCCTTTTCCCTGCCCTTCCCTTCCCTCTGGAATTTCTCGGATCCTTCATCAATCCAATCCCAGGGATCTCCATCTCCAGGACGCTCCTTGCCCAGTTCCTCACCGTGAATTCCCCTGGCAGGCCCCGAGTCAGGGAATTTTCCCAAGCCCTGGTGGAAAGTGACTCAGTCCCTGTCGGAACGGGAACCCCGGGATGTTTTCCGTGTCACGGGGCCCTGGCTCATCCACGTCGGTGTGATGGGAATTGTGCTGCATCCTCAGGCTTTGCCAGGAGCTCCGTTCTTCCCCATGGAAAATTCCAGATCCCAGCATCTCCCAGCCCTTCCCAGCAGCTCCGTTCTTCCCGATGGAAAGTTCCAGATCCCAGCGTCTCCCAGCCTTTCCCAGCAGCTCCGTTCTTCCCCATGGAACATTCCAGATCCCAGGATCTCCCGGCCCTTCCCAGCAGCTCCGTTCTTCCCCATGGAACATTCCAGCTCCCAGGATCTCCCGGCCCTTCCCAGCTGCTCTGTTCTTCCCCATGGAAGGTTCCAGCTCCCAGGATCTCCTGGCCTTTCCCAGCTGCTCTGTTCTTCCCCATGGAAGGTTCCAGATCCCAGGATCTCCCGGCCCTTCCCAGCAGCTCCGTTCTTCCCGATGGAAGGTTCCAGATCCCAGCCCAGCTGGTGGATGAGATGTTTTCCTCACTGCCTCCGATATTTCCAGGGAAATTTTCCCAGCTCCCTGGGAAAGGGGGGTTGGGAGCCCCTGGGAGAGGAATTCCATGAGAAATCCCAACTCCAGCTCCCACCCATGGAAAGCTCCAATTCCATGAGAAGTCCAAACTCCAGCTCCCACCCATGGAAAGCTCCAATTCCATGAGAAATCCCAACTCCAGCTCCCACCCATGGGAATCTCCAATTCCATGAGAAATCCCAACTCCAGCTCCCACCCATGGGAATCTCCAATTCCATGAGAAATCCCAACTCCAGCTCCCACCCATGGAAAGCTCCAATTCCATGAGAAGTCCAAGCTCCAGCTCCCACCCATTGAATCCCGAGCTTTTCCTGCTGTCACCTTCCCATGGCATGAAGGGGAAGGAGGCTCCTCCATCCTGCTCTAGGTGGAACCCCTCCCACATTCCCAAAAAAAGGGATTTATCGGAGGAAGTTGCTCCTGGAATGCTGCTGGGAATGGCTCTCCTTGGTTTCCCATCCCATGGAAGAGAGTCGTGGCTGCGGATCCGCCTTCCCGGCAGGAAGGATCCCTTGGATCTGGTGTCACCTCTTGGATCTCCGTGTCTTTCCAGAGGGACCCTGCTCCCCTCACATTCCCTGGATTCCCTGAAGGATCAGAGCAACACCTGGATCCATTTTCCAGCTCAGAACGGAGCCAGAAGTTTCAGGAGCAAAACATCCCGGTGTTCCTTTTTCTTGGGAAGAGGCTCCTGGATCCTGCGGATCCCTCCTGGATTTAACATTCCCGGATTCCAGCCTCGGTTGCCATGGTGACCTTATCCCAAAGTTCTGACTCCTCCTGCTCCTTGGAGGCACAAGCAGGGAAACATCTGAGCTTGGGAGGACCCTCAGGGAGTGATGGGAATTTTGGGAATGGAATGATGCTTTTTTGGGAATTCTGGGTCCTGTCCGTGCCCCTTTCCCAGAGTTTGCTGTTGGCTTAGGGAGAAAACATCCGAGGTTTGCTCCATTATCCCTTTTCCCTGGAATGATTCGGAAGCTCCAGCGGGTTTGGATAGCCTTGGGTAGTGCTGGAGCTGGAGGAAACTTTTCCAGCTCCTGGAAAAGTTGGAATTTTCAAGCCTGGATCTCTCAGCTGGATTTGTAAGTGGAGATCTGACCTCTCCAGGGTGATTCCTGTAAGGAAAAATTCCATAGAAATGGATGGATGGGATTGGTCAGAGTTATTCCCTTCCCTTGGAGAGCTGGGGATTGGAGGCCAAATCCCACTCTGGATCCTGGGAGCAGACAGCAGCACGGAATTCCAAGCTTTTTGGGGGCAATCCCAAAAATTCCACCAATTCCAGGCTTTTTGGTGGAGAAATTCCTCAGTGGGAGTTGGGATCGTGGCGACGTCACCACCAGAGATATTCCAAGCAACTTTTGTGGAAGGGATCCCTCGTCTCCGAAGCACCTCGGGAATGTCTTGGGTCTTCAGCACTTTGTGGGATTCCCGGAGGATTGGGATTGACTGGGATGAGTTTTCCTGGGCAGGTTGGCTAAGGTTTGATCCAGGTTTTCTGGGTACAGCCAGATCCAGGCCCTGGAGCTCTTGGGAATGTCAGGAATGTTCTGGACGTGGCTTGGGAATATTTTCTGTATTTACATGGGATCTTCCAGTGTTTCTGGGAAGCTTGGGGCTGGTTGGGATGAGTTTTCCAGGGCAGTTTTGATCCATGGTTTTGGGTACAGCCAGATCCAGGCCCTGGAGCTCTTGGGAATGTTTTGGGATTGACTGGGATGAGTTTTCCTGGGCAGGTTGGCCAAGGTTTGATCCAAGTTTTCTGGGCAGAGCCAGATTGGGCTCGTTGGAACATCAGGAACGTTCCAGAGGTTGCTTGGGAGTGTGTTGGGTCTAAAGTGCTTCCATAGGATTCCGGGAAGTTGGGAGCAGATTGGGATGAGCTTTCCTGGGCAGGGGTGATCCAGATTTTCTGGGCAAATCCAGATCCGCGCCATGGGGTTCTTGGGAATGTCGGGAATGTTTGAGGTGGCTTGGGAATATTTTTTGTCTTCAGTGTTCCCGTGGGATTCTGGGAGGTTTGGGATTGATTGGGGTGAGTTTTCCTGAGAAAAGGTTTGATCCAGGTTTTCTGGGCAAAGCCTGATCCGGGCCATGGAGCTCATGGGAATGTCAGGAATGTTCTAGAAGTGCCTTTGGGAATGTTTTGGGTCAAAACCACTTCCATGGGACTCCAGGGGGTTTGGGATTGATTGGGATGAGTTTTCCTGGGCAGCTTGGCCAAGGTTTGATCCAGAATTTCTGTGCAAAGCCTGATCCGGGCCATGGAGCTCATGGGAATGTCAGGAATGTTCTAGAAGTGCCTTTGGGAATGTTTTGGGTCAAAACCACTTCCATGGGACTCCAGGGGGTTTGGGATTGGTTGGGATGAGTTTTCCTGGGCAGCTTGGCCAAGGTTTGATCCAAGTTTTCTGGGCAGAGCCAGATTGGGCTCGTTGGAACATCAGGAACGTTCCAGAGGTGGCTTGGGAGTGTGTTGGGTCTAAAGTGCTTCCGTGGGATTCCGGGAAACTGGGATTGACTGGGATGAGCTTTCCTGGGCAGGTTGCCCAAGGTGTGATCCGGATTTTCCGGGTAAATCCAGATCTATGCCGTGGGATTTTTGGGAATGTCAGGAACGTTCTCTGGAGGCGACTTCGGAATGTCTTCAGCACTTCCATGGGAATTTGGGATATTTTTCCATGCTAGAACGGGGTGAACGTGGAAGGAACCACCCACAAGCAGATGGTGGATCTGATCCATGGGAATTCTATGGGAATTCCATGGGAATTTGGGATCTGTTCCCTTTGGGAACGGGGTGAACGTGGAGGAGGCCATGCACAAGCAGGAGGTGGATCTGATCTGTGGGAATTCCGTGGGAATTTGGGATATGTCTCCATGGGAATTCCATGGGAATTTGGGATCTGTTCCCTTTAGGAATGGGGTGAACATGGAAGGGGCCATGCACAAGCAGGCAGTGGATCTGATCCATGGGAATTCCATGGGAATTCCATGGAAATTTGGGGTTTTCTCTCCTCAGGAACGGGGTGAACATGGAAGGGGCCATGCACAAGCAGGAGGTGGATCTGATCCGTGGGAATTCTATGGGAATTCCATGGGAATTTGGGATATTTTTCCATGCAGGAATGGGGTGAACGTGGAAGGGGCCACGCACAAGCAGGTGGTGGATCGGATCCGTGGGAATTCCATGGGAATTTTGGATATGTCTCCATGGGAATTCCATGGGAATTTGGGATCTGCTCCCTTTAGGAATGGGGTGAACATGGAAGGAGTCACCCGCAAGCAGGTGGTGGATCTGATCCGTGGGAATTTGGGATATTTTCCCATGGAGGAATGAGGTGAACGTGGAAGGGGCCATGCACAAGCAGGAGGTGGATCTCATCCGTGGGAATTCCATGGGAATTCCCTGGGAATTTGGGATATTTTTCCATGCAGGAATGGGGTGAACGTGGAAGATCTGATCCACACTGGTGAGAAGGAGCTGGAGCTGGAGCTCACCGTGCTCTGAGGGCAACTTTGGGATATTGAACAGGAGTTTGGAATATTTGGAACATTTGAAATAATTTGGGATGTTTATATTGGACTATTTGGAATGTTTCAAATAGCTGGAATATTTGGAATGTGTTGAACATTCAAATTTTGGAATATTGAAAATATGTGGAAAATTTATTCAGGGCATTTAAATCTCTGGACTGTATAAATGATACCAACATTTAAATAAATTCAAATATCTAAATACATTTCAGTACGGAAATGATTTCAGACATTCCACGTATTTCCAAAATCCCAAATATTTTTAAAACATTTCAGGAGGTCGACCAAAAGAACTGAGCCACATCCACCCCCCTGATGTTCAGTCCCAGAGTATCTCCAATGGGAAAACAATGGGATTTAACACCAAATCCATCATTGGGAAGTCCATGAGAATCGGGAATTTTTTCCATGGAGGAACGGGGTGAACATTGAAGGAGCCACCCACAAGGAGGTGGTGGACCTGATCCATCATTGGGAATTCCATGGGAAAGGGCCAATCACACCCTGATTTTGGGGTCTTTTTTGGAAATTCCATGGGAATTTCTGTCTTCAGGAATGGGGTGAATGTGGAAGGCGCACAAGTACGTGGTGGATCTGATCCATGGGAATTCCATGGGTATTCCATGGGAATTTGGGATCTGTTCCCTTTAGGAACGGGGTGAACGTGGAAGGGGTCACACACAGGCAGGCAGTGGGTCTGATCCATGGGAATTCTATGGGAATTCCATGGGGATTTGGGATATTTTTCCATACAGGAATGGGGTTAATGTGGAAAGGGCCACACACAAACAGGTGGTAGGTCTGATCCATGGGAATTCCATGGGAATTCCATGGAAATTTGGGGTTTTCTCTCCTCAGGAATGGGGTGAATGTGGAAGGCACCACGCACAAGCAGGCAGTGGATCTGATCCATGGGAATTCCATGGGAATTCCATGGAAATTTGGGGTTTTCTCTCCTCAGGAACGGGGTGAACGTGGAAGGGGCCACCCGCAAACAGGTGGTGGATCTGATCCATGGGAATTCCATGGGAAAGGGCCAATCACACCCTGATTTTGGGGTCTTTTCCGGGAATTCCATGGGAATTTGGGATTTTCTCTCCTCAGGAATGGGGTGAATGTGGAAGGGGTTACGTACAAGCAGGTGGTGGGTCTGATCCATGGGAATTCCATGGGAATTTGGGGTTTTGATCCCTTTAGGAATGGGGTTAATGTGGAAAGGGCCACACACAAACAGGTGGTAGGTCTGATCCATGGGAATTCCCTGGGAATTTGGGGTTTTCTCTCCTCAGGAATGGGGTGAATGTGGAAGGCGCCACCCACAAGCAGGTGGTGGGTCTGATCCATGGGAATTCCATGGGAATTTGGGATCTTTTTCCCTTTAGGAACGGGGTGAACATTGAAGGCGCCACCCACAAGCAGGTGGTGGGTATGGTCCATGGGAATTCCATGGGAATTTGGGATCCTTTTCCCTTTAGGAACGGGGTGAACATTGAAGGCGCCACCCACAAGCAGGTGGTGGACCTGATCCATGGGAATTCCCTGGGAATTTGGGGTTTTGATCCCTTTAGGAATGGGGTTAATGTGGAAAGGGCCACACACAAACAGGTGGTAGGTCTGATCCATGGGAATTCCATGGGAATTTGGGGTTTTCTCTCCTCAGGAATGGGGTGAATGTGGAAGGCGCCACGCACAAGCAGGTGGTGGGTCTGATCCATGGGAATTCCATGGGAATTTGGGATATTTTTCCATGCAGGAATGGGATGAACGTGGAAAGGGCCACCCACAAATGGGTGGTAGGTCTGATCCATGGGAATTCCATGGGAATTTGGGATATTTTTCCCTTTAGGAACGGGGTGAACATTGAAGGCACCACCCACAAGCAGGTGGTGGGTCTGATCCATGGGAATTCCATGGGAATTTGGGATCTTTTTCCCTTTAGGAACGGGGTGAACGTTGAAGGCGCCACCCACAAGCAGGTGGTGGACCTGATCCATGGGAATTCCATGGGAATTTGGGATCTTTTTCCCTTTAGGAACGGGGTGAACATTGAAGGCGCCACCCACAAGCAGGTGGTGGACCTGATCCATGGGAATTCCCTGGGAATTTGGGGTTTTGATCCCTTTAGGAATGGGGTTAATGTGGAAAGGGCCACACACAAACAGGTGGTAGGTCTGATCCATGGGAATTCCATGGGAATTTGGGGTTTTCTCTCCTCAGGAATGGGGTGAATGTGGAAGGCGCCACGCACAAGCAGGTGGTGGGTCTGATCCATGGGAATTCCATGGGAATTTGGGATATTTTTCCATACAGGAATGGGATGAACGTGGAAAGGGCCACCCACAAGCAGGTGGTGGATCTGATCCATGGGAATTCCATGGAAATTTGGGATCTTTTTCACTTTAGGAACGGGGTGAACATTGAAGGCGCCACCCACAAGCAGGTGGTGGACCTGATCCATGGGAATTCCCTGGGAATTTGGGGTTTTGATCCCTTTAGGAATGGGGTTAATGTGGAAAGGGCCACACACAAACAGGTGGTAGGTCTGATCCATGGGAATTCCATGGGAATTTGGGGTTTTCTCTCCTCAGGAATGGGGTGAATGTGGAAGGCGCCACGCACAAGCAGGTGGTGGGTCTGATCCATGGGAATTCCATGGGAATTTGGGATATTTTTCCATGCAGGAATGGGATGAATGTGGAAAGGGCCACCCACAAATGGGTGGTAGGTCTGATCCATGGGAATTCCATGGGAATTTGGGATCCTTTTCCCTTTAGGAACGGGGTGAACGTTGAAGGCGCCACCCACAAGCAGGTGGTGGACCTGATCCGCGCCGGCGAGAAGGAGCTGGTGCTGACGGTGCTGTCGGTGCCGCCGCACGAGGCCGAGAGCCTGGAGCCGCCCGAGGAGCCGCTGGGGCCGCCCTTCTACGACTACAGCGAGAAGCAGGCGGTGCCCATCTCCATCCCCACCTACAAACACGTGGAGCAGAGCGGGGAGAAGTTCGTGGTGAGGCTCTTCCCTCCGCGGGAATGGGGGAAAAACCCGCGGATTTGGGGGATTTCCTACGGGGTTTATTTTTTCGTGTGGGTACGGGGTGTTGGTTGTATTAAACGGCAGGGTTTGTACTTAAATTGTAGGGTTTTTACCTAAAATAGCAGGGTTTTGCCCCAAAACAGCAGGGTTTGCCCAAAATAGCAGGGGTTTCTCCTAAAACAGCAGGGGTTTTACCTAACATGTCAAGGGTTTACCCTAAATAGCAGTTTTTCTCTAAAACAGCAGGGTTTTGCTCAAAATAGCAGGGTTCTCCCTAAAACAACAGGGTTTGCCCTAAATAGCAGGATTTTGCCTTAAAACAGCAGGGTTTTGCCCAAAATAATAGGGTTTCTCCCTAAAACGGTAGGGTTTTGCCCAAAATAGCAGAGTTTCTCCTTAAAACAGCAGGGTTTTTCCTTAAAATGCCAGGATTTTGCCCAAAATAATAGGGTTTTTCCCTAAAATGGCAGGGTTTTGCCCTAAATAGCAGGGATTTCCCCTAAAATGGCAGGGTTTGCCTAAAATAGCAGGTTTTCCTTAAAATGCCAAGATTTTGCCCAAAATAATAGGGTTTTTCCGTAAAATGGCAGGGTTTTGCCCAAAATAGCAGGGTCTTAACCTAAAACGGCAGGGTTTTGCCCAAAATAGCAGGGTTTTTACCTAACATGTCAGGGGTTTACCCTAAATAGCAGTTTTTCTCTAAAGCAGCAGGGTTTTCCCTAAAACAGCAGGGTTTTGCCCTAAAATGCCAGGATTTTGCCCAAAATAGCCGGGTTTTTCCTTAAAACAGCAGGGTTTTCCCCTAAAATGACAGGGTTTTTACCTAAAACAGCAGGGTTTTGCCCAAAATAGGAGGGTTTTTACCTAAAATGGCAGGGTTTTGCCCAAAATAGCAGGGGTTTTTACCTAAAATGGAAAGGGTTTGCCTAAAATAGTGGGGATTTCCCCTAAAACGGCAGGGTTTTGCCCAAAATAGCAGAATTCTTCCTCAAATCAGGAGGATTTTTCCTCAAATGGCAGGGTTTTTCTCTAGAACAGCAGGGTTTTGTCTAAAACAGCAGGATTTTTCCTCAAAATAGCAGGGATTTTTCCCCCAAAAAGTAGTGTTTTCCCAAAAATAGTGGGATTTTTCCCAAAAACAGCAGTCCTTCCCTGGTGTCCCTCCACAGTGTCACTCCATGGTCATTACGTGGTGTCCCTCCATGGTGTCCCTCCATGGTGTCCTTCCCTGGTGTTCCTCCACAGTGGAGGTCTCCAATGATTCCATGGTCATTACGTGGTGTCTCTCCATGGTGTCCCTCCACGGTGTCACTCCCCAGTGTCACTCCATGGTCATTACATGGTGTCCCTCCATGGTGTCCTTCCCTGGTGTCCTCCATGGTATCACTCCATGGTGTCTCTCTGTAATGTCATTCCTATGTGTCCCTCCACGGTGTCCCTCCACGGTGTCACTCCCCAGTGTCTCTCCATGGTCATTCCGTGATGTCCCTCCCTGGTGTCCTTCCCTGGTGTCCTCCATGGTGTCACTCCCTTGTGTCCCTCCATGGTGTCCTTCCCTGGTGTCCCTCCATGCTGTCATTCTGTGGTGTCCCTCCACGGTGTCACTCCCCAGTGTCCCTTCATTATGTCCCTCCATTGTGTCACTCTATGATGTCCCTCCATGGTGTCCCTCCATGGTGTCCCTCCATGGTGTCCCTCTGTGATGTCATTGCTTTGTGTCCCTCCATGGTGTCATTCCGTGGTGTCCCTCCATGGTGTCACTCCCTTGTGTCCCTCCATGGTATCATTCCATGGTGTCTCTCTGTAATGTCATTGCTTTGTGTCCCTCCACGGTGTCCCTCCCCAGTGTCTCTCCATGGTCATTCCGTGGTGTCCCTCCATGATGTCCCTCCATGGTGTCACTCCCTTGTGTCCTTCCATGGTGTCACTCCGTCATGTCCTTCCCTGATGTCCCTCCATGGTGTCCCTCCACAATATCATTCCATGGTGTCCCTCCATTATGTCCCTCCATTGTGTCGCTCTATGATGTCATTCCATGGTGTCCCTCCACGGTCATTCCATGGTGTCCCTCCATGGTGTCCCTCCATGGTGTCCCTCCATGGTGTCCCTCCATGGTGTCCCTCCATGGTGTCACTCCATGGTATCACTCCATGGTGTCACTCTGTGATGTCATTGCTTTGTGTCCCTCCATGGTGTCATTCCGTGGTGTCCCTCCATGGTGTCCCTCCGTCGTGTCATTCCGTCGTGTCCTTCCTTGATGTCCCTCCATGGTGTCCCTCCACAATATCACTCCGTGGTGTCCCTCCATTGTGTCACTCTATGATGTCATTCCATTGTTTCCCTCCATGGTGTTCCTCCATGATGCCACTCTATGATGTCATTCCACGGTGTCCCTCCATGGTATCACTCCATGGTGTCATTCTGTAATGTCACTCTGTGATGTTCCTCCATGGTATCACTCTATGATGTCCCTCCATGGTGTCCCTCCACGGTGTCACTCTACGATGTCCCTCCATGGTGTCCCTCCATGGTGTCCCTCCATGGTGTCACTCCGTTGTGCCCCTCCACAGTGCCCCTCCACGGTGTCCCTCCACGGTCATTCTGTGGTGTCCCTCCATGATGTCCCTTCATGGTGTCCTTCCCTGGTGTCACTCCATGGTGTCACTCCATGGTGTCCCTCCATGGTGTCATTCCGTGGTGTCCCTCTGTGGTGTCACTCTGTTATGTCCTTCCCTGATGTCCCTCCATGGTGTCCCTCCATTGTGTCACTCTATGATGTCATTCCGTGGTGTCCCACCATGATGCCACTCCATGGCATCCCTCCATGGTGTCACTCCCTTGTGTCCCTCCATGGTGTCACTCCATTGTGTCACTCCGTCGTGTCCTTCCTTGATGTCCCTCCATGTTGTCTCTCCATGGTGTCACTCCTCATTGTCCCTCCATGGTGTCACTCCTCATTGTCCCTCCATGGTGTCCCACCATGATGCCACTCCATGATGTCCCTCCATGGTCTCATTCCATGGTGTCACTCTGTGATGTCATTTTTTTTTGTCCCTCCATGGTGTCACTCCGTGGTGTCACTCTATTGTGTCACTCCTCATTGTCCCTCCCTGGTGTCCCTCCCTCAGGAGGGGACAGGTGGGGATCCTTGGGGCTCCACAGCCTCACAGGGTCATGATGAATTATGGGAATACAGGGTGGTGGAATGCAGGGATATTGGAATATTGGGATTTAGGAATATTGAAATACAGGGATATTGGAATATTGGGATTTAGGAATATTGAAATACAGGGATACAGGGCTGGTGGAATGCAGGAATTTGGGAATATTGGAAATTAGGGATATTGAAATACAGGGATATTGGAATATTGGAATTTAGGAGTATTGAAATACAGGGATACAGGGCTGGTGGAATGCAGAAATTTGGGAATATTGGGATTTGGGAATATTGGAATATTGGAATTTAGGAATATTGAAATACAGGGGTACAGGGCTGGTGGAATGCAGGAATTTGGGAATATTGGAAATTAGGGATATTAAAAGGCAGGGATATTGGAATATTGGGATTTAGAAATATTAAAATATAGGGGTGGTGGAATGCAGGGATGTTGGAATATTGGGATTTAGGAATATTGAAATACAAGAATACAGGGTGGTAGAATGCAGGAATATTGGAATGTTGGAATTTAGGAATATTGGAATAGAGGGATACAGGCTGGTGGAATGCAGGAATATTGGAATAAATATAGGGATGCTGAAATTTAGGAACAATGAAATTTAGGAATATTGGAACACAGGAATGTTGGAATTTAGGAGTATTGGAATACAGGGATACAGGGCTGTTGGAATATTGGAGTCCAGGAATATTGAAATATAGGAAGGCAGGGCTTTTGGAGGATTGAAATGTAGGAATGCTAAAATGTGGGAATATCGAAATATAGGAACACAGGGCTGCTGGAATGTTGGAATTTAGGAATACTGAAACATAAGATTATTGAAATACAGGAATATTGCAATGTGTGAATACAGGGCTGTTAGGATATAGGAATGTTGGAATATTGAAACATTGGAATATTGGAATACAGGAATCCTGAAATGTAGGAATATTGAAATGTAGGAATACAGGGCCATTGGAATATTGGAATGCAGGAATGTTGAAATACAGGAATATTGAAATTTAGGAAAATTGAAATGCAGGATTATTGAAATACAGGAATACAGGGCTATTGAAGGATTGGAATAGAGGAATATTGAAATGTAGGAATATTGAAATGTAGGAATATTGAAATGTAGGAATACAGGGCTGCTGGAATACCGAAATATTGAAATATTGGAATACAGGAATATTGAAATATGGAAATACAGAAATATTAAAATTCAGGAATACGGGGCTATTGAAGGATTGGAATATGGGAGTATTGAAATCCAGGAATATTGAAATGTAGGAATATTGAAATGTAGGAATATTGAAATGTAGGAATATTGAAATGTAGGAATACAGGGCTGCTGGAATATTGAAATATTGGAATACAGGAATATTGAAATATGGAAATACAGAAATATTGAAATTTAGGAATACGGGGCTATTGGAGGATTGGAATATGGGAATATTGAAATGTAGGAATACAGGGCTGCTGGAATACTGAAATACAGGGATACAGGGCTGATGGAATTTGGGATACAGGAATATGGGAAGAGCCAACCTGGCAGCCCTACAGGACACGGGGACAAATTAAAGCCACTTCCCCAGGAAATAAATGGATAAAGCAAGAGGAAATCCCCAATCCTTCCAGCTCCCATAGGGATACCCCTCATTAACCCTCATTAACCCCAGGACTTAATTAATTCCCACTCCCCTGGGTCCTCAGCTGGCACCGGCCATGTATTCCCGAAATTCCAGCGCCGGGAATGCTGTGGGATAGGCAGGGCAGGAGGAGAAGGGTCCTGGGGGCGCCCCCGTGGCTCCTGCCTGATCCTGATCCCAGCCCTTGGGATTTGGGGGGATCTCCAGGCAATTCCCACCCCCTCTCCTGGACCCCACTGGATCCCCTTTCCCGCTGGGGATCCGGGAATTCGGGGAATGCCGAGTTTGGGATCTCCTGATCCCAAGGAGCAGGGCCTGGATACGAGGGGGGTTGGGGTTTGAGTTTGGGATTTAACACTGGAAGAACTGGATAAGGAGTGGGAAGGGAATTCCATGGGATCCCAAGGTTTGAGGTTTGGGGTGAAACACAGGAAATTTGGGATCTCTCTGTGTCTCATGGGAAGGAGCCAGGAACCTGAATCCCAGGATTTGGGGTTTGGGGTAAAACATGGGGAGTTTGGGATCTACAGGAACCTGAATCCCAGGGTTTGGGGTTTGGGGTAAAACATGAGGAGTTTGGGATCTCCATGAACCTGAATCCCAGGATTTGGGGTTTTGGGTAAAACATGAGTTTGGGATCTCCATGAACCTGAATCCCAGGATTTGGGGTTTTGGGTAAAACATGAGGAGTTTGGGATCTCTCAGTGTCTTGTGGGAAGGAGCCAGGAACCGGAATCCCAGGATTTGGGGCTTTGGGTAAAACATGAGGAGTTTGGGATCTCCATGAACCTGAATCCCAGGATTTGGGGTTTTGGGTAAAACATGAGGAGTTTGGGATCTCTCAGTGTCTTGTGGGAAGGAGCCAGGAACCTGAATCCCAGGATTTGGGGCTTTGGGTAAAACATGAGGAGTTTGGGATCTCCATGAACCTGAATCCCAGGATTTGGGGCTTTGGGTAAAACATGAGGAGTTTGGGATCTCCATGAACCTGAATCCTGGGATTTGGGGTTTTGGGTAAAACCTGGGGAGTTTGGGATCTCCAGGAACCTGAATCCTGGGATTTGTGGCTTTGAATGAAATGCAGAGAGTTTGGGATCTCTCAGTGTCTTGGAGGGAATATCCATGATCCTGAATCCTGAGTTTTGGGGCTCTGGATGAACCTGGGGAGTTTGGGATCTCTCAGCATCTCATGGGATGGAGCCAGGAACCTGAATCCCAGGATTTTGGGCTTTGGATGGAACCTGGGGAGTTTGGGATCTCTCTGTGTTCCATGGGAAGTATCCATGATCCTGAATCCCAAGTTTTGGGCCTTTAGATGGAACCTGGGGCATTTTGGGTCTCTCAGTGTTCCATGGGAAGGAGCCAGGAGCTTAAATCCTAAGATTTGGGGCTTTGGATGGAACCTGGGGAGTTTGGGATCTCTCAGTGTTCCATGGGAAGGAGCCAGGAACCTGAATCCCAGGATTTGGGGCTTTGGATGGAACCTGGGGAGTTTGGGATCTCTCTGTGTTCCATGGGAAGTATCCATGATCCTGAATCCCAAGTTTTGGGCCTTTAGATGGAACCTGGGGCATTTTGGGTCTCTCAGTGTTCCATGGGAAGGAGCCAGGAGCTTAAATCCTAAGATTTGGGGCTTTGGATGGAACCTGGGGAGTTTGGGATCCCTGAGTGCCTTGTGGGATGTATCCATGATCCCAAATCCCAAGACTGGGGACTTTGGATGGACCATGGGGACTTTGGGATCTCTCAGTGTCTCGTGGGAAGTATCAATTATCCCAAATCCCAGGATTTGGGATTCCTGAGGCCCTGGAATCCCGGGATCAGCGGGAATCAGCAGCTCCCGGCTCCGTGCATTTCCCTCCTCTTTCCCCAAACCTCTCCCTCCTGGAGGGCGGGCACGGCCGAGCTGTGGGGAACATTCGGGAATTTTTGGGAACATTTGGGAATTTTGGGGAACATTTAGGAATTTTGGGGAACATTCGGGAATTTCCGGGAATATCTGGAAAATTTGGGGAACATTTGAGAATATTCAGGACCATTTGGGAACACTCAGGAATTTGGGGGAATATTTGGGAAAGTTTGGAAATTTGGGGGAAAATTTGGGAATTTTGGGGCGGTTTTGGGAACATTTGGGAATGTTTGGGAACATTTGGGAATTTGGGGGGATTTTTAGGAACCTTTGGGACTTTTGGGGAACATTTGAGAATATTCAGGAACATTTGGGCATTTTGGGGATCATTTGGGAATTTTTGGGAACATTTGGGAACATTCGGGAATTTGGGGGAATTTTTGGGAGCATTTGGGAACATTTGTGAATTTTGGGGAACATTTGAGAATATTTGGGAACATTTGGGAATTTTGGCGAATGTTTGGGAATTTTTGGGAATGTTTGGGAATTTGGGGGAATTTTTGGGAACGTTTGGGAATTTTTGGGAATGTCTGGGAACATTTGGGAATTTTGGGGAATTTTTGGGAACATTTGGGAATTTTGGGGAATTTTTGGGAACATTTGGAATATTTGGGAACATTTGGGAACATTTGGGGAACATTTGGGAGTTTTGGGGAACATTTGGGAATTTGGGGAATATTTGGGAACATTTGGGTAATTTTGAGAATGTTTGGGTATTTTGGGGAATATTTGGATATTTTTGGCAACATTCAGGAACATTTGGGAACATTCAGGAACGTTTGGGAACATTCAGGAACGTTTGGGAATTTTGGGGATCATTTGGGAATATTTCAGAATTTTTGGGAATATTTGGGAATTTTGGGGAATGTTTGGGAACATTTGGGAATATTTGGGAACATTTGGGAATGTCTGGGAACATTTGGGAACATTTGGGAATTTTGGGGAACATTTGGGAATTTTGGGGAATTTTTGGGAATTTTTGGAAACATTTGGGAATTTTTGGGAATAGTTGGGAATTTTTGGGAATAGTTGGGAAATTTTGGAAATTTTTAGGAATATTTGGGAATTTTTGGGAACGTTTGGGAACATTTGGAAATTTTTGGGAAGGTTTGGGATTTTTTGGGAACATTTGAGAATATTTGGGGAACATTTGGGAGTTTTTGGAAACATTTGGGAAATTTTGGAAATTTTTGGAAATTTTGGGGAACGTTTGCAAACTTTTGGGAACATTTGTGAATACTTGAGAAATTTTTGGAATTTTTGGGGAACATTTGGGAATATCTGGGAATTTTTGGGGAACGTCTGTCCCTCTCCCCAGGTGTACAACGTGTACATGGCCGGGCGGCAGCTCTGCTCCAAGCGTTACCGCGAATTCGCCATCCTGCACCAGAACCTGAAGCGCGAATTCGCCAACTTCACCTTCCCCCGCCTGCCCGGCAAGTGGCCGTTCTCCCTGTCCGAGCAGCAGCTGGACGCCCGCAGGAGGGGCCTGGAGGAGTACCTGGAGAAGGGTACGGAGCTGGGGGGGCCCAAATTCCTCATGGTCACAAAATCCTGAGTGCCAAAATCCTTCCTCATCCCAAAATCCTGAGCCTCAAAATCCCTCGACACAAAATCCTGAGCGCCAAAATCCCTCCTCATCTCAAAATCCTGAGTGCCAAAATCCCTCCTCATCTCAAAATCCTGAGTGCCAAAATCCCTCCGCATCCCAAAATCCTGAGCCTCAGAATCCTTCCTCATCCCAAAATCCTGAGCGCCAAAATCCCTCCTCATCTCAAAATCCTGAGTGCCAAAATCCCTCCTCATCTCAAAATCCTGAGTGCCAAAATCCTTCCTCGTCCCCAAAATCCTGAGTGCCAAAATCCCTCCTCATCTCAGAATCCTGAGTGCCAAAATCCCTCTGCATCCCAAAATCCTGAGCCTCAGAATCCTTCCTCATCCCAAAATCCTGAGCCTCAAAATCCCTCATCCCAAAATCCCTCCTCATCCCAAATTCTCTCCTGATCACAAAAACCTGAGCCTCAGAATCCTTCCTCATCCCAAAATCCTGAGCCTCAAAATCCCTCTGCATCCCAAAATCCTGAGCCTCAAAATCCCTCCTCCTCCCCAAAATCCTGAGCACCAAAATCCCTCCTCATCTCAAAATCCTGAGTGCCAAAATCCTTCCTTATCCCCAAAATCCCTCACCTCATAATCCCTCCTCGTCCCCAAAATCCTGAGCCTCAGAATCCTTCCTCGTCCCCGAAATCCTGAGCTTCAAAATCCCTCCTCATCCCAAATTCTCTCATCATACCAAAATCCCAAGCATCAAAATCCTTCCTTGTCACAAAATGCTGAGCCTCAAAATCCCTCCTCATCTCAAAATTCTGAGCCTCAAAATCCTTCCTGGTCATAAAATCTCTCATCCCAAAATCCCTTCTCATCCCAAATTCTCTCATCATCCCAAAATCCTGAGCCTCAAAATCCCTAAACACAAAATCCCTCCTCATCCCAAATTCTCTCATCATCCCAAAATCCTGAGCATCAAAATCCTTCCCTGTCACAAAATCCTGAACCACAAAATCCTGAGCCTCAGAATCCTTCCTCGTCTCCGAAATCCTGAGCTTCAAAATCCCTCCTCATCCTGAATTCTCTCCTCGTCCAAAATCCCTCCTCGTCCCAAAATTCCTCCTCATCCCAAATTCTCTCCTCATCACGAAATCCTGAGCCTCAAAATCCCTCAACACAAAATCCTGAGCCTCAGATTCCTTCCTTGTCCCAAACCCTGAGCCTCAAAACCCGTCCTCATCCCAAGATCCTGAGCCTCAAAATCCCTCTGCATCCCAAAATCCTGAGCCTCAAAATCCCTCTGCATCCCAAAATCCTGAGCCTCAGAATCCTGAGCCTCAAAATCCCTCCACACAAAATCCTGAGCCTCAAAATACTTCCTTGTCCTCAAAGTCTCTCCTTGTCCCAAAATCCCTCCTTGTCCCAAATTCTCTCCTCATCACAAAATCCTGAGCCTCAAAATCCCCCCTCATCAAAAAATCCCTCCTTGTCCCAAAATCCTTCATCCCAAATCTCAAAATCTCTCCTCATCCCAAATCTTTCACCTCAAAATCTCATCCCAAAATCCCTCCTCTCAAAACCCCTCACTCAAATCCCTTTCCCAAACCCCCTCATCCCAAATCCCTCCTCATCCCAAATCCCTCCTTATCCCAAACCCCTCCTCATCCCAAAGTCCCTCCTCATCCCAAACCCCTCCTCATCCCAAACCCCTCCTCATCCCAAACCCCTCCTCATCCCAAATCCCTCCTCATCCCAAACCCCTCCTCATCCCAAACCCCTCCTCATCCCAAACCCCTCCTCATCCCAAACCCCTCCTCATCCCAAACCCCTCCTCATCCCAAACCCCCCCTCATCCCAAACCCCTCCTCATCCCAAACCCCTCCTTATCCCAAACCCCCTCATCCCAGAGCCCCTCACCAGCATTCCCAGGGGTGTCCCAGGATTCCCCACCAATGGCATTCCTGGTCCTTTTGGGTGATTGCTCTGGGAGGTTTGGGGTGGTTGGGTGGGATTTTAGGGTGAAGCTCCTTGGATCCACCTTGGGGAGGTTCTGGATCCATGAGGGGACACCAGGACATGGAGAACGTGAGGTTAATGGTGACCCAGGGGACAGGAGGTGACCCAGGTGATCCAGGTGACAGAGGTGACCCAGGGAATGGTCCTGGGGCTGCTCCACCTTGGAGAGGGTCTGGATCCATGAGGGACACCAAGACATGGAGAACGTGGGACTAACGGTGACACTGGGGACAGGAGGTGACCCAGGGGACAGGAGGTGACAGAGGTGACCCAGGGGACACTCAATCACCTCAGAGAGTTTCTGGATCCGTGAGGGACACCGGGACATGGAGAGCATGGGGTTAATGGTGACCCAAGGGACAGAAAATGGCAGAGGTGGCACTCAGGACACTGCAGGTGTTGGGCTGCTCCACCTTGGAGAGGTTTTGGATCCATGGAAGGACACCATGACACGGAGAACATGGGGTTAACGGTGACCCAGGGGACAGGAGGTGACCAAGGTCATCCAGGTGACAGAGGTGACCCAGGGTATGGTCCTGGGGCTGCTCCACCTTGGGGAGGTTCTGGATCCATGAGGGACACCAGGACATGGAGAACGTGGGACTAACGGTGACAGGAGGTGACCCAGGGGACAGGAGGTGACAGAGGTGACCCAAGGGACACACAATCACTTTGGAGAGGTTTTGGATCCATGCAAGGACACCAGGACATGGAGAACATGGGGTTAACGGTGACCCAGGGGACAGGAGGTGACCCAGGGGACAGGAGGTGACACAGGTGACCCAGTGGACACTCAGTCACCTTGGAGAGGGTCTGGAGGGACACCAGGACATGGAGAACACGGGGTTAATGGTGACACTGGAGGTGACCCAAGGGACAGGAGGTGACAGAGGTGACCCAGGGAATGGTCCTGGGGCTGCTCCACCTTGGAGTTTCTGGATCCATGAGGGACACCAGGACATGGAGAACACGGGGTTAATGGTGACACTGGAGGTGACCCAAGGGACAGGACGTGACAGAGGTGACCCAGGGGACACTCAGTCACCTTGGAGAGTTTCTGGATCCATGGAGGGACAGCAGGGCATGGAGAGCATGGGGTTAACAGTGACCCAAGGGACAGGAGGTGACCCAGGGGACAGGAGTGACCCAGGGGACACACAATCACCTGGGAGAGCTTTTGGATCCATGGAAGGACACGAGGACATGGACAACACGGGGTTAATGGTGACAGGAGGTGACAAAGGTGACCCAGGGGCAGGAATTCCCCTCAGGATGAGTCGGGGTGATGGGAAGGGGTTGCTGGGGTGGCCCTGGAGGGGACATTCCGTGTGACATTGTGTGACATTCCGTGTGACACTGTGTGGCATTGTGTGACACTCCCTGTGACACTCCCTGTGACACTCCCTGTGACACTCCCTGTGACACTCCCTGTGACATTCCGTTTGACACTGTGTGACATTGTGTGACATTCCGTGTGACATTCCGTGTGACACTGTGTGACACTGTGTGACATTCCATGTGACATTCCGTGTGACACTGTGTGACACTGTGTGACATTCCGTGTGACACTCCGTGTGACACTCCGTGTGACACTCCGTGTGACACTCCGTGTGACACTGTGTGACATTGTGTGACACTCCCTGTGACACTCCCTGTGACACTCCCTGTGACATTCCATTTGACACTGTGTGACATTGTGTGACATTCCGTGTGACATTCCGTGTGACACTGTGTGACACTGTGTGACACTGTGTGACATTCCGTGTGACATTCCGTGTGACACTGTGTGACACTGTGTGACATTCCGTGTGACACTGTGACACTCCGTGTGACACTCCGTGTGACACTCGGTGTGACATCCTGTGTGACACTCCCTGTGACATTCCCTGTGACATTCCGTGTGACACTGTGTGACATTCCGTGTGACACCGTGTGACATTCTGTGTGACACTCCCTGTGACATTCCGTGTGACATTCCCGTGTCACCCTCCGCAGTTTGCTCCATCCGGGTCATCGGCGAGAGCGACATCATGCAGGAATTCCTGTCGGAGTCGGACGAGGTGGGTGACGTCATCCCGCGGAATTCCATGGAAAAAACCCTTCCATGGAATGGCCAAGGTGGGAAAACCCCTCCTGTCCAACTGTCCCCAAGGCCACCCCAATCCGTGTCCCCAAGTGCCACATCCAGGGGGTTTGGGGACAATGCCCTTTGATTTTTATGGGATTGAGGCTTGGTCCAACAGAATTCCGTGGGAATTCATGGAATCATGGAAAAACCCTTGAGATCCTCAGGTCCAGCTGTCCCCAAGGCCACCCCAATCCCTGTCCCCAAGTGCCACATCCAGGGGGTTTGGGGACAATTCCGCCTGATTTTTATGGGATTCAGGCTGGGTCCAACAGAATTCTATGGAAACCCCACCAAAGGTTTCCATGGAATGGCCAAAGCTGGAAGAGCCCTTGGAGCTCCTCAATCCAACTGTCCCCAAGGCCACCCTGATCTGTGTCCCCAAGTGCCACATCCGTGGGGTTCTGGGGACAATTCCAACTGGTTTTTATGGGATTCAGGCTGGGTCCAACAGAATTCCATGGAAAAACCCCCAAGGTTTCCATGGAATGGCCAAAGCTGGAAAAGCACTTGGAGCTCCTCGATCCAATTGTCCCCAAAGCCACCCTGATCCGTGTCCCCAAGTGCCACATCCAGGGGGTTTGGGGACAATTTTAGCTGCTTTTTGTGGGATTGAGGCTTGGTCCAACAGAATTCCGTGGGAATTCATGGAATCGTGGAAAAACCCTTGAGATCCTCAGGTCCAGCTATCCCCAAGGCCACCCCAATCCCTGTCCCCAAGTGCCACATCTGTGGGGTTTTGGGGACAATTCCGCCTGATTTTTATGGGATTCAGACTTGGTCCAACAGAATTCCGTGGAAAAACCCCCAAGGTTTCCATGGAATGGCCAAAGCTGGAAAAGCCCTTGGAGCTCCTCGATCCAATTGTCCCCAAAGCCACCCCAATCCCTGTCCCCAAGTGCCACATCCGTGGGGTTTTGGGGACAATTCCCCCTGATTTTTATGGGATTCAGGCTGGGTCCAACAGAATTCCATGGAAAAAAACCCCAAAAGGCTTCCATGGAATGGCCAAAGCTGGAAGAGCCCTTGGAGCTCCTCGATCCAACTGTCCCCAAGGCCACCCTGATCTGTGTCCCCAAGTGCCACATCCACGGGGTTTGGGGACAATTCCTGATTTTTATGGGACTGACGCCTTTCCCTTGGGGAATCCAACCCCGTCCCTCCTCCCACACCGAATTCCCACTGGGGGGATTTTTAGGGATCCCAAATCTCTGGATAAACGGGATTCCCTGATTTTTTTTTGGGAATTTTCCCTCTCTCCCAGAATTACAACGGCGTCTCCGACGTGGAGCTGCGGGTGGCGCTCCCGGACGTCAGCACGGTGACGGTCAGGGTGAAGAAGAACAGCACCACGGACCAGGTGTACCAGGTGAGCCCTGCCCGAGCCGGGTGTGCCCCTTCCCACCGGGATTTTCCACCTTTTCCGCTGGATTTTCCATCTTTTCCGCTGGATTTTCCTCTTTTCCACCTGGATTTTCCTCCTTTCCCACCTGGAACTTCCTTCCCCTCACCTCAGTTTTCCTTTCCCACCTGGGTTCTCCTTTCCCTGCTGGATTTTCTTCTTTCCCACCTGGATTTGCCTCTTTCCCACCTGGAATTTTCCTCTTTTCCCACCTGGAATTTTCCTCCTCCCTTACCTGGATTTTCCTCCTTTCCCACCAGGATTTTCCATCTTTTCTTCTGGATTTTCTTTATCCATCTGGATTTTCCATCTTTCCCACCTGGGTTCTCCTTTCCCACCTGGATTTTTCTCTTTGCCACCTGGGTTTTCTTTTCCCCACCTGGATTTTCCATCTTTCCCACCTGGAATTTTCCTCCTTTCCCTTTGGATTTTCCATCTTTTCCTTTGGATTTTCCTCCTTTTCCCACCTGGATTTTCCATCTTTTCCTTTGGATTTTCCTCTTTTCCCACCTGGATTTTCCTCTTTTCCTTTGGATTTTCCGTCTTTTCCTTTGGATTTTCCTCTTTTCTCACCTGGATTTTCCTCCTTTCCCACCTGGAACTTCCTTCCCCTCACCTCGGTTTTCCTTTCCCACTTGGGTTCTCCTTTTCCTGCTGGATTTTCTTCTTTCCCACTTGGATTTGCCTCTTTCCCACCTGGATTTTCTGTCTTTCCCTTTGGATTTTCTTCCTTTTCCCACCTGGATTTTCCTCTTTTCCTTTGGATTTTCCACTTTTCCCACCTGGAATTACCTCTTTTCCCGCCTGGATTTTCCTCTTTTCCCACCTGGATTTTCTGTCTTTCCCTTTGGATTTTCCTCCTTTTCCCACCTGGATTTTCCTCTTTTCCCACCTGGATTTTCTTTACCCATCTGGATTTTTCTCCTTTCCTATCTGGGTTCTCCTTTCCCACCTGGAACTTTCCTCCCCTCATCTCAATTTTCCATTCTCACCTGGATTTTCCTCCTTTCCCACCTGGAACTTCCTTCCCCTCACCTCAGTTTTCCTTTCCCACCTGGGTTCTCCTTTCCCTGCTGGATTTTCTTCTTTCCCACTTGGATTTGCCTCTTTCCCACCTGGAATTTTCCATCTTTCCCTTTGGATTTTCCTCCTCCCTTACCTGGATTTTCCTCCTTTCCCACCAGGATTTTCCATCTTTTCTTCTGGATTTTCTTTACCCATCTGGATTTTCCATCTTTCCCACCTGGGTTCTCCTTTCCCACCTGGATTTTTCTCTTTGCCACCTGGGTTTTCTTTTCCCCACCTGGATTTTCCATCTTTCCCACCTGGAATTTTCCTCCTTTCCCTTTGGATTTTCCATCTTTCCCTTTGGATTTTCCTCCTTTTCCCACCTGGGTTTGCCTCTTCCCACCTGGATTTTCTGTCTTTTCCTTTGGATTTTCCTCCTTTTCCCACCTGGATTTTCCATCTTTTCCTCTGGATTTTCTTTACCCATCTGGATTTTCCTCCTTTCCTATCTGGGTTCTCCTTTCCCACCTGGAACTTTCCTCCCCTCACCTCAATTTTCCATTCTCACCTGGATTTTCTTCCTTTCCCACCTGGATTTTCCTTTCCCCACCTGGAATTTCCTTCCCCTCACCTCAATTTTCCTTTCCAACCTGGATTTTCCTCTTCTCACCTGGGTTTTCTTTTCCCACCTGGATTTTCTGTCTTTTCCTTTGGATTTTCCTCCTCCCTTACCTGGATTTGTCTCTTTACTCACCTGGATTTTCCATCTTTTCCTCTGGATTTTCTTTACCCACCTGGATTTTCATCTTTCCCACCTGGAATTTCCTTCCCCTCACCTCAATTTTCCTTTCCAACCTGGATTTTCCTCCTCCCTTACTTGGATTTTCCATTCCCATCTGGAATTTCCTCCCCTCCACCCAGATTTTCCTTTCCCACCTGGATTTTCCATCTTTTCCTTTGGATTTTCCTCCTTTCCCACCTGGAATTTTCCTTCCCTTACCTCAATTTTCCTTTCCCACCTGGATTTTCCTTTTTCTCACCTGGAATTTCCTTCCCCTCACCTCAGTTTTCCTCTTCCCAACCTGGATTTTCTTTTCCCACCTGGATTTTTCTCTTTCCCACCTGGAGTTTCCTTCCCTCCAGCTGAATTTTCCTTTCCCTGCTGGATTTTCCTTTCCCTCCTGAATTTTCCTCTTCCCACGGGGATTTCCCCATCCCCACCTGGATTTTCTTCTTTTCCACCTGGAACTGCCCTTCCCACCAGGAATTTCCATCCCCTCGACTCCATTTCCCCATCCCCACCTGGATTTTCCTTTTTCCACCTGGAATTTCCTTCCCCTCACCTCAGTTTTCCGTTCCAACCTGGATTTTCCTCCTTTCCCCACCTGGATTTTCCATCTTTCCCTTTGGATTTTCCTCCTTTCCTGGGGAATCCAGCCTGGAATTGTGGAGTCACCACAACCTCGACATTCCCAGGAATTTGGGAACAGGAGGAGCTGGCCGGGTTTTCCTGGCAGAGTTCCCAATGGATTTTCCATGCTCAGGGAATTCCGGGAATGCTGATCCCGTTTTCCTGACAGAGTTCCCAATGGATTTTCCATGCTCAGGGAATTCTGGGAATGCTGATCCTGTTTTCCTGGCAGAGTTCCAGAGGGTTTTCCATGGTTAAGGAATTCCTGGGAATGCTGATCCCGTTTTCCTGACAGAGTTCCCAATGGATTTTCCATGCTCAGGGAATTCTGGGAATGCTGATCCTGTTTTCCTGGCAGAGTTCCAGAGGGTTTTCCATGGTTAAGGAATTCCTGGGAATGCTGATCCCGTTTTCCTGGCAGAGTTCCCAATGGATTTTCCATGCTCAGGGAATTCTGGGAATGCTGATCCCGTTTTCCTGGCAGAGTTCCCAATGGATTTTCCATGCTCAGGGAATTCTGGGAATGCTGATCCCGTTTTCCTGGCAGAATTCCCAGGGGGTTTTCCATGCTCAGGGAATTCTGGGAATGCTGATCCCATTTTCCTGGCAGAGTTCCCAGAGGGTTTTCCATGCTCAGGGAATTCTGGGAATGCTGATCCCGTTTTCCTGGCAGAATTCCCAGGGGGTTTTCCATGCTCAGGGAATTCTGGGAATGCTGATCCCGTTTTCCTGGCAGAATTCCCAGAGGATTTTCCATGCTCAGGGAATTCTGGGAATGCTGATCCCGTTTTCCTGGCAGAATTCCCAGAGGGTTTTCCATGCTGAGGGAATTCTGGGAATGCTGATCCCGTTTTCCTGGCAGAATTCCCAGGGGATTTTCCATGCTCAGGGAATTCTGGGAATGCTGATCCCGTTTTCCTGACAGAGTTCCCAATGGATTTTCCATGCTCAGGGAATTCTGGGAATGCTGATCCCGTTTTCCTGGCAGAATTCCCAGAGGGTTTTCCATGCTCAGGGAATTCTGGGAATGCTGATCCCGTTTTCCTGGCAGAATTCCCAGAGGATTTTCCATGCTCAGGGAATTCTGGGAATGCTGATCCCATTTTCCTGGCAGAGTTCCCAGAGGGTTTTCCATGCTCAGGGAATTCTGGGAATGCTGATCCCGTTTTCCTGGCAGAATTCCCAGAGGGTTTTCCATGCTCAGGGAATTCTGGGAATGCTGATCCCGTTTTCCTGGCAGAATTCCCAGAGGGTTTTCCATGCTCAGGGAATTCTGGGAATGCTGATCCCGTTTTCCTGACAGAATTCCCAGGGAGTTTTCCATGCTCAGGGAATTCTGGGAATGCTGATCCCGTTTTCCTGGCAGAGTTCCCGATGGATTTTCCATGCTCAGGGAATTCTGGGAATGCTGATCCCGTTTTCCCGGCCTTTTCCAGGCGGTGGCAGCCAAGGTGGGCATGGACAGCGTCACCGCCAATTACTTCGCCCTCTTCGAGGTCATCAACCACTCCTTTGGTGAGCCAGAATTCCAGGGGATTTAGGGAAAAAAAAAGGGAATGGAGGGGATCCGCAGATCCCTAGGATGGGATTTAGGGGAAAAAAAATCTGGGAAAAAAAGGAATTTTGGATATCCAGAAGTCTTTAGGATGGGATTTAGGGGGAAAAAAATCTGGAAAAAAAGGGAGCGGAGGGGATCTGCAGCTCCCAAGGGTGGGATTGTGGGGAAATAAAAAGCTGGAAAAAAAAACTGGGGAAAAAAGGGAATGGAGGGGATCTGCAGGTCCTTAGGGTGGGATTTAGGGGAAAAAAATACCTGGGAAAAAGGGAATGGAGGGGATGCACAAATCCTTAGGGTGGGATTTTGGGGGAAAAAAAGCTGGGGAAGAAAAAAGGAATTTTGGATATCCACAGGTCCTTAGAATGGGATTTAGGGGGGGGAAAAAAACTGGAAAAAAAAGAGGAATTTTGGATATCCACAGGTCTATAGGATGGGATTTAGGGGAAAAAAATCTGGGGAAGAAAAGGGAGTGGAGAGGATCCACAGATCCCTAGGATGGGATTTAGGGGAAAAAAAACCTGGAAAAAGGGGGAATGGAGGGGGTCTGCAACTCCTTAGGGTGGGATTTAAAGGAAAAAAATCTGGGAAAAAAAGGGGAATTGACGGGGTGCACAGGTCCTTAGGGTGGGATTTAGGGGGGAAAAAAAGCTGGAAAAAAAAACTGGGGAAAAAAGGGAATGGAGGGGATCCGCAGGTCCTTAGGGTGGGATTTAGGGGGGAAAATAAAGCTGGGGAAAAAAAAAGAGGAATTTTGCATATCTGCAGGTCCTTGGGATGGGATTTAGGGGAAAAAAAAGCTGAGAAAAAAAAAGGGACTGGAGGGGATGCACAGGTCCTTAGGATGGGATTGTGGGGGAAAAAAAACTGGAAAAAAAGGAGGAATTTTGGATATCCACAGGTCCTTAGGACGGGATTTAGGGGAAAAAAAAACCTGGAAAAAAGGGGAATGGAGGGGATGCACAAATCCTTAGGGTGGGATTTTGGGGGGAAAAAAAAGCTGGAAAAAAAACTGGAAAAAAAAGGGAATGGAGGGGATCCGCAGGTCCTTAGGGTGGGATTGTGGGGAAATAAAAAGAAGCTGGAACAAAGGGGATCCGTAGGTCCTTGGGGTGGGATTTAAGGGGAAAAAAAAGCTGGGGAAAAAATGAATTTTGGATATCCAGAAGTCTTTAGGATGGGATTTAGGGGGAAATAAAAAGCTGGGAGAAAAGGGAGTGGAGGGGATCTGCAGCTCCCTAGGATGGGATTTAGGGGAAATAAAAAGCTGGAAAAAAAAGGAATTTTGGATATCCACAGGTCCTTAGAATGGGATTTAGGGGGGCAAAAAAGCTGGGAAAAAAAGAGGAATTTTGGATATCCAGAAGTCCATAGGATGGGATTTAGGGGAAAAAAATCTGGGAAAAAAAAGGAATTTTGGATATCCAGAAGTCTTTAGGATGGGATTTAGGGGAAATAAAAAGCTGGAAAAAAAACTGGGGAAAAAAGGGAATGGAGGGGATCCGCAGGTCCTTAGGGTGGGATTTAGGGGGAAAAATAAAGCTGGGGAAAAAAAAGAGGAATTTTGCATATCTGCAGGTCCTTGGGATGGGATTTAGGGGAAAAAAAAGCTGAGAAAAAAAAGGGAGTGGAGGGGATCCACAGCTCCCAAGGGTGGGATTTAGGGGGGAAAAAAGCTGGAAAAAAAAGGAGTTTTAGATATCCACAGGTCCTTAGGATGGGATTGTGGGGAAAAAAATCTGGGAAAAAAAAAGGGAGTGGAGAGAATCCACAGGTCCTTGGGGTGGGATTTAGGGAAAATAAAAAGCTGGGGGAAAAAAAGGAATTTTGGATATCCAGAAGTCTTTAGGATGGGATTTAGGGAAAATAAAAAACTGGGAAAAAGGGGGTGGACAGGATCCACAGCTCCCAAGGGTGGGATTTAGGGGAAATAAAAAACTGTGAAAAAAGCTGGGAAAAAGGGAATGGAGGGGATCCACAGATCCCTAGGATGGGATTTAGGGGAAAAAAAACCTGGAAAAAAGGGGAATGGAGGGGGTCTGCAACTCCTTAGGGTGGAATTTAGGGGAAAAAAAATCTGGGAAAAAAAGGTAGTGGAGGGGATGCACAGCTCCTTAGGGTGGGATTGTGGGGGAAAAAAAAGACTGGAAAAAAGGAGGAATTTTGGATATCCACAGGTCCTTAGGACGGGATTTAGGGGGAAAAAAAAACCTGGAAAAAAGGGGAATGGAGGGGATGCACAAATCCTTAGGGTGGGATTTTGGGGGAAAAAAAAAGCTGGGAAAAATGGGAGTGGATGGGATCAACAGCTCCTTAGGGTGGAATTTAGGGGGAAAAATAAAGCTGGAAAAAAAACTGGAAAAAGGGGAATGGAGGGGATCTGCAGCTCCCTAGGATGGGATTTAGGGGAAATAAAAAACTGGGAAAAAAGCTGGGGAAAAAGGGAATTGAGGGGATCCACAGGTCCTTAGGGTGGGATTTAGGAAAAAAAAAACTGGGGAAAAAAAAAAAAACAGAATTTTGGATATCCACAGGTCTTTAGGATGGGATTTAGGGGAAATAAAAACTGGGGAAAAAGAGAATGGAGGGGATCTGCAGGTCCTTGGGGTGGGATTGGGGAATCTGTGGGGCAGGAGCAGCTCCCACCATCCCAGGCTGCTCCAGCCTGGTTTGGGACGATTCCAGGGATGAGGAATCCATGGAATAACCTGGGATAGGGAAGGGTTTATCCCAAAAATCCCATGAAGGCAGGACTGGGAATGCTGGAATGGTTTGGGATGGAAAAGATCCTTAAAGACCCTCGGGATTTTGGGACTCCCAATGCCCCAGGGTGATCCAGGCTGGAATTGGGAATCCCAGGGCTGGGGAATTGTCCTGGCTGGAAAAACCCCCTGAGACTGAGGCAAATCCTCCAAATCCCGTTTGTCCAGGAATTTTTGGGATAATTCCAGGGAATGGCAGCTCCCTCCTGCCCTTCCAACACCTGATCCCCTTTTCCATGGGGAAATATTCCCAAATATCCAACCTGGACCTCCCCTGGTGCAGTTTGAGGGGGGAAATCCAGGATATTTGGGAATATTTCCCCATGGAAATCCTGATCCCTTCTCCCACCTCATCCCTGACCTGTCCCAGCTCTGGGCTCCTCATCCCGGCTGGAATCCTGAGGGATTTGGGAATTCTGAGGGATTTGGGAATCCTGAGGGATTTGGGAATCCTGAGGTATTTGGGAATTCTGAGGGATTTGGGAATCCTGAGGGGTTTGGGGCTGTGGAATCCTGAGGGATTTTTGGGAATCCTGAGGGATTTTTGGGGCTGTTGAATCCTGAGGGATTTTTGGGAATCCTGAGGGATTTTTGGGAATCCTGAGGGATTTGGGAATCCTGAGGGGTTTGGGGCTGAGAAATTTTGAGGGAATTTTGAGGCTGTGGAATTCTGAGGGATTTGGGGTTGTGGAATCCTGAGGGATTTGGGAATCCTGAGGGATTTGGGGCTGGGGAATTTTGAGGCTGTGGAATTCTGAGGGATTTTTGGGGCTGTGGAATCCTGAGGGATTTGGGAATTCTGAGGGATTTGGGAATCCTGAGGGATTTGGGAATTCTGAGGGGTTTGGGGCTGAGGAATTTTGAGGGAATTTTGAGGCTGTGGAATTCTGAGGGATTTTTGGGGCTGTGGAATCCTGAGGGATTTTTGGGAATCCCTCAGGATTTGGGAATCCTGAGGGATTTGGGGTTGTGGAATTCTGAGGGATTTGGGAATTCTGAGGGATTTGGGGTTGTGGAATTCTGAGGGATTTAGGAATCCTGAGGTATTTGGGAATCCTGAGGGATTTTTGGGGCTGTGGAATCCTGAGGGATTTGGGAATCCTGAGGGATTTGGGGTTGTGGAATTCTGAGGGATTTGGGAATTCTGAGGGATTTGGGAATCCTGAGGGATTTGGGAATCCTGAGGGATTTTTGGGGCTGTGGAATCCTGAGGGATTTGGGCTCTTTCCCGCCCAGCTGGGCTCACCCAGCTCTGCTCCATCCCCATTTCCCCCACCATTCCCAATTTCCAGGAATTCCTGGGATGGATTCCCTGGGATGGAGGCGTTGTGGCCGCACCAGGGGATCAGGGATGTGGAATTTTTGGGATTTGGAGCCGAGGTTTCATTCCCAGCCGGAACCTCCATCCCTGGATCCTCATCCCGGGGCTGGGAGAGGATTTCAGGGATGCTCCTTGAGATTCCAGGGATTTTTATCTCCTTAAAAGGGGATTTTTAATTCCTTAAATCCCCTCCAAAAGGATTTAGGGAATTAAATCCATTCCAAAACTGTCCAGGATCTCCAGGATCCCTCCAAGGGATTTGGGATCATTTTGGAAGATTTGGGGATTATTTCGGAGGGGTTTGGGATCATTTAGGAGGGGCTGGAGTAATTTTGCAGGATTTGGGGATTTGGGATGGGTTTGGGGTTATTTTGGAAAATTTTGGGATCATTTTGGAGGGATTTGGGATCATTTTGGAGGATTTGGAATAATTTAGGATTTGGGGTAACTTTCATGGATTTGGGGTAACTTTCATGGATTTGGGGATCATTTTTGTGGATTTTGGGATCATTTTCGTGGATTTTGGGATCACGTTTGTGGATCTGGGGATCATTTGGTGGATTTGGAGATGATTTAGGAGGGTTTAGGAATTTTTTTAGAAGATTTTGGGACCATTTTGGAGGATTTTGGGATTCCAACGCTGATTTCTGGGCTCTGCTGGAATCCCTGTCCTTCCCCCACCCTGACCCCGCCATTCCATGATTTTCCTGGAATTCCCAGTGCAGAATTTGGCTCCCAACGAGTTCCCCCACAAGCTCCACATGCAGAACCACACCTGGGATTTTTGGGATGTTCCTCCAGATTCCAGGGATTTTTTGGTCAATTTGGGATCATTTTGGAGGATTTAGGAGCCATTTTAGAGGATTTGGGATCATTCTGGAGGATTTGGGATCATTCTGGAAGGATTTGGGATCATTTTTGGACGTTCCCTGTAACAAAATCCCATTTAACCCCAATTTTTTGCCTCTCCTGTTACCCCGTCCTTCCCATGCCCCGACCCCGCCATTCCATGATTTCCCTGGAATTCCCAGTGCAGAATTTGGCTCCCAATGAGTTCCCCCACAAGCTCTACGTGCGGAACCACACCTGGGATTTTTGGGATGTTCCCTCAGATTCCAGGGATTTTTTTGGTCAATTTGGGATCATTTTGGAGGATTTAGGAGCCATTTTAGAGGATTTGGGATCATTCTGGAAGGATTTGGGATAATTTTAGAGGTTCCTTGTAACAAATCCCATTTAACCCCAATTTTTTTCCTCTCCTGCAATCCCCGTCCTTCCCATGCCCTGACCCCGACATTCCATGACTTTTCCATGACTTTTCCATGACTTTTCCATGACTTTTCCATGACTTTTCCATGACTTTTCCATGACTTTTCCATGACTTTTCCATGACTTTTCCATGACTTTTCCTTGACTTTTCCATGACTTTTCCATGACTTTTCCATGACTTTTCCATGACTTTTCCATGACTTTTCCATGACTTTTCCATGACTTTTCCGGGATTTCCCAGTGTGGAAGTTGGCTCCCAACGAGTTCCCCCACAAGCTCCACGTGCAGAACCACACCTGGGATTTTTGGGATGTTCCCCCAGATTCCAGGGATTTTTTGGTCAATTTGGGATCATTTTGGAAGATTCTGGGATCATTTTAGAGGATTTGGGATCATTTTTGGACGTTCCCTGTAACAAAATCCCATTTAACCCCAATTTTTTTCCTCTCCTGTTACCCCATCCTTCCCACACCCCGACCCCGACATTCCATGATTTCCCTGGAATTCCCAGTGCAGAATTTGGCTCCCTTCGAGTTCCCCCACAAGCTCCACATGCAGAACCACACCTGGGATTTTTGGGATGTTCCTCCAGATTCCAGGGATTTTTTGGTCAATTTGGGATCATTTTGGAGGATTTAGGAGCCATTTTAGAGGATTTGGGGATCATTTTTGGACGTTCCCTGTAACAAAATCCCATTTAACGCCGATTTTTTTCCTCTCCTATTACCCCGTCCTTCCCCCACCCTGACCCCGCCATTCCATGATTTCCCTGGAATTCCCAGTGCAGAATTTGGCTCCCAACGAGTTCCCCCACAGGCTCCACATGCAGAACCACACCTGGGATTTTCGGGATGTTCCCCCAGATTCCAGGGATTTTTTGGTCAATTTGGGATCATTTTGGAAGATTTAGGAGCCATTTTAGAGGATTTTGGGATCATTTTAGAGGATTTGGGATCATTCTGGAAGGATTTGGGATCATTTTTGGACGTTCCCTGTAACAAAATCCCATTTAACCTCAATTTTTTGCCTCTCCTGTTACCCCGTCCTTCCCCCACCCTGACCCCGACATTCCATGATTTTCCTGGAATTCCCAGTGCAGAATTTGGCTCCCAACAAGTTCCCCCACAAGCTCCATGTGCAGAACCACACCTGGGATTTTTGGGATGTTCCTCCAGATTCCAGGGATTTTTTGGTCAATTTGGGATCATTTTGGAAGGGTTGGGGATAATTTTAGAGGATTTTGGGATCATTTTAGAGGATTTGGGATCATTCTGGAAGGATTTGGGATCATTTTTGGACGTTCCCTGTAACAAAATCCCATTTAACGCCGATTTTTTGCCTCTCCTGTTACCCCGTCCTTCCCACGCCCCGACCCCGCCATTCCATGATTTCCCTGGAATTCCCAGTGCGGAATTTGGCTCCCAGCGAGTTCCCCCACAAGCTCCACGTGCAGAACCACACCTGGGATTTTTGGGATGTTCCCCCAGATTCCAGGGATTTTTTGGTCAATTTGGGATCATTTTGGAAGATTTTGGGATCATTTTAGAGGATTTGGGGATTTTTTTTGAACGTTCCCTGTAACAAAATCCCATTTAACGCCGATTTTTTGCCTCTCCTGTTACCCCGTCCTTCCCCCACCCTGACCCCGCCATTCCATGATTTCCCTGGAATTCCCAGTGCGGAAGTTGGCTCCCAACGAGTTCCCCCATAAGCTCTACGTGCAGAATTACACGTCGGCCGTGCCGGGGACGTGCCTGACCCTGCGGAAGTGGCTCTTCACCACCGAGGAGGAGGCGCTGCTCAACGACAACGACCTGGCCGTGGCCTACTTCTTCCACCAGGTACGGAATTCCCGCCCGGAATTCCTCGGGAATGCTCAGTCCCCGAGGGAGAGCCCATCCTAAGGGAGCTGGGTCACAAATTGGGGTGGGATTTGGGGTTGTTTTTATGGGATTGAGGCACCCCCAAAGTTCTCTGGGCTACCCCAAGATCCTCCAGGTGAGGAATTCCCAGCTGGAATTCCTCTGGAATGCTCATTCCTCTTAGGAGAGGTGGTGGAGTGCAGCAGTTGATCCAAATGTTGGGAATTCCGCCCGTTTTTATGGGATTGAGGCAGCCCAAGCTCCCCAGAAGGGCTTGGCCAGGTGGGGAATTCCCAGCTGGAATTCCATGGGAGGACTCATTCCAATCGGGAAGGGTCCTTGGAGGATGGTTGGGTCCCAATGGTCGATCCCAACGTTGGGAATTCCACCCGGTTTTTATGGAGTTGAGGCCACCTGGACTTCCCCAGGTGTGGAATTCCCAGCTGGAATTCCATTGGAGAACTCACTCGGGTCATTGGAAGATGGTTGGATCCAATGATTGATCCCAACTTTGGGAATTCTGCCTGGTTTTTACGGGATCGAGGCACCCCAAGATCCCCAAGGTGCAGAATTCCCAGCTGGAATTCCTCTGGAATTCCCATTTGGATCAGGAAAAGCCCTCCTAAGGCAGTTGGGTCCCAGAGTTGAATCCAAGGCTGGATGGGATTTTTGATTGTTTTTATGGGATTGAAGAACCCCAAAGTCCCCAAGTGAGGAATTCCCAGCTGGAATTCTCCCCAGAAATTCCCCAGAGAAATTCTTCCTGGTGAGAATTTCCCAGCTGGAATTCCTCTGGAATTCCCATTGGGGTCAGGAAAACCCCTCCTAAGGCAGTTGGGTCCCATAGCAGATCCCAAGGCTGGATGGGATTTTGGGTTGTTTTTATGGGATTGAGAAACCCCAAAGTTCTCTGGGCTACCCCGAGATCCCCCTGGGTGAGGAATTCCCAGTGGGAATTCCCAGCTGGAATTCCTCTGGAATGCTCATTCCTCTTAGGAGAGGTGGTGGAGTGCAGCAGTTGATCCAAATGTTGGGAATTCCGCCCGTTTTTATGGGATTGAGGCACCCCAAGGTCCCCAAGTGAGGAATTCCCAGCTGGAATTCCTCTGGAATTCCTGTTCAGGTCAGGAAAAGTCCTTAGAAGGCGGTTGTGTCCAAGGGTTGATCCCAACATTGGGAATTCCGCCCGTTTTTATGGGATTGAGGCAGCCCAAGCTCCCCAGAAGGGCTTGGCCAGGTGGGGAATTCCCAGCTGGAATTCCATGGGAGGACTCATTCCAATCGGGAAGGGTCCTTGGAGGATGGTTGGGTCTCAACGGTCGATCCCAACATTGGGAATTCCGACGGTTTTTATGGAACTGAGGCACCCTGAGCTCCCCAAAGCGCTCCATGGGTGAGGAATTCCCAGCTGGAATTCCCTTGGAATTCTCATTCAGGTTGGGAAGGGTCACTGGGAGGTGGTTGGGTCCAATGGTTGATCCCAACATTGGGAATTCCGCCTGTTTTTATGGGATTGAGGCTCCCAGAAGGGCTCCAGCAGGCGCAGAATTCCCAGCTGGAATTTCTTGGAATTCCCTTGGAATTCCCGTTCAGGTTGGGAAGGGTCATTGGGGGTGGTTGATCCCAACTTTGGGAAATCCACCCGGTTTTTATGGGATTGAGGCACCCCTGGAAGCGCTCCAAACCCCGCTGTCCTTTGGGATACAGGAATTGGGGTGGGAATTCCAGAGGCGAATCCAGCTGGGTCCCAGATCCCGGATTTGGGGAATTCCAGGGATGAGATTCCAGCAGGAATTATCCCAATGATCCCACCTGGAAGAACTTGGAGCCGTTCCCAGCTCCGGCTGTTCCTTGGGAAAAGAGCCCCATCCCCCCATCCCTCATTGCCTGAGCTGAGCCTCTGGAATAAACGGATAAAAAACGGGAATCAAATGGATGGGAAATCCGGGATTATCCCAAATTTCATCTCCCAGCCTGGATCTTTCCCACTTTCCTCCCTCTGGAAGTGGGAGAGGGGCCCGTTCCTGCTCCATCCCCAAGGAAAAAAATCCTTTTCCCACCCAAATTCCCGAAATTTTGCGCCTGGATCATCCCCAAGCATTCCCTGCATTCCCAAATCCATTGGAACCTTTTCCCAAACTCCCTGTGGATATTCCAGGACCTCCCCAAGACCATCGTGGCCGGAATTACGGTGGAAAAATTCCCCCTTGGAGCCTTTTTGGGGCTGGAATTTGGGATCAGCACCCCTGGGGGTAAAGCAGAGGTGGCTCCTCCTCCTCCCATCCCCAATCCCGGATTTTTCCCGGGTTTTTCCCGGGTTTTTCCCGGGTTTTTCCCGGGTTTTTCCCGGGTTTTTCCCGGGTTTTTCCCGGGTTTTTCCCGGGTTTTTCCCGGGTTTTTCCCGGGTTTTTCCCGGGTTTTTCCTGGATTTTTCCCGTGTTTTTCCCATGTTTTTCCCGTGTTTTTCCCGGATTTTTCCCATGTTTTTCCCATGTTTTTCCCGGGTTTTTCCCGGGTTTTTCCCGGGTTTTTCCCGGATTTTTCCCGGATTTTTCCCGGATTTTTCCCGGATTTTTTCCCGGATTTTTCCCGGACTTTTCCCGGACTTTTCCCGGACTTTTCCCGGACTTTTCCCGGGTTTTTCCCAGATTTTTCCCGTGTTTTTCCCATGTTTTTCCCAGATTTTTCCCGGGTTTTTCCCGGATTTTTCCCGAATTTTCCCAGATTTTTCCCCAATTTTTCCCTGATTTTTCCCAGGTTTTTCCCATGTTTTTCCCGGATTTTTCCAGTGTTTTTCCCAGATTTTTCCCGGATTTTTCCCGTGTTTTTCCCGGATTTTTCCCTGACTTTTCCCAGACTTTTCCCAGGTTTCCCCGTTTATTTCCCCGTCGCAGGCCGTTGATGACGTTAAGAAAGGCTACATCAAAGCCGAGGAGAAATCGTACCAGCTGCAGAAGCTCTGCGAGCAGAGGAAGATGGTCATGGTGAGTTATCCCAGATATCCCGGGAATGTGGCTCTGGAATGGCTCATCCAGAGAATCCCGGGATTTCCCCAGCCCTGGAAGCGTCCCCGGCCGGGCTGGAACAACCTGGGATGGTGGGAATGTCCCATGGAATGGACGAGCCCTGAGGGCTTCCCAAAGTCAAATCCTGAGGTTTTCCCAAAATCCATTCCGGGATTCCCCATGCCGGGATGGGTCGGATAGTTGGGATTGGTTGGATATTTGGGATTGGTTGGATATTTGGGATTGGTTGGATATTTGGGATTGGTTGGATATTTGGGATTGGTTGGATATTTGGGATAGATTGGGTATTTGGGATGGGTTGGGTATTTGGGATGGGTTGGATATTTGGGATGCGTTGGATATTTGGGATGGGTCGGATATTTGGGATGGGTCGGATATTTGGGATTGGTTGGATATTTGGGATTGGTTGGATATTTGGGATAGATTGGGTATTTGGGATGCGTTGGATATTTGGGATTGGTTGGATATTTGGGATTGGTTGGATATTTGGGATAGATTGGGTATTTGGGATGGGTTGGGTATTTGGGATGGGTTGGATATTTGGGATAGGTTGGATATTTGGGATGCGTTGGATATTTGGGATGGGTCGGATATTTGGGATGGGTCGGATATTTGGGATTGGTTGGATATTTGGGATTGGTTGGATATTTGGGATAGATTGGGTATTTGGGATGCGTTGGATATTTGGGATGGGTTGGATATTTGGGATAGGTTGGATATTTGGGATGCGTTGGATATTTGGGATGGGTTGGATATTTGGGATAGGTTGGATATTTGGGATGGGTTGGACATTTGGGATGGGTTGGATATTTGGGATGGGTTGGACATTTGGGATGCGTTGGATATTTGGGGTAGATTGGGAGTTTGGGATAGATTGGGTATTTGGGATAGGTTGGATATTTGGGATAATTCGGACATTTTGGATAAGTTGGATATTTGGATAGGTTGGAAGTTTGGGATAATTTGAATATTTGGGATGGGTTGGATGTTTGGGATGGGTCAAATATTTGGGATGGGTCGGATATTTGGGATAATTCGGACATTTTGGATAGGTCGGATATTTGGGATAGGTTGGATATTTGGGATTGGTTGGATGTTTGGGATAGGTTGGATATTTGGGATAGGTTGGATATTTGGGATAGGTCGGACATTTGGGATAAACCTTCCACCATCCCAGGCTGCCCCAAGCCTCCCAACCTGGCCTTGAACATTTCCTGGGACGGGCAATCCATGGAATAACCTGGGCCAGAACTTCCTTCTCCCTTTCCTTTCCTTTCCTTTCCTTTCCTTTCCTTTCCTTTCCTTTCCTTTCCTTTCCTTTCCTTTCTTTCCTTTTTTTCCTTTTTCCTTTCCTTTCCTTTCCTTTTCCTTTCCTTTCCTTTCCTTTCCTTTCCTTTCCTTTTCCTTTCCTTTCCTTTCCTTTCCTTTCCTTTTCCTTTCCTTTCCTTTCCTTTCCTTTCCTTTCCTTTCCTTTCCTTTCCTTTCCTTTCCTTTCCTTTCCTTTCCTTTCCTTTCCTTTCCTTTCCTTTCCTTTCCTTTCCTTTCCTTTCCTTTCCTTTCCTTTCCTTTCCTTTCCTTTCCTTTTTTTTCCTTTTTTTTTTTTTTTTTTTTTTTTTTTTCCTTTCCTTTCCTTTCCTTTTCCTTTCCTTTTCCTTTCCTTTCCTTTCCTTTCCTTTCCTTTCCTTTCCTTTCCTTTCCTTTCCTTCCTTCCCTCTTCCCTCTTCCCTCTTCCCTCTTTCTGGGATTCCTTTGGATGGATCCCAGCCTCCCTGAGCTGGAACAAATCCATGGATTTGCCCTTTGGAAGCGCTGACTGCAGCAAAATCCTTGGAATGTCCCTGTGGGATCCCTGCCTGTGGCTGTATCCTCATGAATCCCTGGAATCCTGGTGATTCCCTGGAATTCCAGTGAATCCCTGGAATGTCCTCATGGAATCCTTGTGCATATCCCAGTGAATCTCTGGAATCCTGGTGAATTCCCTGAAATCTCAGTGACTCTGGGAGTCCTGGTGACTCCTGGTGAATTCCCTGGAATCCCAGTGACTCCTGGAATCCTGGTGAATCCCCAGAATCCCTGTGAATCCCGGTGAATTCCCTGGAATCCTGGTGAATCCCAGTGACTCCCGGTGAGTCTCGGTGACTCCCAGAATCCTGGTAACTCCCTGGAATCCTGGTGAATCCCGGAATCCCAGTGAATTCCCCAAAATCCTGGTGAATTCACTGGAATCCCAGTGACTCCTGATGACTTCCAGAATCCCCATGAATCCCTGGAATCCCAGTGACTCCCAGAATCCCCGTGAATCCTGGTGAATTCTCTGGAATCCTGGTGACTCCTGGAATCCTGGTGAATTCCCTGAAATCTCAGTGACTCTGGGAGTCCTGGTGACTCCTGGTGAATTCCCTGGAATCCCGGTGACTCCTGGAATCCTGGTGAATCCCCAGAATCCCTGTGAATCCCGGTGAATTCCCTGGAACCCTGGTGACTCCCTAAAATCCTGGTGACTCCGGGTGACTCCCAGAATCCCGGTGACCCCTTGGAATCCCTGGAACCCCAGTGCCCCCAGTGACCCCCAGTGACGCCCAGTGACTCCCAGTGACCCCCAGTGACTCCCAGTGCCCCCCAGTGACTCCCAGTGACCCCCAGTGTCTCCCAGTACTCCCGGTGACTCCCGGTGACTCCCGGTGACCCCCAGTGACCCCCCAATGACCCCCAGGACCCCCCAATGACCCCCAGTGACCCCCAGTGACCCCCAGGGCTCCCCAGTGACCCCCAGTAACTCCCAGTGACCCCCAGAATCCCGGTGACCCCGAATTCCCTCTGTCTCCCCAGTACCTGACGATGCTGCGCACGTGCGAGGGCTACAACGAGATCACCTTCCCCCACTGCTCGTGTGACTCGCGCCGCAAGGGCCACGTGATCTCTGCCATCAGCATCCGGCACTTCAAACTGCACGCCTGCACCGAGGAGGGGCAGCTCGAGGTATGGAGTATCCCAAAAATCCTAAAAATCCCAAAAATCCCCACCTCAACCTGCACGCCTGCACCGAGGAGGGGCAGCTCGAGGTAAAAAACATCCCAAAAATCCTAAAAATCCCAAAAATCCCCACCTCAAACTGCATACCTGCACCGAGGAGGGGCAGCTCGAGGTATGGAATATCCCAAAAATCCTAAAAATCCCAAAAATCCCCACCTCAAACTGCACGCCTGCACCGAGGAGGGGCAGCTCGAGGTAAAAAACATCCCAAAAATCCTAAAAATCCCAAAAATCCCCACCTCAAACTGCATACCTGCACCGAGGAGGGGCAGCTCGAGGTATGGAATATCCCAAAAATCCTAAAAATCCCAAAAATCCCCACCTCAAACTGCACGCCTGCACCGAGGAGGGGCAGCTTGAGGTATGGAGTATCCCAAAATCCCAAATCCCTAAAATCCAAAATCCCCAAATCCCCAAAATCCCCAAATCCCAAAAATCCCCACCTCAAACTGCACCGCCTGCACTGAGGAGGGGCAGCTCGAGGTACGGAATATCCCAAAAATATCCCAAAATCCCCAAAATCCCCAAATCCCAAAAATCCCCAAATCCTAAAAATCCCTGAATCCCAAAAATCCCCACCTCAAACTGCACCGCCTGCACCGAGGAGGGGCAGCTCGAGGTACGGAATATCCCCAAAATCCCAAATCCCAAATCCCAAAAATCCCAAAATCCAAAAATCCCCAAATCCCAAAAATCCCCAAAATCCCAAAAATCCCAAAGATCCCCAAATCCCAAAATTCCACTTCAAACTGCACCAAGGGGAGGCAGCTCGAGGTATTCCCGGGAATCCCCACCTCATCCCTGACCCCACAGCCTTGGAGCTGCGCCAGCCCAAATCCCTGGGATCACCCCAAATCCCTGGGATCACCCCAAATCCCTGGGATCACCCCAAATCCCTGAGATCGTCCCCAAATCCCTGGGATCACCCCCAAATCCCTGGGATCACCCCAAATTCCCTGGGATCACCCCAATTCCCTGGGATCACCCCAAATCCCTGGGATCGTCCCCAAATCCCTGGGATCGTCCCCAAATCCCTGGGATCACCCCAAATCCCTGGGATCGCCCCCAAATCCCTGGGATCACCCCCAAATCCCTGGGATCCACCCCCAAATCCCTGGGATCAGCCCCAAATCCCTGGGATCACCCCAATTCCCTGGGATCATCCCCAAATCCCTGGGATCACCCCAGATTCCCTGGGATCAGCCCCAAATCCCTGGGATCACCCCAAATTCCCTGGGATCACCTCAAATTCCCTGGGGTCACCCCCAAATCCCTGGGGTCACCCCCAAATCCCTGGGATCAGCCCCAAATCCCTGGGATCGCCCCAAATTCCCTGGGATTGCCCCAAATCCCTGGGATCGCCCCCAAATCCCTGGGATCCAGCCCCAAATCCCTGGGATCACCCCCAATTCCATGGGATCACCCCAAACTCCCTGGGATCACTGAAAAAATCCCAGGATCACCCCCAAATCCCTGGGATTGTCCCCAAATCCCTAGGATCATCCCCAATTCCTGGGATCACCCCCAAATCCCTAGGATCATCCCCAATTCCTGGATCACCCCAAACTCCCTGGGATCACCCCAAATCCCTGGGATCACCCCCAAATCCCTGGGATCCAGCCCCAAATTCCCTGGGATCAGCCCCAAATCCCTGGGATCACCCCCAATTCCATGGGATCACCCCCAATTCCTTGGGATCACCCCAAACTCCCTGGGATCACTGAAAAAATCCCAGGATCGCCCCCAAATCCCTGGGATCGCCCCCAAATCCCTGGGATTTCCCCCAAATTCCATGGGATCAGCCCCAAATTCCATGGGATCTCCCCCAAATCCCTGAGATCAACTCCAAATCCCTGGGATCATCCCCAAATCCTTGGGATCGTCCCTGACCTCAAAACTTGGATTTGCTCTGGCTCCACATCCCCAAATCCCTGGGGATCTGTCCTGAGATCCCTGGGATCACCCTGATGTCCCTGACCCCACAGCTTGGATTTGCAGCTGGAATGTGTTCCCAAATCCCTGGAGGTTGTGCTGGGATCACCCCTGACCTCACAGCTCACCTTTGCCCCTGTCCCATGTCCCCAAATCCTTGGGATAATCCCAATTCCCTGGAATTTACCCTGGGATCACCCTTCACCTCACAGCTCACCTTTGCCCCTGTCCCACATCCCCAAATCTTTGGGATCATCCCAATTCCCTGGAATTTACCCTGGGATCACCCCTGACCTCACACCTCACCTTTCCGCCTGTCCCACGTCCCCAAATCTTTGGGATTATCCCAGGGAGGGATTTGGGAAGCGCAGCCGCTGCTCTCCAGGGTAACTCTGGGAATCCTCCCTGGGATAAATCCGGGATAAATCCTCGTTTTCCCCTCATCCCTGACCCATCCCGAGGCCTCCCTGATCCCAGGGGATCCCCCAGCTCCGGATCCCATTCCCGGCTCACGGGGGTTGGGAATTCCCGCAGAACCAGGGGATCCCAGGGATTGGGATTGGGAATTTCGGGAATCCCACAGACCCAGGTGATCCCAGGGATTGGGAATTCCCACAGAACCAGGGGATCCCAGGGATTGGGATTGGGAATTTTGGGAATTCTCACAGAACCAGGTGATCCGTGGGATTTGGGTTGGGAATTTTGGGAATTCCCACAGAACCAGGTGATCCGTGGGATTTGGGTTGGGAATTTTGGGAATTCCCACAGAACCAAGTGATCCCTGGCTGACGGGATTTTGGAATTTTGGGAATCCCCAGAACCAGGTGATCCCAGCTCACAGATTTGGGAATTTTGGGAATCCCCAGAACCAGGTGATCCCAGCTCATGATTTGGGAATTTTTGGAATTCCCACAGAACCAGGTGATCCCGGGGATTGGGAATCCCACAGAACCAGGTGATCCTGGCTCATGGATTTGGGAATTTTGGGAATCCCCAGAACCAGGTGATCCCGGCTCACAGATTTGGGAATTTTGGGAATCCCACAGAACCAGGTGATCCTGACTGATGGGATTTGGGAATTTTGGGAATTCCCAGAACCCCAGGAGATCCTGACTGATGGGATTTTGGGATTTTGGAATTCCCAGAACCAGGTGATCCTGGCTGACCGGATTTTGGGATTTTGGGAATTCCCAGAACCAGGGATCCTGGCTCATGGATTTGGGAATTTTGGGAATACCCAGAACCCCAGGAGAATCCTGACTGACGGGATTTTGGGATTTTGGGAATCCCCAGAACCCCAGGTGATCCTGGCTGATGGGATTTGGGAATTTTGGGAATCCCACAGACCCAGTTGATCCCAGCTCATGATTTGGGAATTTTTGGAATCCCCAGAACCCCAGGAGATCCTGACTGATGGGATTTTGGGATTTTGGAATTCCCAGAACCAGGTGATCGCGTTCCAGTGGGAGGAGATGCAGCGCTGGGACACGGACGAGGAGGGCATGGCCTTCTGCTTCGAGTACGCGCGCGCCGAGAGGAAACCGCGCTGGGTCAAGATCTTCACCCCTTACGTGAGTGACACGGATCCCGCCCGGGATTCACTGGGAATGGGATCGGGATTCACTGGGAATGGGATCGGGATTCACTGGGAATGGGATCGGGATTCACTGGGAATGGGATCGGGATTCACTGGGAATGGGATCGGGATTCACTGGGAATGGGATTGGGAGTGTCCCAAATCCCACATGGAATTCACTGGGAATGGGATCGGGATTCACTGGGAATGGGATCGGAGTTCCCTGGGAATGGGATCGGGAGTGACACAAATCCTGCCCGGAATTCACTGGGAATGGGATTGGGAGTGTGCCCCGAATCCTGCACGGAATTCACTGGAAATGGGATGGGAATCACTGAGAATGGGATTGGGAGTGACCCAGAATCCCGCCCAGAATTCACTGGGAATGGGATCGGAGTTCCCTGGGGAATGGGATCGGGAGTGTCCCAAATCCCACATGGAACTCACTGGGAATGGGATCGGAATTCCCTGGGGAATGGGATTGGGAGTGTCACAATCCTGCCTGGAATTCCTGCAGATCCTGTCCAAAATTCCCTGCCCAAAATTCCCTCAAATCCCACTCAGAATTCACTGGGAATGGGATCGGAATTCCCTGAAGAATGGGATCGGGAGTGTCCCTATCCTGCCCGGAATTCCCTCAAATCCCATCTGGAATTCCCTTTGAATGGGATCGGGAGTGTCCCCAGAATCCTGCCCAGAATTCCCTCAGATCCCGTCCAGAATTCCCTCAGCTCCTGCCCGAAATTCCCTCAAATCCCACCTGGAATTCGTGAGTGAGTGTCCAAGTTCTGCCCAGAATTTCTCGGGAATGGGATCAAGAGTGTCCCCATCCCATCCAAGTGCCCTCAGATCCCACCCAGAATTCCCTCAAATCCCGCCTGGAATTCCCTCAGGAATGGGATCGTGAGTTTCCCGATCCTGCCTGGGTCTCTATCAGATCCCACCCGGAACTCCCTCTGGAATGGGATTCGTGAGTGTCCTGGATCCCACTCAGAATTCCCGCAGATCCCACCCAGAAATTCCCTCAAATCCCGCCTGGAATTCCCTCAGGAACAGGACCCTGAGTGTCTCACATCCTGCCAGGAATTCCTAGGAAATGGGATTCATGAGGGTCCCAGTCCCACCTGGAATTCCCTTGGGAATGGGATTCATGAGGGTCCCAATCCCACCTGGAATTCCCTTGGGAACGGGATTTATGAGTGTCCCAGTCCCACCTGGAATTCCCTTGGGAACGGGATTTGTGAGTGTCCCAGTCCCACCTGGAATTCCCTCAAATCCTGCCCAGAATTCCCTTGGGAACGGGATCGGGAGTGTCCTGGATCCCAGATCCTGGATCCTGTCCAGAGTCCTGGATTCCCTTGGGAATGGGATCATGAGTGTCCCCATCCTGCCTGGAATTCCTTGGGAACAGGATCGGGAATGTCCAGAGTCCCGCCTGGATTTCCTCAGTAATGGGATGTGTGAGTGTCCCAGTCCCGGAATTCCCTCAGGAAGAGGATCCTGAGTGTCCCAATCCCGCCAGGAATTCCTTGGGAATGAGGATGGCACCCGGGCTCCTCGGGGTTTTTGGGAAGGGAGGAGCTGCAGGGGCTGGAGGAGTGGGAGGCACCGGAGAGCTGGGAAGGGCTGGGAGAGTGATCCCGGGAGTGATCCCAGGGAGTGATCCCGGGAGTGATCCCAGGGATTGATCCCGGGGAGTGATCCCGGAGAGTGATCCCAGGGAGTGATCCCAGGAGTGATCCCGGGAGTGATCCGGGGAGTGATCCCGGGGAGTGATCCCAGGGAGTGATCCCGGGAGTGATCCCGGGAGTGATCCCGGGGAGTGATCCCGGGAGTGATCCCAGGGAGTGATCCAGGGAGTGATCCCGGGGAGTGATCCCAGAGAGTGATCCCAGGGAGTGATCCCGGGAGTGATCCCAGGAGTGATCCCGGGGAGTGATCCCAGGGAGTGATCCCAGGAGTGATCCTGGGGAGTGATCCCAGGGAGTGATCCCGAGAGTGATCCCAGGGAGTGATCCCGGGGAGTGATCCTGGGGAGTGATCCCAGGGAGTGATCTGGGGAGTGATCCTGGGGAGTGATCCCGGGAGTGATCCCAGGAGTGATCCCGGGAGTGATCCCGGGAAGTGATCCCGGGAGTGATCCCGCCCTGGAGCTTCTGGCTCCTCCATGGAGCTGCTGCCTTCTCCTTGGAACTCCAAATTCCTCCCTGGAGCTCCTGGTTCTTCCCTGGAACTCCCGATTCCCTCCTGGAGCTCCTGGCTCCTCCTGGGATCACCTGGTTCCTCTCTGGAACCCTTCTGGAGCTACTGGCTCCTGTTTGGAATTCCTGGTTCCTCCCTGGAATTCCTCTGGAGCTCCTGGTTTTTCCCTGGAGCTGCTGGATCCTTCCGGAACCTCCTCATTCCTCCCTGGAGCTCCTCATTCCTTCCTGGAGCTCCTGATTCCTTCCTGGAGCTCCTGATTCCTCCCTGGAGCTCCTGATTCCTCCCTGGAGCTCCTGATTCCTTCCTGGAGCTCCTGATTCCTCCCTGGAGCTCCTGATTCCTCCCTGGAGCTCCTGATTCCTTCCTGGGGCTCCTGATTCCTTCCAGGAGCTCCTGATTCCTTCCAGGAGCTCCTGATTCCTTCCTGGGGCTCCTGATTCCTTCCAGGAGCTCCTGATTCCTTTCTGGAGTTCCTGATTCCTTCCTGGAGCTCCCAGATTTTCCCCGGAGCCGCTGGATCCAGAAGCTCCCAACAGGACCCAGGAGCTCCTGGCTCTGATCTGGAGCTCCCAATTCCTCCCTGGAGCCCCCAGAGCTCCCAGTTCCCCTCTGGATCTCCTGGATTTTCCCAGGATTTTCCCTAATTCCCGTTTTTCCCCCGGCAGTTCAATTACATGCACGAGTGCTTCGAGCGAGTGTTCTGCGAGCTCAAGTGGAGGAAGGAGGTGAGAATTCCAAAGGTTTCCCTTTCCGAGAATTCCAAAGGTTTCCCTTTCCGAGAATTCCAAAGGTTTCCCTTTCCCGGGAGGGCTCCAGTGGGAAATGGTTCTCCTGAAATCCGGAGCCCAAGGGAAAGGCTGGAGAATCCCGGGGTGGGGAAAAGCAGGGGAGGAGCTCTGGGGGTGGGGAAGGGTTCATGGAGCAGCTGGAAAAAGGAGCTGCAGGAGTTGGGAAAGGCCCCTGGAGCTGGGAATGACCTGGGATAAATCTGGAGAGCTGGGAATGACCTGGGATAAATCTGGGGAGCTGGGAATGACCTGGGATAAATCTGGGGAGCTGGGAATGACCTGGGATAAATTTGGGGAGCTGGGAATGACCTGGATAAGTTTGGGATGAGCCTTGGGGAGCTGGGAATGACCTGGGATAAATCTGGGGAGATGGGAATGACCCGGGATAAATCTGGGGAGATGGGAATGACCCGGGATAAATCTGGGGAGATGGGAATGACCTGGGATAAATTTGGGGAGCTGGGAATGACCTGGATAAGTTTGGGATGAGCCTTGGGGAGCTGGGAATGACCTGGGATAAATTTGGGATGAGCCCTGGGGAGTTGGGAATGGCCTGGGATAAGTTTGGGATGAGCCCCCCTTGTCCATCCCATTTCCCTCCTCCCACTTTAAGGAGAATTTTCCTGCCCTGCATCCATCGGCTGCTCCCTTGGGTTGTCCCACGGCCGGAATTCCCAGGGGTTGGGATGTGGAAATGTGGGAATTTCCCACTGATGTCACCTTTTCCTCCTGATTCCGGAATTCCCGGATTCCAAGAAATCCCTTGGGAGCAGGAAGGGGCGGAAGGGGAATTGGAGGCGGCCCTGGGGGTGTTGGATGTGCATCTCAAAATCCCGGAATTCCGAGGGCTCGGGGAGGGATCCAGGAGGGGCTGGATCTGGGAATGGATCCGGGAATGGATCCAGGAATGGATCTGGGAATGGATCCGGGAATGGATCCGGGAATGGATCTGGGAATGGATCTGGGAATGGATCTGGGAATGCATCTGGGAATGCATCTGGGAATGCAGGAATGGATCTGGGAATGCATCTGGGAATGCAGGAATGGATCTGGGAATGGATCTGGGAATGAATCTGGGAATGGATCCAGGAATGGATCTGGGAATGGATCCAGGAATGGATCTGGGAATGGATCTGGGAATGCAGGAATGGATCTGGGAATGCAGGAATGGATCTGGGAATGCAGGAATGGATCTGGGAATGGATCTGGGAATGGATCCGGGAATGGATCTGGGAATGCAGGAATGGATCCGGGAATGGATCCGGGAATGGATCCGGGAATGGATCTGGGAATGCAGGAATGGATCTGGGAATGCAGGGATGGATCTGGGAATGGATCTGGGAATGGATCCGGGAATGGATCCGGGAATGGATCCGGGAATGGATCTGGGAATGCAGGGATGGATCTGGGAATGGATCCGGGAATGGATCCGGGAATGGATCCGGGAATGGATCGGGAATGGATCCGGGAATGGATCTGGGAATGGATCCGGGAATGGATCTGGGAATGGATCTGGGAATGCAGGGATGGATCTGGGAATGGATCTGGGAATGGATCCAGGAATGGATCCGGGAATGGATCTGGAAATGCAGGAATGGATCTGGGAATGGATCTGGGAATGGATCTGGGAATGGATCCGGGAATGGATCCGGGAATGGATCCGGGAATGGATCTGGGAATGGATCCGGGAATGGATCTGGGAATGGATCTGGGAATGCAGGAATGGATCTGGGAATGGATCCGGGAATGGATCTGGGAATGGATCCGGGAATGGATCCGGGAATGGATCCGGGAATGGATCCAGGAATGGATCTGGAAATGGATCCGGGAATGGATCCGGGAATGGATCCGGGAATGGATCCGGGAATGGATCCGGGAATGGATCTGGGAATGGATCCGGGAATGGATCTGGGAATGGATCTGGGAATGGATCTGGGAATGCAGGAATGGATCTGGGAATGGATCCGGGAATGGATCCAGGAATGGATCCGGGAATGGATCCAGGAATGGATCCAGGAATGGATCTGGAAATGGATCCGGGAATGGATCCGGGAATGGATCCGGGAATGGATCCGGGAATGGATCCGGGAATGGATCCGGGAATGGATCCGGGAATGGATCTGGGAATGGATCTGGAAATGCAGGGATGGATCTGGGAATGGATCTGGGAATGGATCCGGGAATGGATCCGGGAATGGATCCGGGAATGGATCCGGGAATGGATCTGGGAATGGATCCGGGAATGGATCTGGGAATGGATCCGGGAATGGATCCGGGAATGGATCCGGGAATGGATCCGGGAATGGATCTGGGAATGGATCCGGGAATGGATCTGGGAATGGATCTGGAAATGCAGGAATGGATCTGGGAATGGATCTGGGAATGGATCTGGGAATGGATCTGGGAATGGATCCAGGAATGGATCTGGGAATGCAGGAATGGATCTGGGAATGGATCCGGGAATGGATCCGGGAATGGATCTGGGAATGGATCCAGGAATGGATCCGGGAATGGATCTGGAAATGCAGGAGGGGCTGGATCTGGTTTAGGCAGGGAAGAGCTGGGAGCAGTGGGAGAACTGGGAACAGTGGGAGAACTGGGATTGTGGAAAAGTTGGGATCAGGGACGAGCGGGTCGGACACTGCAAATCCAACGTTGGGTGTTTGGGAACCTTGGGATCCCATGGGAATGGGATCCCGGAGTGATCCCAGGGTGTCCCTGAGGTGATCCCGACTGTCCCTTCCCAGTGGGATGAGGGGGATGCGGCTCCTCGGGACACTGGAATGTCCTGGGATGGACACGGAGACCCCTGGAATGGGGGACAGAGGGACACTGGGACACACAGAGGGACACGGACATGGGGACAGCGGGACACAGGGACACAGGGACAGAGGGACACGGACATGGGGACAGCGGGACACAGGGACAGAGGGACAGAGGGACACGGACATGGGGACAGAGGGACACGGACATGGGGACAGCGGGACACAGGGACAGAGGGACACGGACATGGGGACAGAGGGACACTGGGACACGGCTCTGTCCCCTTTCCCAGCTCCCACAGTTTGCAGCCCCGGGCCCTTTTCCAGAGGGAGGGAAATGCTTGGGATCGAGTGGAGCTTCCCAGGGGGATCCCAGCAATTCCCAGGGGGATCCCAGCAATTCCCAGGGGGATCCCAGCAATTCCCAGGGGGATCCCAGCAATTCCCAGAGGGATCCCAGCAATTCCCAGGGGGATCCCAGCAATTCCCAGAGGGATCCCAGCAATTCCCAGAGGGATCCCAGCAATTCCCAGCAGTTCCCAGGGGGATCCCGGCAATTCCCAGCAATTCCCAGGGGGATCCCAGCAATTCCCAGCAGTCCCCAGGGGGATCCCGGCCTCCTCCCCTCCCTGCTCCGGCTCCACATTCCCAGGGCAGGATTTGGGGAGGATTCCCAATGGAATGTGCCGGATCCGGGGCTCGGAATCCTCGGCACATCCTGACCCCAAATCCTGGAAAAGCGGGAGTGATCCGTCCCTTCCTGCTGGGATCCCGGACGGAGAGGGAACCCAGGTCCCCTGGGCTGGGAAAACCCATTCCAGACCCATTCCAGACCCATTCCAGACCCATTCCAGACCCATTCTGAACCCATTCCAGACCCATTCCAGACCCATTCCAGACCCATTCTGAACCCATCCCAGACCCATCCCAGACCCCTTCCAGACCCCTTCCAGACCCATTCCAAACCCAAACCCATTCCAGACCCATTCCAGACGCATCCCAAACCCAAACCCATTCCAGACCCATTCCAAACACATCCCAGACCCATTCCAGACCTAAACCCATTCCAGACCCATTCCAGACCTAAACCCATTCCAGACCCATTCCAGGCCCATTCCAGACCCATTCCAGACCCATCCCAAACCCATCCCAGACCCATTCCAAACCCAAACCCATTCCAGACCCATCCCAGACCGGGATTTACCCTGGAACATTTGGGATGTTTTAAATCCCGGCTGCTCCCAGTTTTTGGGGAAATCCAGGCCCCTCTCCTTTTCCCGGGATCCCTGGGGGCAGGGCTGGCTCGGCAGGGAATCCTTTCCCTTTTCCCAGCCCGGGGTTCGGAGCTGCTGGGAGAGCTCCGGGAATGCCCCAGGAGCAGCGGATGGGGCTCGGGATTGGGGCTGGGGTTGGGATTGGGATTGGAATTTGGGATTGGGATTGGGATTTGGATTTGGAATTGGGATTGGGATTGGGATTGAGGTTTGGATTTGGAATTTGGGATTGGGATTGGGATTTGGAATTGGGATTGAAATTGGAATTTGGATTTGGAATTGGGATTGGGATTGGGATTGGATTCGGATTGAAATTGGAATTGGGATTGGGATTGAAATTGGGATTGGAATTGAGATCGGGATTGGAATTGGAATTTAAATTTGGATTGAAATCAGAATTGGGATTGGGATTGGAATTGGGGTTGGGGTTGAAATTGGGATTGGGATTGGAATTAGAATTGGAATTGGAATTGGGATTGGAATTAGAATTTAAATTGGAATTGGAATTTAAACTGGGATTGCAGTCGGAATTGGGACTGAGATTGGAATTGGGGTTGAAATTGGAATTGGAACCGGGATTTAAGTTGGAATTGAAATCGGCATTGGGATTGGGAATGGAATTGGAATTGAAATCGGAATTGGGATCAAGATTGGGATTGAAATCTGAATTTGGATTGGAATTGGGATCGGGATTGGGATCGAGATTGGGATTGAAATCGGAATTGGAATGGATATTGGGATTGGGATTGGGATTGGGATTTAAATCGGGATTGAAATCGGAATTGGGATTGGAATTGAAATTGGGATTGGAATTGAGATTGAGATTGGGATTGGAATTGGGATTTAAATTGGAATTGGGATCGGGATTGGGATTGGGATTGAAATTGGAATTTAAGTTGGAATTGAAATTGGCATTGGGAATGGAATTGGAATTGGGATTGAAATCGGAATTGGAATTGGAATGGATATTGAAATTGTCATTGGGATTGAAATTGGAATTGATATTGAAATTGGGATTGAAATTGGGATCGGGGTTGGGATTGGGATCGGGGTTGGGATTTAAATTGGAATTGAAATTGGCATTGAGATTGGGATTGGAATTGGAATTGTAATTGGAATTAGGGTTGAAATAGGAATTGGGATCAGGATTGGGATTGGGATTGGAATTGAAATCGGGATTGGAGTTGGGATTAGAATTGGAATTGGATTCCAATTAGTGTTAGTGTTGAAATAGGAATTGGGATTGGGATTGAATTTGGAATTGGAGTTGGGATTAGAATTGGAAGTGGAATTAGGGTTGAAATCAGAACTGGGATCGGGATCGGGATCGGGATTGGGATTGGGATGGGGACACTCCGGTGTGTCCCAGCCCGTGCTGGGATCGGAGCCATCCCCGGCCTCTCCTCCCGCCCCATTTTCCCAGTGGGAATCCCGGGGTTCTGCCACCTTCACCTTGTCCCTTTTCCCTCTTTTCCAGAACCTTTTCCAGCTGGTCAGGTCACAGCAAAGGGACGCGGCCACTTAACCCCGGCAGCTTTTCCAGGAATCCCAAAAATTCCCCAAAAAATCCGTTATTGTATTAAATCCCCCAAACTAAATCTCATTAATCCCAAATCCATCCGTGCCCGTCATTTTATGGAATTCCAGAGGAAAAAACAAAACAAAACAAAAATCTGGGAATGTTCCAATTCCCACTCGGATCCAGCTCCAGGCTGGGAATTTTGGGATTTTTTTTTTTTTTAACACAACTGGAATTTAAAAAATTTTTGTTTCTGCTGGGTCAGACGTGGAAAAAAAAACAGGGGAGGAGGGAAAAAAACCAGGAAAAAACCTTGGGAATGTTCCATTCCTGCCTGGGCATCCTTGGGAATAATTCCATGAAAATCCCACGAGGTGGCAGCAGATTTTTAATGGGATTTTCCCGCCCGTTTCTCCTCCTGATCCGTTTATTTTTCATGGCTACGGATTAAAAAAAAATCGGGAAAAGCATCCAAAAAGAGCCAAATTCCAAGGAAATTCCTCTCCTGGCACAAGGATTCGTATTCCCGCTTTTTTGGGGGGAATTTGGGGTGTTTTTCCCAAAATTTGGGTGTGCCTGGGATGGGATCTGGGAGATTCCAGGATGGGGATGAGCAGCTCCCAGAAGGAAAAATATCTGGAAAAGCCAATTTTCCCTAATTTTGAGTGGGATTTTTCCATGGATCCAGTGGCTGGGCAGCTCCCAGGAGGAAAAATACCTGGAAAAACCATTTTTCCCTATTTTTGAGTGGGATTTTCCACAGTTCAGGAGGGAAAATATCTGGAAAATCGGTTTTTCCCTATTTTTGAGCACTTTTTATCCACTTGGGTGTCCAAGCAGGAAAAACAACCTGGAAAAAATCATTTTCCCTCTTTTTTGGGCAGGATTTTTCCATAATTCTGGAGGAAAAATAAGGTGGAAAACTCCTTTTCCCTGGTTTTCAACGGGATTTTTCCGTGGATGTTCCCAGGAGGAAAAATAAGCTGGAAAATTCTTTTTTTTTCCCCTGGTTTGGAGCAGGAATTTTCCGGGTCTTGGGGGGAAAAAAAAGCCTCTGGAAAAGGGGTTTTCCCTCATTTGAAATGAATCTTCCCATGTTCTGGGAGGAAAAAACACCTGGAAAAGCCGATTTTCCCTGGTTTTCAGTGGGATTTTTCCATGGTTTGGGAAGGAAAAAATCACCTGGAAAAGCCGATTTTCCCTGGATTTTTAAGATGGATTTTTCCATATTTTGGAGGGAAAAAAAAACACCTGGAAAAGTCATTTTTCCCTGGATTTGAGCAGGATTTTTCCGTGTTTTGGAAGGAAAACAAAACACCTGGAAAAGCCGATTTTCCTCATTTTTGAGTGGGATTTTTCCGTGTTTTGGGAAGGAAAAAATCACCTGGAAAAGCCGATTTTCCCTGGATTTTTAAGATGGATTTTTCCGTATTTTGGAGGAAGAAAAAATCACTCGGAAAATCAGTTTTTCCCTGTTTTTTGGAGTGGGATTTTTCCATGTTTTGTGATGAAAAAATCACTTGGAAAAGCCGTTTTGCCTCATTTTTGAGCGGGATTTTTCCATGTTTTGGAGAAAAAAAACCTGGAAAAGCTGATTTTCCCTGGTTTTCAGTGGGATTTTTCCATGTTTTGGGAAGGGAAAAAAACCACCTGGAGGAGCCTATTTTCCCTGGATTTTTAAGATGGATTTTTCCATATTTTGGACGAAGAAAAAATCTCTTGGAAAAGCCGTTTTTCCTTGGTTTTGAGTGGGATTTTTCGTGTTTTGGAGGAAAAAAATAACCTGGAATAGCTGTTTTGAATTGGATTTAAGCTGGATTTTTCCATGTTCTGGAAGGAAAAAACCACCTGGAAAAGCCGATTTTCCCTGGATTTTTAAGGTGGATTTTTCCGTATTTTGGAGGAAAAAAAAATCACTTGGAAAATCAGTTTTTCCCTGGTTTTTGGAGTGGGATTTTTCCATGTTTTGTGATGAAAAAATCACCTGGAAAAGCCGTTTTGCCTCATTTTTGAGCGGGATTTGTCCATGTTTTGGAGAAAAAACACCTGGAAAAGCCGATTTTCCCTGGATTTTTAAGGTGGATTTTTCCATATTTTGGAGGGAAAAAAAACACTTGGAAAATCAGTTTTTCCCTGTTTTTTGGAGTGGGATTTTTCCATGTTTTGGAGGGAGAAAAACCTGGAAAAGTCTTTTTTCCCTGGATTTGAGCAGGATTTTTCCATGTTTTGGAAGGAAAACAAAACACCTGGAAAAGTCGTTTTTTCCCCATTTTCGGGCTGGCCTGGAGCCGGTCCTGCCAGGATTTGGGAATTTTTGGATCCAAACCCAGCAGGAGCATCCCGGCCTCATTCCCGACCTCTGGAATTGCTCCAAATTGGGATTTTTTCCCCCAAAATTCTCTTTTTTGGGAAGGGATTTTTTCCCCACTCCTCCCCTTGGAGCTGGGATGGGGGAGAATTTTTGGGGAGGGGGGAAAAATCCCAAATCCTCGGCTCTGGAGCAGCTGAGAGCCGGGAATTAATCCCGATAATTGGATCCCTGGAATTAATTAATTGGATTTCCGTTGTCCTCGGGAGCCCCGAGCCGTGGAAAAACCAGGAATGGGAGGGGGGGAAACTGGGAGAGGTTTGGGATCCCTCAAATCCCCCCTAAAATCCCAATTTTGATCCAAATTTTCCCTCTATCCCCAAATTCCAACGGATGGAAAACTGAACCAACTTCGTGTGGATTTTTAATCCGAAAAAACGCAAAAAAAAACCCAAAAAAGGGAAAAATTGGTCAAAAAAAACCCAGAAATAAAACCCTGCCCATCCCTTCTCCCATTTTTTCCTCTCGCCGTTCCCATTCCTCGATTCCCGGCCGGGAAAAGCCTCTTTAGTGTAATTAATTGTAACATATTCTTTTAAATAAATTGATTTATTGAGGAAAATTCCGGCGGGCAGCGGCCGTGCTCTCCTTCCTTCCAAAAAAAAAAAAAAAACCCGGGAGAGTCCAGGGATGGTTTCAAACTTTGGGAATTCCGTGGGGGTCGTTTAAGGTGGTTTTGGGTTTGTTTTTTTTTTTAATTTTATTTTAATTTTTTTTTATTTATTCCGACAGAAAAAAAAAAAAAAGAAAAAAAAAGAGAAACAAAAACTCGATTCTGAAAGGAACTGCAATAAATAGCAAATAAATAAATAAAGCCTCGAGCCCCCGGGGGGGCTTCACCGCCCCTCCCCCAATGCCCCCCCAAACCCCCCCTCCCCTCCCCCACCCCCCCAAATCAACCCAGCGGGTCCCAAACCCCCCCAAAGCGGGGGAGGGGCACGGGGGGGGCCCCGCACCCCCCCTATGTACAGCGGGGGTGGGGGGAGGGGGGGGGCACTGGTTTGGGGGTGCTGGGGGCACTGGGGGGGGTTGGGGGTGCCCAGCCCGGTTTGGGGGGGCTGGGGGGGAATTGTCCCAGTTTGGGGGGTCCTGTCCCAGTTTGGGAGGTCCTGTCCCACTTTGGGGGTGCCGGGGGGTCCTGACCCGGTTTGGGGGGTCCTGTCCCAGTTTGGGGGGGCTGGGGGGGTCCTGACCCAGTTTGGGGGGGCTGGGGGGAATTGTCCAGTTTGGGGGGCCCTGACCCAGTTTGGGGGGGCTGGGGGACACTGGTCCCAGTTTGGGGGGGTCCTGACCCAGTTTGGGAGGTCCTGTCCCACTTTGGGTCTGGGGGGGAATTGTCCCAGTTTGGGGGGGCCCTGACCCAGTTTGGGGGGTCCTGTCCCACTTTGGGGGTCTGGGGGGGTCCTGACCCAGTTGGGGACTGGGGTGGCACCGACCCCACTTGGGGGGGGCTGGGGGGAATTGGTCCCAGTTTTGGGGGTACTGGGGGCACTGGTTTGGGGGGCCCTGTCCCAGTTTGGGGGGGTCACTGGTTTGGGGGTCTGGGCGGCTCCGGGCTGGACACGGCCCCAGTTTGGCTGGTGGGGGCCGGCACCCCCGGATTTGGGATAATTTGGGATTATTTGGGATAATTTGGGATTTGGGGACGGGCAGAGCCAGAGCCGCCTGTCCCTGTCTGTGTCCCTGTCCCTGTCCGTGTCCCTGTCCCTGTCCATGTCCCTGTGTCCCTGTCCCTGTGTCCCTGTCCCTGTGTCCCTGTCCGTGTGTCCCTGTCCCTGTCCCCGCTCTGGCTCCTCTCGGTGTCCCCCGGATTTGGCTGGTTTGGAATTCCCAGGAATTCCCAGGATCGGTCACTGTCTCCATCCGGCTCCTGGTGGGGACATCCCAGAGTGGGGTCACCCTGGAATGGGGACATCTTGAATGGGGACACTGGGGAACGGGGACATCTTGGAATGGGGACATCTTGGAATGGGGACATCTTGGAATGGGGACATCTTGAATGGGGACACTGGGGAACGGGGACATCTTGGAATGGGGACAATGGAGAACGGGGACATTCTGAAATGGGGACATCTTGAATGGGGACAATGGGGAATGGGGACATCTTGGAATGGGGACATCTTGAATGGGGACACTGGAGAATGGGGACATCCCACCCTGGGGACATCCCGGGCTCAGGACATTCCGGTGCTGAGGCGTCCCACGGTTGGGGCATTCTGGGATTGGATCATTCCAATGTTGGAGCATCTGATGGAACGTTCTGGTGATGGAACATTCTGGCAATGCAGCTCTCTGATCTTGGAGCATCCCAAAACTTCAGCATCCCAGAATTTCAGCATCCCAAAACTTCACCATCCCAAAAATGGAGCATCCCAAAACCGGAGACCCCGGTGCCGGAGCATCCCCAGGGTGGAACATCCCGGGATCGGTGCATTCATCTGTGGGATCGTCCTTCTGTGGGATCGTCCTTCTGTGGGATCGTCCCGCTGTGGGATCTCCCTGCTGTGGGATCATCCCAGGATCAGAGCGTCCCCATGGCGGAACATTCCGGAATTGGAGCTTCCTGGTGTCGGAGCATCCCAGTCCCAGAGCGGCCCAGTGCCGGAACATCCCAGTGCCGGAACATCCCAGTGCCGGAACATCCCAGTGCCGGAACATCCCAATGCTGGATCATACTGGAGCTGGAGCATTCCGTTTGTGTCCAAAATCCCAGTGTCCAAAATCCCAGTGCCGGAACATCCCAGTGTCCCAACATCCCAGTACTGGACTGTACTGGAATTGGAGTGTTCCGGTGTCGGAGCATCCCAGTACTGGAGCCTCCCCATGGTGGAACATCCCAGTGTGGGATCATCCCAGTGCCGGAACATCCCGGTGTCCAAATATCCCAGTGTGCAAACATCCCAGTGCTGGAACACCCCAGTACCAGTCCATCCCAGTACTGATCCATCCCAGTGCTGGAACACCCCAGTACCAGTCCATCCCAGTACTGATCCATCCCAGTGCTGGAACATCCCAGTACCAGTCCATCCCAGTACTGATCCATCCCAGTGCTGGAACATCGTACC